>CM077091.1:84910760-85360023 GCA_039513925.1 Platanthera zijinensis
TGGAAATTGGCTGGTTGATTCATAACTATGAATATTGGAAAGAGTGAGAGAAGGGAGAGAATGAGGAAGCTGAGCGAGTTCGTATTAATCAATTACAATATTACTAGAATAGGCAGGGCCTCTTACGAGGCATTATACGTAAGGAGGTGCAGGACCCCACTATCTAGAGCTAGGATGAGGATCCAAAGGCTCTCGGCTCGGAGTTCGTAAGGAAACATATGCTTAGTAAGATTGATTCGGGATAGGATGCTGGAAGCCTAGAGCAGGCAGCCAAAAAATACGATGCGTGGCATCGTCGGGTAGATTTCCAGGTGGGATACCAGGTTTTCTTGAAGATACGACCGATATATGAAGTCTCGCGGGTTCGTGGCGGAAGAAGCTCAGTTCGAGATACACGGGGCCTTACAGATCCTGGAGCGGATCGACCCCTTGGCTTATATACTAGAGCTACCGCCAGAGTTAGCGGGATTACATGAAGACTTCCACATCTCTTCACTTCAGAGGGCTGTACTACGTCCTAAGCAGCTGATATCCACTACAGATGGCCCAGTGGGCCTCAGATCGATCAGTCAGCATGGAGCCAATCAGGATCGATGATACAACGGTGCGGGTCTTGCGGTGCAAGAAGGTTCTTCTAGTCAAGGTCTTATGGAGGAACTATGGGCAGGAGGAGCTTACTTGGGAGCCAAGGACTTGATGCAGCAAAGGTACCCGGACCTCTTCGAGTCAGGTATACCTTCAATCCCTAGGGATGTCATTACTTTTACTTTAGTAGGAACCAGTAGGCTTAACCTTAATTTCGGGGATGAAATTTTTATTTTTTATATTGGGATTTGTAATATCCCTCAAACAACTAGACCCCTAGGAGTGGTTTTGTCATGACTAGGTCATGACAAAACCCTAAGAAGCTCAAAAGACCAAGTGAGCAAAGGGACAAGGTGAAAATCACCTTGGTCTGCATATAGAACAACCTCACCACCAGACTTAGGGTTTGACCTTAGGGCTTCAACTTGACTCCATGACCCCACCATAATACCCCTAATCCCTTGGGTGGTCCATAGGGTCACTAAGGACCCATTAGGGGCAATCAAAGTGGTCAGTTAACCTAAGCCCACCCTAACCCTAAATGGGTCCTAACCCTGAAGGGAGTTAATAGGTCACCAAAGACCCATTAGGGTCAACCAAAAAGGTTAATTTGACCGAAGTCAACCCTAGCCCCAAAGTGGTCAAAGTGCCCTAACTAAGGGTCAAGTGGCCTTCAAGGTGCCAAGCCAACTCTACCCAACCCTACCTAGACCTTAGGGGAGGCCAATGGGTCACCAAGGACCCATTGGAGGCAACCCAAAAGTTCAATTTGACCAAGGTCAACTCCACCCTAGTATTAGGTCAAACTAGCTGAAATACGCTAACTCAAGCTCAAGCCCAATCCACTTGGGCTAACCTTATTTCCATTAAGAATATGGGTTAGTGGGGTGCCTTTAGGCTTAATTAGCCATCAAATTCGGCCATGGTGACTAGGAGAGATAAAAACTCCACTCCCCCTTTTATAGAGGAGAGAGAGAAGGAGGATGAGAGCCATTCATGGCCAAGGGAGGCCAAGGGCCCTCTCCCTTCATCTCCAATGGGCTGATTAATATCCCCCATCAGTGCTAAGGAGATAAAGGACTCTCAATGCCCTTTCAGTGGCTGGGTGCAGTGAACCCACATTGGCCAAAAAAGCTTCCCCATGGCCATTAATTGCCATTGAAGATTGACCCTCCCCCTTCCCCAATTGGTTATTTTAAAAGCTTCACATGGCAGAGAGGAGCCGTTTCCATTCTTCCCCTGAAGAAATTGAGGCATTATACTATGTTGTGGCAGAGTACCCGACGACGCCACCACCGTCTATGACAACCCAATGATCAGCCAGACTTCAGCCCTCCACTAAGGTCCTGTCCCTCTCCTCTCTTCTAGTGGGTAGATCTACACTCAACGGATGCCGGAATTGAGACAAATTGGCCCAAGATCGGCATGGCCGAGAGCTTGGTTTTTCAAGCTTTTTCTTCTACCCACAAACCACTATTTCGGTCACCACCGGTCAGCCAACCACCGTGAATTGCCAGCCACCACCTCAACGAAGGTGGTGGTGGCGGTGGCCAGCCGGGAAGAGGCGTGGGTGGTCGGGAAATCGCCAGCCAAAATGACCCAGGACGGGCTAATCCTTGTCGTTGGAGCATTGCGGAAGACAAACCGATCCTGTCGATACTGCTTCAAGATTCATGCATAATCTAATAATTTATTATTTGTTTTAATTCAATTCTATTACTTAAAAACGCTGTGAATGTTTTGATTTATTAAAAATACTTAGAGCCAACTATTGTGAAAGTGTCGTACATGAAAATTGTATCCCTTGATGTCTAGTTTAATTTAAAATTTGTTTCAACTAATTTGGGTCAGTGGTCTGACCACAGTACTAAAAACTGTGCAGCCTATACATAGGGCTAGCTAGAAATTAAAATGAGTACACCCATCAAACCTGTCATCCAAATGACCTGAGATTTTGGATGTGTTGGAACCCTTGTTTTGATTTGTGCTAGGTTCACTCTTAGGATGTTTAGACCCTCTTATATAGCCAGGTCTCTGTCTTAAGTCTTAGTTAGATCCCCTTTAGATCAGTTTTGGGCAGACCAGCATTGCAGTGGACTCAGACTCAGATTCAGAAAATGTTGTGAACTATCTATATCAGTTCGACTATATTCGAACTCAGCTCGACGATCGTTAATTTACCATCGACGATCTCAGAGTCTCCTACTCTAAACTGAGCTCGACGATCTACGAGCTCAGTTCGAGGATCTATTGTTTCTCTGCAGTAATCGAAGCTCGACGATAGCCGTTCTCTGGTCGACGATCTCTTATCTCTGGTCGACGATCTCTGAACCGAGCCCTACGATTTTATGCTGCCTTCTTCTATCAGTGTTCTCAGATCAGTCAGAAGTTTTATTTTGGTTATGATAAATTTATTTTAAGGCAAGATATATTCTGATAATAAATGCTGATACTCCCAAGGCTGATAGCCGTATTTCTTGAAGCATTTATTATGGTATTCACAAAATATTGTATAGAGACAGTTATGGATTGTATTTATGACTGCCAGCCATTCTTGCCGTTTAGGCTCCTCAATTCTTGTAGTAATTTATGCCTTGCTTTGGGAATTCATATCCGAGCCATTTTTCTTCATACTGACAGAACATATATCTCAATATAACAAAAAAGAAGAATATAGACAGAAATCAGTTAGTAATCGAAAAGAAAAGAATCTTCCTTTGCTCTCAGTGGATATTGCACGCTTTGCTAAACAGAAGAAGAAGAACTTTTTCTTGAACAACATTTCTCTCCAGTCTTCTTCTTTCTTCAGTCTTCAAAGATTTACAAAGAGTCACAAAATCAACAACTGTTATCAGATTCAAAAAGGCTTTACAACTTTTTCTCTTTGAAGACCTACACCCAGGGCCAAGCTTCATCTTCCTGGATCCATACAATATCTCAGGGGGAGCTTGGACATTCTTCTCAATCCACATAATCTTCTCACTTGTCTGAGAAAGAGAAGATTCTCATAAACCTTTTCTTCTACCTCTATCTGTACAGGGTTATCTCTCCCTTCAAAAGTGAACTCTTTGGTGATAGGGTACCTTATCAAAAACCTATTGGATTTTGAGCTCCTGATCAAAAGCTCAAAGGGTCTCTAGATCTACCTGCAGCAGATCTTGTGGTGATAGGGCACCTGATCAAAAACCTAAATGGATTCCTACCTGGGTGGTAGAAGAGTGGATGTACCCAGATTTGGGGAACCACTATAAATTTTCTTGTGTCGTCTGTATTGCTCTGTGATTTCTTTGTGTGCTGTATTACTGTGGTAGTCTAGCTTATTTCTTTTCTCTAGTTACTTTTATTTGTATTTTAATTGCGCAATAAATCTAAACAATTTTTTTTAATACTCTATTCACCCCCTCTAGAGTAAAACCTATATATCCCTCACTTTTAGGATGGGGTCACTCCTATCTATGTCACAACCCGCATTTTTTCAACATTTAAATTATACCAGAGTAAGAGAAAATATGCGTCGTGATGCCATGCCTTGCATGGGATAACTGTAGGCGCTTAAGCAAGACTCCAAACTCTATAATTTTACATGAAATCTATAAGTTAGTAGGTAAAAACAAGTTTAAATTTAGATGGTCGTATCTCTCGGTACAGTGGATCAACTAGTCCATGAGTAAAAATATAGTTATACGCTGCGAAAAATACTTTGATTATGTTGATTGACTCCCTACATGAGTATAAACATCCCTAAAGGACAACTCATGGCATGCAAGACTCTAGATTTATTTTAAGTATGAAAATAGTCTTTACGTTAGCTAGAAAATAGTATTTTAGTTTTAGAAATATGAGATGTATGAAGTATTAGTATTAATGCTTTTATAAGTGAAAATACCTAACATGCAACTTAGCATAAAACATTCCCAGAGAGCAAGTAAAAACAATCACAAAAGGTAAAACTAGCAGCTTAGCAAAGTATTCAACATTTAAAAGAAAACCACCAGTGGGCAACAACAAACTGACACGAACCCACTGAGAGTATGTATGTCTGTACCAACAAAACAACCAAAAACTACCACTCAAGGGAGATGAAAACTTCTACAACATTGCAGTCCACTAGCAAACACCCAACCTAGCCACTAACCGGCTACTATCCTAAACCTGAGGCATTCAAAAGAAGAACACCTCAGCAAGAAAATACAAGTGACAACAAAAACTGTCAGTAAACAAGGGAGTAGTAAGATTACTAATCCAAACCTAAATAACTGCCAAAACACAGCAAACTAATTGGAATTTAAGAACAAAATAGTTAACTTATATGGTTAAAAGTAATGAAATTTGCACAAAGTGCGAATAGAGTCATACCCCGAGAACATCGACGAGATTAGGCAGAAATAGCATAAGTTTAATCCTCAAAATGAGGCAAAGGCTCAACAAACACATGAATCATTAACACTGTAACGCAACCGGATCTGAGTCCGGACAAACTAGTTAAACCAGAACTAACAGACCCAAACGTCTCAAAAAACGAACTGGGTGGTGGCCATCTGGTCCAACACAACTCAACATCCCAAAAACAAGACCCAAACATGCCCGGGTGTAATGATTCACGAACTAAGCAAAACAAACCAAACCCCATATACCAAATACCCATAAAACCCAAACTCGACGAATTTAGTAGAAACCCGACGATTCTAACTTGGCAAAACAAAGCCTTTAGAGATACACGCCATTACGGTGAAATAACACAAGTCCCAGGGAAAGACGTCGAGTACACTCGACGCCGCATCGAGTACAGTCAATGCACTCAACACCACATCGAGTGCAGGGAAAGTGTCGAGTACACTCGATGCCGCATTGAGTGCAGTCAATGCTCTCGACACCACAAATTAGCTGGGAAAAGCATCAAGTACACCCGACTCTTCATTGAGTGCAGTCAACGCTCTCGATGCCACAACTTAGCTGAGAAAAGCGTCGAGTACACTCAACGCAGCACCGAGTGCAGTCAACGCTCTCGACGCCACAACTTAGCTGGGAAAAGCATCGAGTACACTCGACACCATGTCGAGTGCAGCCAATGCTCTCGACACCATTACTTAGCACACTCACTGCTTTACCACTTAACTTCCAAAAACATATGACGACATTGAGTGAGTTCAGCTCACTCAATGCTGTCAACGCTTTTCTAACTAAGCGACGACGTTGAGTGAGTTCAGCTCACTCAACGCTATCAACGCTTCTCGATTTAGCTTCTAGAATTATATAGAATGGCGTTGAGTGTGCTAAGCTCACTCAACGCCGCATTGAGTGAGTACCACTCACTCAACGCTTTTAACTTAGCTTCTCAGACCACCCGACTAGGCGTTTAGTGCATTCAACACACTCAACACTTTTATACTTAGGCTAGAAACTGACTATCAACTAAGGCTATACTCAATGCCTAAGATAGAGACTTGCAGAAAAGCTATCCTACCTAAACAGAGGATATTAGACTTACCACCACCACTAACTTTTGAATAATTTAATTATTAGTTTAAATAATAGTTCTTTTTGTCAATGTCTAAACCTAGACCAAGAACAACCTGCTGTCATGCTCACACAGGAAGGTATTTCTCCTGTAACAATGATACCTCCCCACAACCACTAGTTAGCTGCTAAACAAAGCACTAATCTGCCTTCTAGGACAGAAACAGTAACATGAAAGCTTGACAAGGGTGTAAATCACCACTTGCACCAAGATTTATAGAAAAATCATTTTGACATGGGGGAAATCCTACCATAATCCGATCCTATTGTACCGGGAGAATAATAAGAAAACAAAAGAGAAAAGAAGAACAAGCAAGGGGAAAATCACCACTTGCCTCAAATCACCCGAAATCCGGCCAAGAACCGCCCCACCTCACAGATCTTGCCGCAGGAACATAAGCAACAAAACCTGAAACTTTTGAGAGGAAAATAGGGTAAAAACCACATACCTAGACCTCTAAAAATCCACGAAACTGGAAAAGTTTACCGTAGAAATGTAGATCTAGGCGAGATCTACCCGGATCCACTCTCCAAAGACGAAACCGAGCACCAAAGCTCCATAAATCGGTGGCCGAAGGCTTAGGAATGTCCGCCGGTCTCATTCTTTCGCATTAGGCCGATGGTTTTCACGAGGGAGATAATGAATAGGGTTTTGACGTGATGGGTTTCTATTTATACTACATTATCCTATTATTTTAATATAAGATAACATAATTAATTAAATAAAATGCCAAAACGACCCGAAAACCAAACATACCCGGAATTTTACGAAAATCGCACCGTAGCGAAATACCGACGCTATGAATCCAATGAAGAACTCTAAATCGAAATCCAACAATCCAATCTTGGGTAAAAACCTCCCAAAGACAAAACACAAGCATTCCCAAAAGGCTCCATCGAGTCACCAAAATAGACCTGACTCGCTAGAAAATCTTGCAAACAGGCTAAACCCAGCCACACAGAAAACTCAAGAGCTAAAAACCATGATCTAACAATGGCACATGCCAACCATGCGTTAACATAATGCCCTGACGTCATAAATACGCCAATTAAAAGAATTAACTAAACATCGAAAAAATTAGGGGCGTTACAACCACTCCCCCTAAAAGGAAGTTTCGTCCCGAAACTTTACGCACCAAACGATTCCATAAAAAGAATATAATCAAGGACTATAGAAGGGGAAATACATACCGCAAGAAACTAGCAGAATAGATGAGGATTAGCCTCCCTCATAGCTGACTCCAACTCCCAAGTGGCGCTTTCCACATATTGGTTTCGCCACAAAACTTTAACCATTGGTATGGTTTTACTCCGCAATACTCGATCTTGAGTATCCATAATATGGACATGCATCTCAACATAGGAAAGAGCTCCAACTGGGGCACAATGAAAGATAGGGGATAAACCCGATTTACTCTAGAGGGGGGGGGGGGGGTGAATACAGTAACTTAAAACTTTTGGCTGTTTTTAAGTTATATCAGAGAAATTAGTGATAATAGTAGTAGTATAAAAATGAAATAAAAACTAGGCTAAGCTACACTATCACAACACAACAAAACAAAGAAAGAATGATCACACAGATAACACAAGAATTTTATAGTGGTTCCCCAAATCTAGGTACATCCACTCTTTTACTACCCTGGTAGGAATCCAGTATCAAGTTTTTGATCAGGTGACTGCCACCACAAGTTTTTGCTCAGGTGCCCTGTCACCACAAGATCTATTTACAGGGAGATCTCACAACCCTTTAGGCTTTTGATCAGGTGCCCAAAAACCAACACAAGAACTTTTGAAGGGAGTTAATAAACCTTTTTTACAGTGAGGAAGGAACGTGATGTTGTCTTCTCATTTCTATTTACAACAGAGAAGACTAGTGGATTGCTGTTGTCAAAGCTCCCCCTAAAATGTTGAATGGTTTAGGAAGACAGGAGCTTTGCTCAGGGTGTAGGTCTTCAGCCTTGTCTTGATGAGATCCAGGAATTTGCAGACTGATCAAGAGTTATTGTCCTTGAAGATTCCTGGAGGAGAAGTTGAAGAAGACTCTTGATATATGATTATTGTTCTTCTTCTATCTTCTGTAAGAATAAGGGGAAAACAGATTATTTTCTACACAGAGAAGAAGCAGATATTCTTCTGTATATTCCGTGTCT
Organism: Platanthera zijinensis; assembly: GCA_039513925.1. Taxonomy (NCBI): domain Eukaryota; kingdom Viridiplantae; phylum Streptophyta; class Magnoliopsida; order Asparagales; family Orchidaceae; genus Platanthera; species Platanthera zijinensis. Next base: position 84,919,013 of record CM077091.1, read on the forward strand.
CTTCTCTGTATCACACTTGTGTTATGGTGTTCTTTTCTGTGTGTTCTAAGTACTCAGTCTCTACAGCCGTCTGAAGAAATACTCTTTTATATTCTGTTGTCAATTCTCTCTTTAATTTTTGAATTCCAAGCATTAATTGCTGACTAATTCTGGAGAATGAAATGGCTAGAATATTTTCTTTAATGAGTTTCCCCAACTGTCCCATTTAAATAAGCAAGTAATTAACTCTGATGAAATCCATAATTAATGCTACCAAGAACGACTATATTCTTGAGAATATGAGCATTAATTACTCAGAGAATTACTACTAAATAATATAATAAATTGGGGACAGAAATAAGGAAAACTTCTCAATCTGACTTGGGACAGAATTCGTCGACCTCTGGGCAGATTTCGTCGACTAGAGTTCCAAGTTTGTCGAGCTAAGAATTCCTGTACTAAGGAAGAGATCGTCGATCTGAGCTCGAATATCGCTGAGCTCAACTCAGAGAATGAATACTGAGTTCGTCGATCTGCAATCGACGATCATCGAGTTGAGTTCGAAGAACTTCAAACTGAAAGTCTGAACTCTTAATTCTTCTAAGTCTTGAGTCTCTGAAGTCCACTGCAGGCTGGTCCATGAAGATTGAACCTAGAGACTAGCCTAAACTCTAGGACTAACAGACTTGACCCTAGTTATACAATGTGGGTCAAACACATCCTAATTAGTGAACCTAGCCCAAATAAAAACTAGGGATCCAACAATCTCCCCCTATTTGAGTGAGGTCACTAATACAAACAAAAGAAATACAATCACAAAGCATGAAATCAAATATCTGGTAGAAAATAAAAAGATCTAGCAGATATGTACAACAGGTGCTTCATGATTAACATAGAATAGTTCAAAAAAATAAACTAAATAAATAGTTACTTAGGTTTCTTGGCCTTTTCTTTCTCAGCTTTGTCAGATGGATGTTTGAATATGATTTTTTTGTTGGGGTTTGTAGCTTATTTCTTAGACATAGTCATTTCAGATGCTCCAATAATATTGCATGAAGTTGCCCTTGGTACAACAGCTTCAGGATGGAGACTCATATAATCATCTACATTGAAAAATTTGTTTGCTTTGTCATACCTTTTTAGCCCTTCTTTTCTGAATGAGGACATGGTGGAGTACTGAGATGGGTCCTTGCCTTCTGCTTTTTGCTTTACTAATCAAAAATAGTCCAATCAACTCTTGAAATCTGGCCATTTTGGCAGTAGTTTCTTGTTCTAGATCTACAAATGGAATTGGAGGAGATTCTGTCATTTTAGGACTGGTGTCCTTCTTTAAATCATCAAGAGATATTGAATTACTTTTCTTCTCTGTAGCTGGAGGTTGAGAGCTCTTAGAAGATTTCTGCTAATCACTACTGCCTTGATAACTTGGCTTGGAGTGTCTCTGATAAGTTTTGGTGATTGGAGCTGATCTGTGAGTGACACTTCTAGAGGCCCCAATTGATGGAGGAGGAGGAGGAGGGTCTTTCTTGAATTTCTTGGGAGGAGACCTGTACCTTCTTCTCTTTTTTCCTTTCTTTCTGATCATTCTTAGACTGCCACATCCATTGAGGCATGCCAAGGTAAGGAGTAATCTTTTGCAGTATGTAGTATAGTGCGTCATGAGTAGGATTGGGCTTGGGAATAGCCTTGGGAATAACTTTCCTTTTCTTAACTATCTTCTTCTTAGCTTTAGGATCATCAGATTCTTCAGAGTCCTCATCATCATTGTTATCATCAGAAGAACTAGGAGGATTATCATATAAAGCATCAATTTGTTCAATTAGCTTAGATTGATCTTTCTTGGGAGCTACTAGCTGTACAATCTCAATCTCTGTACCAGCCAGATCAGGAGCATTCTGAGCATTTTCAAGATCTTGTGCAATATCTTCAGCAATTAAATCATCCAGATTAGGAATTGGACTTTCATCCATAATATAAGTTGGGGGGTGAAAGGCTTGGCTCAACTTTGTCTGTTGTAACATCTAAAGGTTCCACAACTTTTGGGACAACAAAACTTTCCTTTAGTTGATTAACAACTTCAGGGCTTATTGGGGAGGTATAATAGACAATTGCCTTAGACTGCTCTAGAAAAACTTCTGTAAGATAATTTATATATACATAAACAAAAGACTTCAATAAACTGAATAAGTCCACTATGGGATTGATAAAGCAATCACCAACAGCCAAAATTTCTTGAAGATCTCTGGCTCATCTGTACAGATCATATCAATATCAATTACTGTATATATATACATCTACAACTATTTCTATATCCAACTGTACATCTGCTGCTGTTGCTGCTACTGCTGGAGGAGAACTGACTGGAACTTCTTCATTGGATATCTCCCCCTGCCTGGTTTCAGAGGGTCCTAAAGCCAGGCCCCCAGAATAAGAAAGGACAGTGGGGGCAACAGATATAAGAGTAGAGAGGGAGGAAATGGAATTAACAAGAGGTTGAATTGCTTCTGCTATGAGCTTTTTGAGGATAGGAGTGATGAGCTCCAAGATTGTGGCAATGGATGGAGAATCCAACTGCATTAACTCAGGTGATGTTTGAGTTGAGGCAGTGGAATGGATGATGGTAGATGGAGATGGAATCACAGGAGGGATGTGAATGATATCAGTCATATCTTAATCCTAGATGGGTGAAGATTGAGGAGTGTGTGAAGGGGATTAAGTATGAATGTGTTGTGGAGATGATGCAAATAAGTCAAATGATTGAGTTGACATGAGTTTGGAGAGAGGTATGCCATCAAGATGATGTGGTAGTGGAGATGAAGGGGGTGTGATGTGCTCTGGAGATGCAATGGGAGTTGGTTCATGCACTGGAGAGATAGGTGGTGTTAAAATATTAATTTGTGATGTGGAGGGTTGTTGGATGGGAGTTGATGAAGGAATGGAAACCTGTGGAGGAGTAGGTTATTGTTGATGAGATAGAGGGGATGGAATCTGGATGGAAGGAATGATATCTTCTAGAGGTGGGGGATTAGCTGGAGCAGCTCTTGTATCCTCAGAGGTTCTAGAAGAGGTTGAAGCCTTTGATGGAATAGAGATGGTCCTCTCCCATCTTCCAAACAAGGCACAAGTCAGCCTTTTGGAAGCATTGATGAATATGGTCTGGGAGACCAGTGATTCAGATGTTTTTTCTGAAGGAAAATCCCTAAGATCCTTCCAAAACAAACTTCCTTCTTTGTATTTTTCTTTCTTATTAAATCAAGCAAAATTCTTGCACAATTTACTTCTTTCTTATTCACTACAGCACACATTACCAGAAATTGGTGTCTGGTAATGTAGTTATGGGCAGTATGCTTGCCTAGCAAGACTTTTCCCACAACATCAGCTAAGAACTTATATTCAGAGGTGATGGCGAGGATGCCCCGCCATTTGCCCGTGCCGACATGGACCACCATTTTGATCGCCGCCGCTACATGTTCAAGGACTTTGATGGTCGTTGCCTTCACCGTTGTCATCGCCGCCGCCGCCGCCGCCGACGGCATTTCGTCTCTTCGTATGACTATAATGTTATTTCATCTCTGAAATAATATTATACTCATAAGCTTTTAATTATCATTTTTATAAGTTATTATGCTTATAATTTAAAGGTCCTAAAACTATAAGTTTTTATTATGTGGTTTTTAATTTTTGTTGAAAACAATTTTAATTGTGGCTAGGATTTAATTTGGGTGAGATGGAGGGTGATGGAGTGGTGTATTAAAATTATATATAGGCATGTATGTGTAGTGGGAGAGAATTGAAGAAGAAAAAAAAAGAATTCTCCTAAACCTAAGTGCACGGTTTGCCCTTGCTGCCGCCCCTATTCGGCTTGGCCGATCCCGACGCCTGGAGAAGAAAGCCGCTGGTTGCTTGCTGCCGTCCCCTCCCTACGGTGGTGAACTTGCTGCTCCGGCTACCTCCATCCTCCTCCGGTGTGACTCCGAAGAAGGCGGCTCGGCTCTTCCTCATCCGGTGTGACTCCGGTGACCCCTTTTGGAAGTGCGACTCTTCCATTGTTCCCTTGCTCCTCCTCCTCTCCTCCTCTCTCATTTTAGATTGTTGGGTAACGACTTTCTTCCCCTAAACTTGTGTGATTTTCTTCTTGAACTTGTGAGTGTAGTGGAATCTTGGATTTCATGTTTTATCCTAAATATTGACTCCATTTTTGGCATTGATAAAATCTGAAATCTATTGTTTAATATCCGATTTTCACGAAGATTTTCTTTAGGATAGGTCCGCTTGGACATCCGTCAAGTCGGGGTTTGTTTAGCCCTTGATTTCGGGCGGTGCAAGAGGATTTGGTATATCCTCGCTTGGATTTGTTTTGGGGATTGGACCGGACTGTTTCCGAATCCGTTGTTTTAGTCCGGGTCGCCTCATGGGATATGAATTGGCTATGTTGTGGAATGAATGGATGTGTGAATGTGATATATATGTGGAGGAGTAAATTCGTGCAGGTACAGTTGGGACTCCCCCATTTGTGAGATCGCCAAATTATAAACGGAACTCTACCGGAATTATTAACTTTTCACGCACACCACGTGTTCGTTGAAATGCTCCATAGGATGTTTTAGATGCTCGTTAGGTGTTCGCTCAAGTTCCCCTTAGGGATTCAGTTTTGTTATTTCACTTTTAGCTTCGCGTAGGGGTAGCCTGCATCAATTTGGTATCAGAGGGAGGTTTGTCAATTTCTCAACTTGACAACGATCCGCTCGAACCGTGCTACCCTCACTTGCACTTAGGTACGTTTCGTTCGTTTTAAAAATTTTATTTTTAGTTATATAAAAACAAAAAAAAAAAGTTTTAAGTGTCTTTTTCTAATTTGAGTCTTTTTTCGTTAGTCTGTCATGACACACGTTGGGAGTTCCCTTCCCCCATGTTCCCCGGTTGGTACATTTCGCAAGGAGATGAACCGCCAATTTGACGACCTTCATGACTTATTGACACAAATTAAAGGTCAGCGTCCGACGCCCCGTCCTGAACCCCCTAGGCAACCGCTTAGGACCCATGTTCCTTCAAGTACGGTTAGTCAAGCGATCACGACACCACCATCACGCACTTCTAGGTCTGTTAGAATTTCTGCGCCGACTTACGATGGGTTAGGTGAACCGCGGGTTTTCTTACGTTGGGTAGATGACATGGAAGTTTACTTTGAGCAATATCGTCTCGTGGACCCCCACCGGATTCCCGTTGCGAGATTGCAATTATCTGGTCGAGCCCTGACATTCTGGGTCAATGAGGAGAGACGTTTTGGGCCGTCCCTCGTTGGCTCACGTGTGGGTTGGCAATTTATGAAGAACTTGTTGACGGATGAGTATTATCCCTCATACTGCCGTTCTCAGTCTTCTGGTTATCCGAGTGTAGCGCCGCCTGAGATTTTGCCTATACCGAGCAAGCACGTTCCCCCATACTCCCGTATGAGGACGTCTCGTGATGTTATCTCACCCCGCCAGGGCACTACACCCCTTTCTGATTATAAGAGTGACGATAAGCCACGCGTTAGATCTTTGTCCCAAAGGGATCTTACCATTTTGAGTACCCCTACCCCTACCGTTAGGGAGAGGGAAAAGGTTAGGACCACTGTCCCGCCACCTGCCATAGTCATTACTAGGGATGCTCCAAAACCGCAAGTTGAGCATAGGAAGATAGTTAAGAATTGCAAGGAGAGCGCTACATGTTATGCTTGTGGAGCGATTGGCCACTATGCCGTAGAGTGCCCCACTAAGCCTAGAGCTTCGGCTCTTTTAGCTTCGACGTCTGAGCCCGCCACTGAGGGCGAGGCAGATTTATCTGACGATGAGGAGAATGGATATCCTAGCGACTTGGATGATGATTCTTGGGATGATGATGATATTTCGACTTGTGAGAGTACCCCTTGGGCTACTATATGTGAGAGTGCCATACTTGCTCACCCTGTTATTGAATCCACTCACGAGACTATGAATCCTATTATGAGTGAGCCTCTACCTGATTTTTTTGAGCATGTATCTGAGTTATCTGACGAGCTAGAGATTGAGGATTCCTCTAGTCCTATCATGGATGAACCTACTGATGCTTTGGATGTTTTATCTGATGCTGATATTTGTGGTTTAGATTGGGACGATGTGCCTCCACCTGCACCATACCTTTTGGGTTCTGTTGAGACTCCTACGGTCGCACCTCTTCCCCTCGATTTGGCTGATTCCCCTGAGGACGTACCACTTCATTGGGACATGGATGTTTCTGATATTACCACTCATGTTGGAGATTTAGTGGAGGTCCCTCCGGACGCCTTTGTGGACTTGTCCGCGATAGATTTTTCTGATGAGACCCTTCTTCTGGATGATTTTTCTAGCACGGGACCGATACTTTTGGATGATTCTGGTGATTCAGCCCCGACTGAGAGTCCATTGATGTTATTTGAGGATGATTTTTCCGATGTATGCCCGGACGTGAGTTTCCCGGATGATTGTACTTTGATTGAGCCACCGTTGTGTGAAACTTCTATAGATTTGGATTTATTCCGGGTTTGATTATACCGACCCTTCCTCATACTGATTCGCCTCTAGTAGATATCTTTTTAGGACGTGGACCCAATACACCTCTTCTGAGTTTTTCTGACACGCCCACTTTATTAGTTCCTACACCAGCGTTATCTCTTTGTTTAGGTGTACACGAGCTGAGCGCTCTAGTTTTTGGTCTTGTCACTACACTGCATTGGTCTGACCACGCCTTATGTTTGATAGATCCCTTCATGCGTGTCATGTCTGGGGCTAGTTTTCCGTTGGTGACTGTTTCTGATTTCACGTTGACTATGCCTTTTGATTTGGTGTCCTCACGACATTGCTACCCACCAAATCAACTTGCACATCTTTTCCGTCCGACCTGGTACGAACTTCCCGCACATATTTTTATTACGGATGCCCATGTTTATGAGTCCAATTTCTGGCACTTCTGTTCTTTGGGGTGGATCTCTGACTTGAGATTTCCTGATTTGGTTAGAGTCCGCTCAAACCCCGGGTGGATACCTTCGGGTTTCGTAACAAATCTATTACGTTGGAGCGCCGATCCTTTCATGATTTTCAAGAATTTTGGGTTTAATGCAATTTTTTTGGATTTTTACGATGCAATCGGTTTTTCACCGTGTTTCAATTTTTCGGATTTAATTTTGCAAATCTGGTTTCCACCTGAGTGGCTTTCTCCGACGTTTCTCTCTTCCACTTCAAATTCTCATGGGTTGAGAGGTGAGATTTTTTTTTTGCCGTGTCGCTCTTCCATTTGGGTTTCCTGGTTCTCGCATTGGATGGTAAGAACTGCGCTGTTTTCCTTTATGCTGACACATCTATGAGGTTTTCTGCTGTGTTTGCTCATGACAGGTTCTGTTCTATTGCGGACGCCCGCAATGCTTGTCCTTCCCCGTGGATGTCCGCTCTTGCTACGCTACTTGTGGATGTTGCTGCCTCCAGCTATTTTCTCCCTGACCACTCATCGGAGATGAGTGATTTTAAGCGGGGGAGGATTGATGGCGAGGATGCCCCGCCATTTGCCCGTGCCGACATGGACCACCATTTTGATCGCCGCCGCTACATGTTCAAGGACTTTGATGGTCGTTGCCTTCACCGTTGTCATCGCCGCCGCCGCCGCCACCGCCGACGGCATTTCGTCTCTTCGTATGACTATAATGTTATTTCATCTCTGAAATAATATTATACTCATAAGCTTTTAATTATCATTTTTATAAGTTATTATGCTTATAATTTAAAGGTCCTAAAACTATAAGTTTTTATTATGTGGTTTTTAATTTTTGTTGAAAACAATTTTAATTGTGGCTAGGATTTAATTTGGGTGAGATGGAGGGTGATGGAGTGGTGTATTAAAATTATATATAGGCATGTATGTGTAGTGGGAGAGAATTGAAGAAGAAAAAAAAAGAATTCTCCTAAACCTAAGTGCACGGTTTGCCCTTGCTGCCGCCCCTATTCGGCTTGGCCGATCCCGACGCCTGGAGAAGAAAGCCGCTGGTTGCTTGCTGCCGTCCCCTCCCTACGGTGGTGAACTTGCTGCTCCGGCTACCTCCATCCTCCTCCGGTGTGACTCCGAAGAAGGCGGCTCGGCTCTTCCTCATCCGGTGTGACTCCGGTGACCCCTTTTGGAAGTGCGACTCTTCCATTGTTCCCTTGCTCCTCCTCCTCTCCTCCTCTCTCATTTTAGATTGTTGGGTAACGACTTTCTTCCCCTAAACTTGTGTGATTTTCTTCTTGAACTTGTGAGTGTAGTGGAATCTTGGATTTCATGTTTTATCCTAAATATTGACTCCATTTTTGGCATTGATAAAATCTGAAATCTATTGTTTAATATCCGATTTTCACGAAGATTTTCTTTAGGATAGGTCCTCTTGGACATCCGTCAAGTCGGGGTTTGTTTAGCCCTTGATTTCGGGCGGTGCAAGAGGATTTGGTATATCCTCGCTTGGATTTGTTTTGGGGATTGGACCGGACTGTTTCCGAATCCGTTGTTTTAGTCCGGGTCGCCTCATGGGATATGAATTGGCTATGTTGTGGAATGAATGGATGTGTGAATGTGATATATATGTGGAGGAGTAAATTCGTGCAGGTACGGTTGGGACTCCCCCATTTGTGAGATCGCCAAATTATAAACGAAACTCTGCTGGAATTATTAACTTTTCACGCACACCACGTGTTCGTTGAAATGCTCCATAGGATGTTTTAGATGCTCGTTAGGTGTTCGCTCAAGTTCCCCTTAGGGATTCAGTTTTGTTATTTCACTTTTAGCTTCGCGTAGGGGTAGCCTGCATCAAGAGGATAAGTTTTTCTTCAATAACTTGTTAGGGTTCTCACCAATATGACCCATTTTTTTTAACATATCATCAAAGTCAGAACTATCAATCTCTATATCTTTTTCACCATTTACTAAACCAAAAATCTCAGTTAAAACTGTAGGAGTTAGAAAACCTGATTGCCAGAGATTGTGCCGGTCATGGTGTCGGCGTCTGGAGTAGAAGAAGTAAACACCCATTATTGAATCTCTGTCGCTGCTATCTTTATCCTGGTAGTCATGAACTTCTTCAGCTGTTGTTCCTCAAACAACTACAGAATATCCAAGAAAATCTGATCCGAGTGTTGGAATGATTCAAAATCAATATCAAAGTCGGTGTCGAATTTCATTACTGAAAGAGAACTCGCTGGAATCACCATTGGTCGCCCTGCAAAACGAGAACAAAGATCAAGTGCAAGGGAACTGAAAGCGCTGGATAGAGATCGAAGAAAAACCCTATTATAAGGTTTTTGGAATATGAAGTGATGAGCTCTGTCCTGTGAAAAATAAAAAGTCTTAGATCTCAGGTCGACGAAAAATTTCATAAAGAAATGATATCGTCGATCTCAGTCAGAAGAGGGGAAAACTTTTCGTTGTGCTCAGGTCAACGAATAGTTTTCTGAAGCAAGATCGTCGATCTAAGGTCGACGAAGATTACTTCACACAGAGAGTTTGTCGATCTCAGGTCGACGAATTTCTCAAGAACTGTCCTCAGATCGTCGATCTCCGTTTGACGAACTGTGACCAATTCTTTGACCACAGACATAAATTAAATTAAAGCTTCTCCATTGATCATACCTAGCTGATTCAGAAAGAATAGATGGTTCCTCTCATCCAAGGATTTGGTGAAGATGTCTGCTCTTTGCAAATATGTGTAGATGCAGACAAGCTTAATTTTATTTTTGTCTACACAATCTCTAATGAAATGATGCCTTATTTCTATATGCTTAGTTCTACTATGATGCACTGGATTCTGTGCAATGAAAATTGCACTTGTATTATCACATAGTAAGGTTGAATTATTTAAGTTGAAACCATAATCTAGTAGTTAGTTTTGAATCCACAGTATCTGTGAACAATAACTGCCAGCTGCTATTTATTCAGCTTTTGTAGTTGAAGTAGACACAGATGTCTGCTTTTTGCAAAACTAGGACACAAGTCTAGCACCAAGGAACTGGCATGTCCCTGAGGTGCTTTTTCTATCCACTCTACATCCAACAAAGTCAACATCTGAGTATCCAGTCAACTCAAACTCTATCTCAGTTGGATACTAGAGTCCTAAACTAGGACAACTCTTTATATATCTTAAAATAATTTTTAGAAAAATAAGGTGAGATTATTTAGGGTTCACCTGGAACCTAGCACAAAGGCATGTAGCAAACATTATGTCTGGCCTACTTGCTGTGAGATACAACAGGGACCCGACAATACCCCTATATAGTTTCTAATCAATAGGCTTACCATGTTCATCAGAGTCAATCACAATATTTGTAGCCATGGGAGTCTTCTTTGCTGAGGCATCAGCCATCCCAAACCTTTTTATTAACTCCTTGGCATATTTGGATTGGGAAATGAAGATGCCATTAGGAAATTACTTCACTTGGAGACCAAGGAAGTAGGAAAGTTTACGCATACTACTCATTTCAAACTTGGAATGCATAAGGTCAGAGAAACTTTTGCATTGTTTGGAATCAGTAGAGCCAAAGATAATATTATCTACATATATTTGTACTAATAAAGTTTTGTACTTATGTTGCTTAATGAACAAAGTCCTATCTATAATGCCTTTAGTAAAATTATGCTCTAGGAGAAAGCTAGCTAAGGTCTCATACCAAGCTCTTGGAGCTTGCTTTAGACCATAGAGAGCCTTATGCAATTTTAAAACATAAGAGGGATGTGTAGGGGGAGATAAAACCTGGTGGTTATTCCACATAAACCTCTTCTTTAAGTTCACCATTTAAGAATGCACTTTTGACATCCATTTGATATACTTTGAAGTTCTTGTAGGCATCATAAGTAAGAAAGATTCTGATTGCTTCAAGCCTTACAACAGGAGCAAATGTCTGATAATAATCAATGCCTTCCTTTTGTCTATAGCCTTGAGCCACTAATCTTACCTTGTTCCTGATGATAGTATCTTGAGCATCTAGTTTGTTTCTAAATACCCATTTAGTTCCAATGACTGGGTAGTCTTTGGGTCTTGGAACTAAATCCCAGACTCTACATCTCTCAAACTGGTTGAGCTCTTGCATTGCAATGATCCAGTGTGGATCTTGCTCAATATATTTTATGGATTGGGACTCAGTTTGAGATATGAAGCAGGCATGCATCATGTCCTAGAGAAGTTGATTCCTTATCTGCACACCAACTGATATGTCTCCAATCACTTGAGATACAGGGTGATCTCTAAGTGTGACTAATTCAGTAGGAGGAGTTAGTTCAACAACAGCTTGGGGAATTAATTCCTCTTGTGGAATTATGGTAGTTGTTGTTGGTTCAACATCCACTTCAGTGGATTAATCTTCACTGTCTTTAGCAATATGTGGAGAAGGATGTGCAACATCCTCATTGATATGGGTCAACTCATCCAACTTCTCACACAAATTTGGTACCTACAAGGTTTCACTGGTAGAAGGATTCTTCTCCTTGTAAAACATGTTAGTTTCATCAAAAGAAATATGTATAGATTCTTCCATTTTCATAGTTGATTTATTATAAACCCTATATGACTTGCTGACTTGGGAATATCCAAGAAAAATTCCTATTTCATCCTTGGCTTCAAACTTTCTAAGGTGTTTTTTATTATTATTGTGAATGTAGCAAATACAACCAAAAATTCTAAAATAATCTACTTTAGGTTGCTTCCCTTTGAGTAGTTCATAGGGGGTCTTGCCATTAAGCTTGTGAATCAGACTTCTATTCAATACACAGTTTGTTGTGCTTACAACCTCTACCAAAAAGGATAGGGGAAAGTAAGCATCTGCAAGTAATGTGCCTGTAGCTTCAATTAGGGTCCTGTTTTTTCCTTTCAGCTACCCCATTTTGTTGAGGAGTTCTAGGAGCAGAGAAGCAATGCCTGATACTTTCATTCTCATAGAATTCTTGCATGAGAAGAGACTCAAACTCAGTACTATGATCACTTCTGATCAATGCAACTGGAGTAGAATACTCAATCCTTATGCTCTTAAGAAAGTCTGTAAGAATCTTGAAGTTTTCAGATTTGTTTCTCAAGAAGAACCCCCAAGTGAACCTAGAGATGTCATCAACAATCACTAGGGTATAAGACTTCCCTCATAGGATATATACATCAATGGGTCCAAAAAGATCCTTATGGAGCAAATACAAAAACCTAGGTGAATCATTCTTATTAATAGACTTAAAACTGTTTTTAGTTTGCTTGCCTAATTGACAAGCCTTGCAAAGGCTTTCCTTCTTGTAGGGGCAAGAAGACAATCCTCTAACAAGGTTGTACCTAGAGAGTTTAACAATGTTTTTCAAATTAACATGTCCTAATCTCTTATGCCAAAGTTCATTATTATTGCTAGTTTGATTAAATAAACATATTTCAGATTTAGCAGATTTAAAGTTAACAAAATAAATGTTTCCTACTCTAGTTCTAGTTAACACAACTTTGTTATCTACTGAAGTAATAATACAGGAGGATTTATTAAATGATACATGAAACCTTTCATCACATAATTGGCTTATGGATATCAGGTTGTGCTTTAGTCCACTTACATATGCTACCTTCCTAAAGATGACAGCTCCAATTTTGACCTTCCCATAGCCTTCAGTTTGGCCACAGTTGGAGTCACCAAATATAACTTTTGGACCTAGCTTGGACTTATAGTTGATTAGATTGTCCTTGCTGCCAGTCATGTGCTTTGAACAGCCACTATCCAGGTACCACTATTCCTTTGTGGTGGGATAGTCTTTCACCAACTATTAAACAGATTAGCTATTCTTGACCCAGGTTAACTTGGGTCCTTGTTTCTTTTCATAGTTAAAACTGGAAATATAGGAGTATTCAGGTTGATTTTTATACCCTAGGGGATGATATCTTCTTGGTGGAATTATCCCCTGGGTGAATGGATTAATATATTCTCTTGGTTGATTAAATGATCTGTAAGAATTAAAGTTTCTGTTATTCTGAACTGGGGTCGACGAATTCTGGTAATTTCATCGATCTGAGGTCGACGAATGGGGATGAGTTCGTTGAACTCCGCTTAGAGAATGAAAATATTCATTCTCTATGCCCCAATATCATCGATCTCTGCTCGAAGAATTATACTGGTTTCGTCGATCGCAGTTCAGAGAATAAACATAATAAAAGTCTGCGTTTAGAGTTCGTCGACTTGAGTTCGATGAACTGTACACATTTTGTCGATCTGAGTTCGACAAAATCGGCTGAACATTGTTATTATTTACATTCTTCTTGTTCTTTTTCTTTTTGTTAGATTTCTTGGTTATTTAAGTTGGTTTGTTCTCATGTAATTTCTCTTTTCCTTATTCAGAGATAAATTTGATATTTGTAGAAAGTATATTTTTCTTTAATATGGGGGGTAAGCTTGATGAAGCACCTAAGCCAAGCTTTTCATTTAATCTGGCATTTATAGTGCTTGTGATGTCCATCAGCTTAAGGCTTCACCCATTGAGAGATTCCTCAAGTTGCTTGCCTCAAATAATTCAGTTTTTAGTAAAATGATTTGTTCATTGGCAAAAGTTAATTTATCTTTTAATTTAGTGTTTTCAGAAAGGTAATTATCTTGTTAAGGTAGTTTTTCTCTAAGGAGTTTGATTTCCTTCTCAGAGTTTATTAAATCAATGCATAGTGATTTAAATTCAGTCCTAAAATCATCTGAATTAAAATAAAAGGAGGACAGTACCTGATCTTCTTCAGATAGAGGTTCTTCACTATCTGACTGCTCATCATCTGAGAGGCTGTCTGATGCATTGATAGCCATCAAGCAAGTTTCTCTTACTTTTGTTTCCTCTTCATCTTCACTGGAGCTAGAAGATGAAGATTCATCTTCAGTTTCACTCCAAGTTTTAGCAACAAAGCCTTTCTCCTTCCTCTTATGCTTGTTGGAGGAGGGCTTACTGTAGTGCTGCTTCCTGGGCTCCTTTTCTCTTCTTCTCTCCTTCTTTTGGTTCTCTGGACACTCTGATATGATATGTCTAGGTTTCCTGCATCCAAAACACACAATCTCTTTAGTAGGTGTTTTATCATACCTTGGTTTGTCATCTTATCTGGATGACTTCCTTCTGAAATCCTTCTTGCCCAGTTTGTAGAATCTTTTGGCTAGGAGACTTAGAAATTCTTCACTAGCTAAGGGAGCTTTTATTTCTTCAGATGCTTTTAATGCAATGCTTGGCTCTTTTCTTCCTAGTATGGAGGTCTTCTGCTCAGCAGCTTCTCTGGTCTTCATCAGCTGCTCATAAGATTTGAGTTTTCCCAATAGAGATTCAGTAGATATCTCATTCATGCTTTTGAATTCCTTGATTGGCCAGATCCTGGAATCCCATGAGCTGGGGAAGCATATGAGAATCTTGTCATTGATCTCAGTCAGGGTTATGTCCTTGTCCATGGTTTTCAGCTCATTGACAATTGAGCTAAGTCTATTGTACATATCACCCACTCACTCAGATTCTTCCTTCTTGAAGTTCTCATACCAGGAGATGAGATTAGACCTTCTATCTTTTCTTTCATCAGCAGATCCAACAACTGTCTAATTGATAGAGTCCTAGATGGCTTTTGCAGAGGTGCATTCAGCCACCTTCTAGAATATATCATCTGACATAGTCCGTGCTAAGATGTTCATGGCCTTGGCATCTATTACCTTGGCCTTCTTTCATGCATCTATCCACTCAGGTGGTGGAACAACATGTGTGCTGGAAGTTGTAGTAGTTGTAGCCACTAGAGTTAGTGGTCCTGTCAAAATAGAGTTTTATATTTCTTCATCAATAGAGTTCAAATAAAGCCTAATTCTTGCCTTCCAGATTGAAAACTTGTTCAGATTGAAAACTGGAGGTCTAGTGCTTGCATAATCCTTGTTCTGTGCCATGATATATAATAAACAAAACAACTAGGAAAAATAAATTAGATCTATCTAGGATCTTTTGGTTCAAGTGTTAGCTTGTGAAACCAAAGGAACACCGCTCTGATACCAATTAAAAGATAGGGGATAAACCTGATTTACTCTAGAGGGGGGGGGTGAATAGAGTAACTTAAAACTTTAGGCTGTTTTTAAGTTATATCAGAGAAATTAATGATAATAATAGTAGTATATAAATGCTATAAAAACTAGGCTAAGCTACACAATCACAGCACATCAAAATAAAGAAAGAATGATCACACAGACAACATAAGAATTTTATAGTGGTTGCCCAAATATGGGTACATCCACTCTTCTACCACCCGGGTAGGAATCTACTATCAGGTTTTTGATCAGGTGACTGCCACCACAGGTTTTTGCTCAGGTGCCCTGTCACCACAAGATCTATTTGCAGGGAGATCTCACAACCCTTTACGCTTTTGATCAGGTGCCCAAAAACCAACACAAGAACTTTTGAAGGGAGTTAATAAACCCTTTTTACAGTGAGTAGGAAGGTGATGTTGTCTTCTCTTTTCTCTTTACAACAGAGAGGACTAGTGGATTGATGTTGTCAAAGCTCCCCCTGAAATGTTGAATGGTTTAGGAAGACAGGAGCTTTGCTCAGGGTGTAGGTCTTAAGCCTTGTCTTGATAAGATCCATGAATTTGTAGACTGATCAAGAGTTGTTGTCCTTAAAGATTCCTAGAGTAGAAGTTGAAGAAGACTCTTGATATATGATTGTTGTTCTTCTTCTGTTTCTATAAGAACAAAGGGAAAATAGATTGTTTTCTGCATAGAGAAGAAGTAGATATTCTTCTGTATGTTCTGTGTCTCTTCTCTTTATCACACTTGTGTTCTGGTGTTCTTTTCTGTGTGTTCTAAGTACTCAGTCTCTAGAGTTGTCTGAAAAAAAAATACTCTTTTATATTATGCTGTCAAATTCTCTCTTGAATTTTTTAATTCCAAGCATTAATTGCTGACTGATTCTGGAGAATGATACGGCTAGAATATCTTATTTAATGAGTTTCCCAAACTATCCCATTAAAATAAGCAAGTAATTAACTCTGATGAAATCCAAAATTAATGCTGCCAAGAACGACTATATTCTTGAGAATATGAGCATCAATTTCTCAGAGAATTACTGCTAAATAATATAATAAATTGGGGACAAAAATAAGGAAAACTTCTCAATCTGACTCGGGACAGAATTCGTCGACCTCTGGGCTGATTTCGTCGACTGGAGTTCCAAGTATGTCGAGCTGAGAATTCCTGTATTGAGGAAGAGATCGTCGATCTGAGCTCGAATATCGTCGAGCTCAACTCAGAGAATGAATACTGAGTTCGTCGATCTGCGATTAATGATCGTCAAGCTGAGTTTGAAGAACTTCGAATTGAAAGTCTTAACTCTGAATTCTTCTGAATCTTGAGTCTCTGAAGTCCACTGCAGGTAGGTCCATGAAGATTGAACCTAGAGACTAGCCTAAACTCAAGGACTAACAGACTTGACCCTGGCTATACAATGTGAGTCAAACACATCCTAATTAGTGAACCTAGCCCAAATACAAACTAGGGATTCAACAAACAACATCAAGAATCTGTCAGTCGCTGTGCACACATTTCCACATCTGGCTCACATGAAACACGTCGTGCACACCAGGAAAGTTTGCGGGCAAATACAGCCTATAAGCTGATACACCAATATGCTCAATAACCTTAAAAGGTCCCACATACCTCGGGTCAAACTTATGATTCTTACCAAACCTTTTAACTCCTGACATCGGGGAAACTTTGAAGAATACCATGTCCTCTACAACAAACTCTAAATCAGACCTACGCTGATTGGCATTCTTTTCATATCGCTCCTGCGCTATCCGAAGATTTTCCCGAATAAGCTTTATAGAAATTTCCATTTCTTCCAACACTTTAGGACCCAACAACGGTCTCTCACCGACATCGACCCAAAATAAGGGAGTTCTGCATCGCCTCTCATATAAGGCCTAAAACGGGGCTATCTGCAAACTTTCTTGATAACTATTATTTTATGCAAACTCCATCAATCTGAGTCGCTCATCCCACGCTCCTCCGTGGTCCAAAATGAAACATCTGATCATATCCTTTACAATCTGATTCACTCTTTTCGTCTGACCGTTTGTATGTGGATGATAGGCTGTGTAATACCTCAAATCGGTACCCAAACCTTCTTGTAAAATCTTCCAAAAGCGAGACGTAAACTAGAGTCTCGATCAGATACAATACTAACTGGCACTCCATGTAATCTGATGACTTCATCTAAATATAGCTCAAATATCTTCTTAATGGGGTAATCAATCTTAAAAGACATGAAGTGAGCACACTTCATTAGTCAATCAATAATAACCCAGACTGAATCATGTCCTCGGGGAGATCTAGGTAAACCAGTAATGAAATCCATTGAGATACTCTCCCACTTCCAACTTGGAATTTTTAAGGGCGTTAACTTGCCACCAAGCCTTCCATTATCGGCCTTTACCCGCTTGCACGTAAAACATTCTGAAACGAACTTCTCTATATCACCTTTCATTTCGAACCACCAGGCGATCTGCTTCAAATCTTGGTACATCTTAGTTGAACCGGGGCGGTAGGCAACACTGGAACCATGAGCCTCACTACATAACTTAACTCAAATACCTTCTACATCGGGGATACAAAATCTGCCGCGATACTTCAAGGTTCCCGTGTCATCGATCGAAAAGTCTAGCAACTCCCCTTTCTCAGTCCTCTTGTAAAGGTGCAACAAATTAGGATCTTCCATCTGATGCAGTCTTGTGAGTGCAATCCATGAAGGCTCAGCTACCTCCAAACTACTAGACGAGTCACAACTCCCAACAAAAATGACCATCAAGAGAAATTCTTCTACCAGAGAATCTATAGAGAGATTAAAAATCTTTGTTGTCTTTCTACTTAAGGCATCTACTACAACATTGGATTTGCCCGGATGGTACTGGATCTCAACATCATAATTAGCAACATACTCTAAACATCTTCGCTGGCGCAAATTCAACTCCCTTTGAGTGAAAACGTGTAACACCCCAAAATTTTAAGATGGACTCAGGCTTGGTGACACGGCTTGGGACACGAGCGTGTCCTAGGGCGTGTCCATGCACATGGCCTGGGACACGGGCGTGTCCTTTTCTCGAGGCATCGACTCGAGTTCTCGAGAACTGATCGTCGAGAGGCGACACGACCTGGTACACGGGCGTATCCTAGGGCGTGTCCTGCTCGAGAGAATATTGAGTGGCATTGAGTGACACTAAGAGGAATGGCGTTGAGTGGCGTTGAGTGTGGAACACGGCCTGTGACACGGGCGTGTCACAGGGGTGTGTTGGGCACACGGCCATGGACAGGGGCGTGTGCCTTAGTCGTGTCCTGCTCGGGTGATTTGGTCTTGTGTTACAAAGGGTGATACGGCCAGCCACACAGCCGTGTAAAAGTTGACACGGGCATGTCTGCCCTGTGACACGGGCGTGTGGAGCCCGTGTTCTGGTTCATTTTGAGTCGGTTCATACACCGCTTTGGGTACATGCCCTGGGACACGGGCGTGTCACAGGCCGTGTCAAGTCAAATATGGAATTTTGGGCAGATCTTGGCCATCAAATTGTTTCTATTTGGATCCTATAGCCCTGGTCCTTTCCTGCAGTGATAAGGCTAAGTGTTAGCTTCTTCTCTCATTCTTATCAAGAGAGAAAAAGAGAGAGAGCTTGGAGGAAGGAGAAGGAGGAGAAGTGCAAGGCTTTGGTGGGGCTCCCGCGGTCTGATTCGAGATCCGAGGCTCGTTTAGTGGAGGCAAAGCTGCTGCGGTGCTTTCCAACCGGCCAGATTTTCGATGGCTCCCAAGAGATCGTCAAGGGTAACAATCTTACTTCTTGGACATGTGAAGTCCTCCTTTATGCATGATTAAGGAATCCTCTCCACCAAAAGTTGGAAAAAGTGAGTGATTCCAGTGGGTGATAGTTGTTATCCCCAGCTTGAGTCTGCATATAGACCCGGAAAAGTGTGGTACGAGATAGGCATGCTGTGTGAAGCCCATCTGGACATGTTGGTCTGGATTGGTGATGTTGCATTAACGCACCGGAGAATACTCCGCGTATACTCGTGTAGTTAGTGGGGTCGTGGGGTTATGCCTGTGAAGGGGAGTAGTAGGAAGTACTAGAATGTGGAACTCTAGGAAATTGCCCTTGTGCTGTGGCTACGATGTAGCCAGTCCTTGATGGACGATGAAGCCAGTCCTAGTTAGACAGTGTGGTTATTGTGAAGCCAGTCCTTGGCAGACGTTATGGCAATTAGGAGCTGCGAGCTCTAGAAGGCCTCGTGCCGAACAGGAAAGGTGAAACTGACCCATGCCTTTTTTATAGCCGAAAGTACGATGTGCTTGGTGAGGGCAAGGCGAGTTGAGCAATGGGGGGTGGTGGATCTATACCTGCGTTATGTTGACTGTACAAGGAAGTGCCAAGGCATTAGGCTTTCGTCAGTGGCATAATGAGAGTTTTAGGCCTGCGCAATTAAGACTAAATGCTCAATGGTGTTGATCCTGGTTCGCCGGTGTACCCAAAAGTGTGCCTGAGAGAACAGACCGTCGGGCTGGGTGGCCGACGGTTGTGATGGATTGCTTGTGAGTGAGAGCATAATATGTATATTATCTGTCAATTGCTATATTGCTCTGCAGGGAAGGAATTCCTCTGCCCCGGGAAAGGGGTAGGATTGTTATAAATTGGTCAGCTGAATGCTGGCCATTGCCTTGTTTGCCACCTTTTGGGTGGATTATCCCTGTGCAGGTGCTGGAGAGCCGAGCAGAAAATGAAGGGTTGATGCTCCTGCTGCTGCTTTTGTCGCTCTTGCTATTGCTACTAGCCCTTGAAGTCTAGCTTTTGTATTTTTCGTTATTCATGTATGGCCAGCCTGCGCGCCGATGTCTGCAATCCATACTGTTTCAAGAGGAATTGTAAGGCCTTAAGGCCAAACTGTAGTATTTGCTATGCCCTCGTTTGAGTGGTTGTATATAACGTTGGTTTATATATATCTGGTGGATATTGCTGCTATGAGTTCAGCTACTTGTGTATCTATTCCGCTAGCATGCTCTGTGTTAGGATGCATTGATGGTATTATCCTGTGACATCACCATCTATTTGTAGCATATAGTGTGGGGCCCCGGTCGGACCTTCTATTATATGTTATCTTAATGGGTGGATTCGTTACTTTTTGGTATCAGCTTGTCTCGGTCTTCCTCTTTCGAATTCTTGGTCGAATTCTTTTGTGGGGTGGCGAGCACGTGTCTGTGCGAACCGCTGTAACGCTAGTGAACTCTGGAATATCCACTAAGAAATGCAAATACACTTGTTTGAGGAATATGCGCGTTCCTACTTTGTTGTTATTGCTTGCGTATTGTCGCTAATGTGTGTCTTGTCCACCCATAGGTGACTCGTAGTGGTGCTGGGAAATCTGAGCCCCAGCACTCTGATGAGAGTGCAGCACCAACTGAGGTGCCAACACCTCCTCCATCTGCGCAAACTGTTCGATTAGTTGCTGAGGCTCTATATGCGATGATTCGGCCGACCGGGCAGGCGCTGCCGGCAGTGGTGCCAGATCGTGTTGGTGTCTGACCCGAACCGGTTGCGGCTGTGGATGCGCAAGCAGCTGAACGACAATTGAAGCAATTCATGAGCTTCAATCCGCCTACATTCACGGGACTGGGATCCCCAATGCAGGCAGAGGACTGATTATCACGAGTCAAACATATTTTTACGGCAATCAGGACGGAGGAAAATCAAAAGGTCACTTTGGCCACCTTCTTGTTAGAAGGAGAGGCGAGGTTATGGTGGGACGAGGTTGAGTTACACCATTTGGCAGGCAGGCAATTGACTCAAGTATCGATTGAAGAGTTCTCTTGTATGTTTTTGGCTAAACATCTTCCAACGGCACAACGCATTGCTATGTAGAACGAGTTCCAGCGACAAATGCAAGGATAGTCTAGCATTGATGTGTACCTATATGAATTTATAAGATTGGTACGGTATGCAGGAACAATCTTCGCCGATGAACAAAGAAAAACAAATCGGTTCTATGAAGGGTTGCGGGATGAGTTGAGGTTCCTGCTTTCTAGTTCAGTGAACCAGGGATTTCAGGCTTTGGTTGATACGGCGGGTGCACTGGAAAAGGACATGAAGCGGGTGCAAGGTAGGTAGGACTTGGCTGTGGTAAAGCCCAAGTTCAAAGCACCCCGCTTTGGCAAATCGTACTACCAGAAGAAGTGGGGAAAGAGGTCCAAGCCTTCGGGGCAAACTTCTGGGACATTTACATCGGGAGCAACGTCGAGGCCAGAGTCTCGTGCATGCTTTAACTATGGCAAAGTGGGGCCTTTAGCCCGTGATTGTCGGGTTGCTCAACCCAAAGGAGAAAAGAAGACAGGTGCATCTTATGCTGATAAGGGCAAAGCAGTGGTTGATTCCTCTGCATTGCAAGCGCAACCCTGAGTCTACAATCTTGGTCAATAGGAGGCTATCAAGCAAAGTGACGTCGTCATAGGTACGAGTTAAGTTAATTCTTGTTGTATTGATTGCATATTTTGTATGTATCTTGTGCATGATGTGTGTGCTACAGGCTTTGTCCTGATTTGGAACAATCCGGTGAGAGCCCTGTTTGATACGGGTGCTTCACATTCTTTTCTGTCTAAAGACTTCGTAACTAGAGTTGGAGTACCGAGTCATGTGACGACAGATGGTGTAAAGGTACTACTACTGAATAGGTATATCATGCTTGCGGATAAGACTTGTGATGTGGACGTGCATATAGGAAATCGAGATTTCGGATTGAGAGCATCCGTGCTGCCACTATCGGAGTTTGATGCGATCTTTGGCATGGACTGGCTCTCGGAGCAGCGTGCCTTGATTTATTGCACTTCCAAGGAGATCACACTGGGCCAGAATACCGAACTTGAGACATAGTTCGCTGGTATGTAAGGAGTAGGCAGACCTTGTTGTCTGCACTCCAAGTCATCAGTGTTGTTCGGAAGGGCGCGAAGTTTTTCTTCATGCTTATTCAGGCTGTTGAGCCAAAGGCCACTGTAAGTGAAGTTCCGATTGTGTCGGAGTTTGCAGATGTGTTTCCTAAGGATCTTCCTGGGTTACCGCCCCAGCGAGAGATTGAATTTGCGATTGAGTTGGTGCCAGGTGCAAAACCTGTGGCCCGCTCACCATATCGCGTTGCGCCAAAGGAAATCGCTGAACTTAAAATCCAATTGAAAGAATTGTTAGAGCAGGGATACATACGCCTAAGTATGTCACCTTGGAGCGCGCCTATTCTATTTGTGAAAAAGAAAGACGGTAGTTTCCGTTTGTGTATTGACTACTGCGAATTGAATAAGCTGACGGAAAAGAACAAATATCCGATTCCACGGATCGATGACTTATTTGATCAGCTAGCAGGGTCAACCGTCTATTCAAAGTTGGATTTGAAATCGGGTTATTATCAATTGCGTATTCGAGAAGGCGATATTCCCAAGACAGCGTTTGGGACACGATATGGTCATTATGAATTCACGGTGATGCTGTTTGGCTTATGTAATGCGCCTTGGGTATTCATGGATCTAATGCACGGAACGTTCCGAGAATACTTGGATTTATTCGTAATTGTGTTCATTGATGATATTCTTGTCTACTCTCAGTCGGGTGATGATCATGAAAACCATTTGCGGTTGGTGTTGCATACCCTGCGGAGGAATAAGCTGTATGCCATGTTCTCAAAGTGTGATTTCTTGCTATCGTCAGTGGATTTTCTGGGCCATGTGGTAAGTGGAGAGGGGATAACAGTAGATCCGGCAAAGATAAGTGCCATACGTGATTGGCCAGTGATGTCTTCAGTGGCCGAAGTCAGGAGCTTTCTTGTCCTGACAGGCTACTATAGACGGTTTGTAGAAAACTTCTCACGAATTGCTTTACCTCTAACCACGTTGACGAGAAAAGATCAGAAGTTCGTTTGGACACCGGAGTGTGCGCGAGCTTTTGAAGAGCTGAAGAGTCATTTGACCACGACGCCTGTGTTGACATCGCCATGTGGTACAGACGGCTATGAGATCTACAGTGATGCTCCAGGGAGCGGCTTAGGCTGCGTTCTTCTGCAATTTGGTAAAGTGATTGCTTATGGCTCACGCCAGCTAAAGGTGCATGAATGAAACTATCCCGTCCATAATTTAGAGTTGGCGGTAATCTTTGTGCTAAAGTTGTGGCGGCACTATCTTTATTGCGTTAAAGTAGATATCTATACAGATCACAAGAGCCTAAAGTATTTGTTAGATCAGAAGGATCTGAATATGCGACAACGGAGGTGGATGGAGTTCCTTGGGGACTACACTTTCGATATTCACTATACTCCCGGGAAGGGAAATGTGGTCGCTGATGCTTTGAGTCATAGGGCGCCAGTACGGGCAAACTGGTTGCAGAGGCATGATGTGTGGCTAATCCAGGAGATGGAAGCGTTAGATATATCTCGTGTTGACAAGGATGCTACGGCCGACGTGTGCTTGAACTGGACGGCGGTACAATATGACCTTGCGGATAGAGTTCGGAGAGCAACGTAGATTGATGAAAGTCTCCAACGCTATGCAAAGGATGGTCCTGGTGACCAATTCTCCTGGGATGATGGATTGTTGCGAAAAGATGGGCGATTATGCGTCCCAAGTATGAAGAAGTTGAGAGAAGAATTGATGTACGAAGCACATTTTGCCAAGTACTCAATTCACCCTGGGAGCACAAAAATGTACAGAGACATGAAAAAGTTGTTCTGGTGGCCTGGACTAAAGAAATACATAGCACGTTATGTGGCAGAATGTCACACTTGTGCTTTGGTAAAAGTGGAATGCCAGAAGCCTGGTGGTTTCCTGAAGTCGTTACCGATTCTAGAGTGAAAGTTTGATGATATTTCTATGGATTTCGTGCACGGGTTGCCGAGATCTCAATGCGGTCATGACTCAATCTAGGTGATTGTAGACCGGTTGACTAAAGTGGCTCACTTCCTTCCAAACAAGAGAGATGATTCAGTGGAAACCTTGGCTAAACTCTATGTAGAACAGATTGTTCGACTGCACGGTGTTCCTCGGAGCATTGTCAGTGATCGTGATGGGCGATTCACCTCAACTGATTGGAGGTTAATTCATCAAATGTTGGGTACAAAATTAGCATTCGGTACGACCTTTCATCCCCAGACGGATGGCCAGACTGAGCAAATTAACAGGACTATGGAAGATATGCTTCGTATGTGCACCCTAGATTTTGGTAAGAAATGGGAAGAGTACATTTATTTGGTTGAATTTGCCAATAATAACAGCTACCAAGCGATCATTGGTATGATACTGTTTGAGGCTCTATATGGTCGTAAATGTCGTACACCATTAGCTTGGGCGGAGGTAGGCGAATCCAAGCTGAATGGGCGAAAGGAAGTCTAAGAAGCTACCTCAAGAATACGCTCTATTCGGGATAGGCTATTGATAGCCCAGGATCGACAAGCAATGTACTACAACACCAAGCATCAGAACGTGGAGTTCGCGGTGGGCGATTGGGTCTATTTGAAGATCAAACCCTTCAAAGGCGTATCTCGGATTCGGCGGTTGAAAAAGCTAAGTCCCAGATACCTTGGTCCATTTGAAGTGGTGGAGCGAGTCGGGGAAGCTGCTTATCGGCTAGCGCTTTCAGCAGAATTAAGTGGATTGCATGATGTCTTCCACATCTCAGTACTTCGTAAAGCCGTCAAGGATCCAGCTCAAATAGTTGAGAATGATCGTATACTAGTCGATTATGGTCTAACGACGAAGGTTAGACCCATTCGGATCGAGGATCGAGCCGAGAAATAGTTGCGGAACAAGATAATCGGGATGGTCAAAGTCCGGTGGGACAATTATGGCCGAGAGGAGCTAACATGGGAGCGTGAGCAGACCATGCGAGCTGAGTTTCCCGAACTCTTTGAATAAACTATTGACCGTGTATATTTTATTATAACAACTCTTTTAACGTTATAGCTTTGTGATTCCTGTTTTTTTTTGCTGAGTACAAATTTCGGGATGAAATTTATCTTAAGGGGGGGGGGAGGATTGTAACACTCTAGAATCTTGAGATGGAGTCAGGCTGGGTGACACGGCCTGGGACACGGGCGTGTCCCAGGGCGTGTCTAGGCACACGGCTTGGGACACGGGCGTGTCCCAGGGCATGTCCTTTTCTCGAGGCATCGAATCGAGTTCTCGAGAACTGATCATCGAGAGACGACACGGCCTGGGACATGGGCGTGTCCCAGGGCGTGTCCTGCTCGGGAGAATATTGAGTGGCGTTGAGTGGCGCTGAGAGGAATGACGTTGAGTGGCGTTGAGTGTGGAAAATGGCCCGTGACACAGGCGTGTCATAGGGGCGTGTTGGGCACACGGCCATGGATACGGGCGTGTGCCTTAGCCGTGTCCTGCTCGGGGGATTTGGGACTGTGTTACAAAGGGTGACACGACCAGCCACATAGCCGTGTCAAAGTTGACACGGGCGTGTCTGCCCTTTGACACTGGTGTGTGGAGCATGTGTTCTAGTTCATTTTGAGTTGGTTCATACACCGCTTGGGGGACACGGCCTGGTACACGGGCATGTCACAGGCTGTGTCAAGTCAAATATGGAATTTTGGGTAGATCTTGGCCATCCAATTCTTTCTATTTGGATCCAATGGCCCTAGTCCTTTCCTGCAGTGATAAGGCTGAGTGTTAGCTTCTTCTCTCATTCTTATCAAGAGAGAAAAAGAGAGAGAGCTTGGAGGAAGGAGAAGGAGGAGAAGAGCAAGGCTTTGGTGGTGCTCCCTTGGTCTGATTCAAGATCCGAGGCTCGTTTAGTGGAGGCAAAGCTGCTGCGGTGCTTTCCAATCGGCCAGATTTTTTATGGTTCCCAAGAGATCGTCAAGGGTAACGATCTTCCTTATTGGACATGTGAAGTCCTCCTTTATGCATGAGTAAGGAATCCTCTCCACCAAAAGGTGGAAAAAGTGAGTGATTCCAGTGGGTGATAGTTGCTATCCCTAGCTTGAGTCTGCATATAGACCCAGAAAAGTGTAGTACGAGATAGACATGCTGTGTGAAGCCCATCTGGACATATTGGTATTGATTGGTGATGTTGCATTAACGCACCGGAGAAGACTCCACGTATACTCATGTAGTTAGTGGGGTCGTTGGGTTATGCCTGTGAAGGGGAGTAGCAGGAAGTACTAGAATGTGGAACTCAAGGAAAATGCCCTTGTGCTGTTTGTGCTATGGCTACGATGTAACCATTCCTTGATGGATGATGAAGCCAGTTCTAGTTGGACAGTGTGGTTATTATGATGCCAGTCCTTGGCGAACGTTATGGCGATTGGTAGATGCGAGATCTAGAAGGACTCATGCCGAATAGGAAAGGTGAAGCCGACCCGCACCTTTTTTATAGCCGCAAGTACAATGTGCTTGGTGAGGGCAAGGCGAGTTGAGCAACTGGGGGTGGTGGATCTGTACCTGCGTTATGTTGACTGTACAAGGAAGTGCCAAGGCATTGGGCTTTCGTCAGTAGCATAATGAGAGTCTTAGGCCTGCGTGCCATTAAGACTAAATGCTAAATGGTGTTGATCCCGGTTTGCCGGTGTACCCAAAAGTGTGCTTGAGAGCACAGATCGCCGGGCCGGGTGGCCGACGGTTGTGATGGATTGCTTGTGCGTGAGAGCACAATATGTATATTATCTGTCAATTGCTATATTGCTCTGCAGGGAAGGAATGCCTCTGCCCCGAGAAAGGGGTAGGATTGTTATAAATTGGTCAGTTGAATGCTGACCGTTGCCTTGTTTGCCACCTTCTGGGTGGATTGTCCCTGTGCAGGTGCTGGAGAGCCGAGCGAAAAATGAAGGGCTGATGCCCCTACTGCTGCTGTTGCCGCTCTTGCTGTTGCTACTATCCCTTGAAGGCTAGCTTTTGTATTTTCTGTTATTCATGTATGGTCGGCCTGCGCGCCGATGTCTGCAATCCATACTGTTTCAAGAGGAACTGTAAGGCCTTAAGGACAAACTATAGTATTTGCTATGCCCTCATTTGAGTGGTTGTATATAATGTTGGTTTACATATATCTGGTTGATATTCCTGCTATGAGTTCTGCTACTTATGTATCTATTCCGCTAGCATGCTCTGTGTTAGGATGCATTGATGGTATTATCCTGTGACATCACCGTCTGTTTGTAGCATATAGTGTGGGGCCCCGATCGAAATTTCTATTATATGTTATCTTAACGGGTGGAGTCATTACAAAATGTATTTCAAACTCTTGTGATCTGTGTAAATCTTGCATAATGTGTCGTACAGCAAGTGCCTCCACAGCTTTAGCGCATAAATAACTCCCGCAAATTCCAAATCATGCATATGGTAATTTCTTTCATGGATCTTTAACTATCTCGACCCCTACGCTATTACTTTGCCCTCTTGCATCAGCACACAACCAAGCCCAACGTGTGATGCATCCACATACACGACATATTCCAAACCCTCAGTAGGTAGAGACAATATGGGTGCAATGCATAATCTCTTCTTTAATTCTAGGAAAGCTTCCTCGTACATATCGCTTCAGACAAAAGCTGTGTTCTTCTGCGTCAGTTTAGTCAGTGGCGCAGACAATGTAGAGAAACCCTCTACAAACCTTTTATAATAGCCAGCCAACCCTAGGAAACTCCTTATCTCCTTAGGTATGGTTGGCCTATTCCAATCCATAATAGCAGCTGTCTTCTCAGGGTCAACTGAAATTCCATCTTTATTTACCACATGACCCAAGAACGAAACCTGAGGCAACAAAAACTCACACTTGCTCAGCTTAGCAAAAAGCTTATGGTCCATCAAAGCAGACAAAACTAAACGCAAGTGTTGGGCATGCCCATCAGCACTGCGGGAATACACCAAAACGTCGTCTATAAACACAACCACGAAATGGTCCAGAAAATCCTTGAACACGCAGTTCATCATATCCATAAAGGCAGAGGGAGCATTGGTTAAACCAAAGGACATTACCAAAAACTCAAAATGTCCATGCCTGGAACGGAAAACAGTCTGTGGGATATCCGTCTAT
Source organism: Platanthera zijinensis (assembly GCA_039513925.1). NCBI lineage: Eukaryota > Viridiplantae > Streptophyta > Magnoliopsida > Asparagales > Orchidaceae > Platanthera > Platanthera zijinensis. Next base: position 84,947,055 of record CM077091.1, read on the forward strand.
CGAATCCTTAACTGGTGGTAGCATGAACAAAGGTCAATCTTTGAAAATACTGTGCTAACACGCAGTTGATCAAACAAATCATCTATTCTCGGTAAAGGATACCTGTTCTAAATGGTGAATTTATTTAGCTCCCTATAATCGATGAACGACCTCATTGATCCATCCTTTTTCTTCACAAACAAAACGCGAGCACCCTAAGGCGAAGAACTTGGCCTAATAAAACCATTCAGGAGCAACTCATCCAACTGAGTACACAACTCCTCCAACTCATGCAGGGCCATCTGGTATGGCTCCTTAGCAATAGGACGGGTACCCGACTCTAGATATATGACAAAATCCACGTCCCTCTCAGGCAAAAGACCGAGAAGATTAGCTGGAAAAATATCCTGAAACTCACGAACCACCGAAATCTCCTCTACACTCGGCAAGCTAACAACGGTCTCCAAAACTGAAACCAAACAAGCAAAACATCCGGAATCTAAAAGCTTCTGAGCATATACTGCAGAAATAATTGGAGAAACGTGGTACACATATCCATAAACACTCCTGGGTTGTCCTTTGTCCATCTTGAAGTCCAAGCGCTTAATGCCTTGACAAAAAATCTGTCTAAGTAGTTAGGCGTTGAGTGTAACTTACTCACTCAATGCCATGACAAAAAATCTGCCTAAGTAGTTAGGTGTTGAGTGTATCTTACTCACTCAACACCACTACAGAAAATCGTTCTAAGTAGCAAGGCATTGAGTGTAGCTTACTCACTCAACACCATGAAGCAATAACATCTACTGTATCCTTGCTTATGTATTTTCAGACAAAGAAATTTGGCTACGTCCAAATGTGTCAATTGCTTTTACTTTTCGTCGAGCTGAACTCTGAGTTCGTCGAACTGAGTTTAGAGTTCGTCGAACTGAGATTTGACATTTTCGTTGAGCTGAACTCTGAGTTCGTCGAACTGAACTCTGAGTTAGTCGAACTGAGTTTTGAGTTCATCGAACCGAGCTTTCACGTTTACGTCAAACTGAACTCTGAGTTCGTCGAACTGAGTTTTGAGTTCGTCGAACTAAGGTTTTCTAAGTCTTTTGGCGTTGAGTGAAGGTTGCTCACTCAACGCCTTTACTACTATTGCTTGAATTTTGTCTAAGTCCACAGACGCTGAGTCAAGCTGACGTCTGCAAAGTCAAAAAGTCAACCAAAATTAAAATGTTGCGGGATTTCTTCCAGAGGCGCTGGCGGCTAGCTGTCATCATCCTCTGCACTTGGAAAGATATATTTTCTTCTTTAATTGTTGGGGCCCACACACAGCAAAGAGCCGTTGAATCAAGAGTAAATGGAAAGAATGTGTTGTATGGCTAAATATCAGCCATCAATCCTAGTGGTGGGCCCACTATTCGATTGGCCGTCAAAGAATAAAAAGGAGCAAATCGTCCTGAGCAAAATCAATCGAATCCTTGTCTAGGTTTTCTGAAAATGAAAGTGCGGCCGAACTTCATCTTCTTCCTCGCCTTTCTTGTCGAGCTTGAATAAGCTGTTCTGCACAAAAAACATAGTAGAGAAAAGAGATAGCTGAAGCAATCACCATCTGCAACAGCAGGTTTATAAGCAATTCTGAGGAAGCAGATCTACAAGCTCTGCAAAGAAATGATAGCTGTTTGAAGAAAGATTCAACTGCCGACTTCAATTTCATCAACAATAAAAGCTTGGGCTGATATTTGCTCAATCTATGAAGTAGTAGACACAGAGTTCTTGCTTTGGTGTCTAATCAAATCACCTTTTATTTCTTCTGTATAGATTCTTTGTGAGTTTGAAGTTGTAAGCCTGTGTTATAAAGGCTAAGGTCTTTGTGACTTATGGTTTGTCTTAGTGCCGAGTGAAAGGTCTTTGTGACCAGTGGTTTGGCTTAATGCCTAAGTGGTAGGTCTGTGTGATCTGTGAGGTCCTACGGGATCTGTGTTGTAAGCTCTTAAAGAGCTGAGTTTTGGGAGAGGAGCCTAGTCTAACACACTATTAGAAAGGCGCAGAGGGACAGTGGATGTACCCAAGATTGGGGAACCACTATAAAATTTTTGTGTCGTCTGTGATTGTTCTTGAAAGCTAAAAATAACCTAATCACTAAGCACAGAAATCTGCTAACTATTAAGAAGATTTAAATAGAGACAAAAACCTATTCATCCCCCTTTAGGTGTTTATCTAGCCTTGAAAATAAGACTTTCAAGTGGTATCAGAGGGAGGTTACTCTTTAAAGACTTAATAGTCTGAGTAGATCTCTAAGGTTAGCTAGAAGTCTGTCTCTATGGGTTCAAGAATGACCAATAAGGGGCTATGTGGTGTGAGGCTTCCAATCTATAGGAAGGAAGACTTCGACATCTAGAAATCAAGGGTAAGGCAGTTCATGGAAGCTGCTGACCCTAGGATGTATACTACAGTCGAAGAGGGACAATTCATCCCAATGAAGGTCTCATCACTGGATACAAAGGTCCAGAAACCCAAGATATATTATGAGATGACTATGGATGAGCTTGCCCTGGCCTCAATAGAAAAGAGAGTAAAGAATATAATTATGAGTGATGTTGATGACTCTATACTTCAAAACCTAATCCATTGCAGAACAACAAAGGAAATGTGGGACACACTGGTGATCTACATGGAGGGGACAAATGAAGTTCGATATGATAGGAAGTCCATGCTCAACCAAGAGTATGAAGCTTTCAGGCAATCTAAGGGGGACAATATAACCACCTGTTATGAAAAGTTCTTTAGGATTGTGAATGAACTGATGAATTATAGAAGGGTATTCAGTCACTATGAACTGAATGACAAGTTCCTTAGATCTCTCACTAGAGATTGGGACACAAAGATCTGCACCAACAGAGAAGTGGAAAAGCTGGGTAACACTGCTCCTCACACCCTCTTTGGGAAGCTGTTGTCATATGAGATGCAGCTGGCTGCCAGAAAAGAAGAGGAGAACAATAATAAGGCTCAGGCAAGAGACAAGACTGTAGCATTCAAAGATTAAGGCTCCAATAAAAGTAGAAGAAAGTATCCCTCTCCACCAAGGAGAGATGTTGAATCTGATTCTAGAAGATCAGAGAAAAGCACATCAGACTGCCAATGGTCTGATGAAGATTTTGCTGCCTTCTCCAGCCAATTCCATAAGTTCTTGAAGAAGAAGAACTGGAGAGGTCGACCTTCCTCTTCCTATCATCCCAAGGATGACGACTACATGGACAGGAGTAAATTCTCTAAGGAGGACAGGTATGGTTTCAAAACTAGTAAACAGGTTTCATCTAACATGACTTGTTATCATTGCAGAAAGCCTGGGAATGTAATAGTCGTCTGCCCAGTCAAAAGAAGGGAACATGGTGAGAAAAAGGACCACCAACAAAAAGAAAAGAAGGAGAAATCCCTCATTGTTAAGAAGCAGAGAAGCTGGATTGACACCACCTCATCAGAGTCAGAAGAATAAGAAGAAGAAGCCTACATAGGGTTGTACTCTATTGAAGATGGAGCTATAGAAGCAGACTACATTAAAAGGCTAGCTGTCATAGAAGAAGAAGCTGAGAAGGTTCTTCCTGCTGCCAGGGTTGAAGTCAGGGCCCCACTATCACAGTCTGATGGTGATTCAGAGGTGGATTATGAAGAAGATAGCTGCTGCATTGGGCTGATGGTTAGGTATGATGAAGAACTTAGCCAGGATTAACCTGGTCCAAGCAAGGTAATCTCTGTGACTAGCTCTTTTAGATCATATTATGAATTAATTCTATATTCTTGTTCCTATGCATCAAATGATGATGATGACTTAGAATCTGAAGGAGACATCAATCACTTTATTGATAACTATGGTGCACTCCTGCAGGATCTAAAGAAAATCAAGCTCCTGGCCAAACAACAGGCTTAGGAAATTTTTTTCTCCACAGCTTACTATTTCAGAATCAGCAAAACTGCTGGATCTGAAGATGCAAGAAGTCAGCAAACTGAAGAATGTAACAATCATTCAGATGAGCACCATAACCTTCAAGAATAACCATATCAAGAATCTTGATGGAAAGGTCCCAAAAGAGAGGGAACTGGTGTCTAACTACTCCAAGCCTAGCACAATACTGCCCTTGATAGACTCCTTCTCCTCCCAAAAGGGAAAGAAAGAGTTAGGTTTCAAGGGAAGGACAAGAGCTGCCAATCCCAAGGGAAATGGCAAAGCTCAAGTGCAGCCACAAGCCTCTAAGCCTCTTATTAAATTCAATAAAGTGCAATTACCTTCTTATAGGCATGACCATGAGAGTATTTATGGTCACTGGAAGAGTGCTAGACCCTCTAGTGTGAACAAAGATGTTCCACAATATGGTGGTAGATACAGCAAGGGTGAAAGTGCCTTTAAGGCAGCCTATGAGAAAATACAAATGGCCCATCATGGACCATTTGTGTTTGGTGCACCAGCCCTTCAGTCAAGGTTAAAGCTGCTGACTGTTCTCCAGATCTTCCAGCCCACTCTAAGATAAAGGGCAAGACTGTCAGTAGACCAGACCTGGGCATCTCTGAGGCAACCAAGAGTATGCTTTATGAAAAGAAAGCAGCTGCTAGAAGGGCTCAAGATTTCCCAAGCACTTCAACTACCATACCCACCACTTGTCAGACTGGGGCTGGGAAACTAAAGAACAAGACTACTGCTGCTCCTTCTAGACCAAGAGCTACTATTAACACAACCACTAGACCTTATCTAAAAATAAGGTACAACATCAGTGAGTGTTGGTGCTGTGGCAAGGTAGGCCACTTTACTGTTGATTGCTGGCACAATCATAGTGTGTAGAGAGCCAATGTTAGCTTGCCTGTTAGAAAAGCTGCAGACATGCATAGTCATTTTCAGCCTAACCTGCACCTAGGACCCAATAAAAATTGGGGTCCTAAGGTTAACTAATTTGTGTCTTGCAGGTTAGTCCTAGTGCCCATACCCCTATATGGTACTTGGACAGTGGATGTTCCAGGCACATGACTGGAACAACGAGCATGCTGAAGGATTATGCTCCAGTAAGGAGTGGACCAAAGGTTATCCTTGGTGGGTCAGAAAAAGGGGTGACTTGAGGTTATGGTAAGATCTATAATGGCATAGTCACTATCACTAGAGTAGCCTATGTGGAAGGGTTGCCACACAACCTGATAAGAATCAGCCAACTCTGTGATCTGGGCAATGACATAGTATTCTACAAGGATGAGTGCCAAAATAGGAGGTTAAGTGACCAAGAGGTCATCTTAACTAGCACTAGGAGTGGAAATATTTACTATTTAGATTTCCTATGCTTAAGCAAAGACTCACCTGTATGCCTAGTTGTAGATGAGAAAGCCTCTTCCTGTGTCCAGTGGCACAAGAGGCTAGCCCATCTGAATTATAGGACTATAGGGAAGCTGTTCAACAATGAGCTTGTTAGGAATGGCCCTAATTCTATATGCACTAAGGAGGGTATCTGCTCTGCATGTCAAAACGGCAAATAGACTAAGATCTCCTTCAAGAGCATTGGCACCAAAGACTCAGTGAGGTGCTTATACCTCATGTACACAGATCTATTTGGTCCTATGCAAATTCAAAGTCTAGGTGGGAAAGTCTACACCCTTGTGGTTGTTGATGAATTTTCCAGATTTGCTTGGGGGTTCTTTCTAAGGAAAAAATCTGAAACCCCTAATGTCTTCCAGACATTTATCAAGCAAATTCAGAATGAATTCAACAACACTGTGGACAAAATTAGAAGTGACCATGGGACTGAGTTTCAGTATGAGTGCATGACAAGGTTCTATGAAGAGCAAGGGATTCATCAAGAATTCTCCTCTCCTAGAACACCCCAGCAAAATGGAATTGCTGAGAGGAAAAATAGGACTCTCATAGAGGCTAGTAGAACCTTGTTAAGTGACTCATCTATCCAAGAATACTTCTGGGCTGAGGCAGTTAACACTACATGCTATGTCCTTAATAGGTCTTCTATCACAAAGAGCCATAAGAAGACTCTCTATGAGATCTTGAAGGGCAAAAAACCAAACCTGAGCTATTTCAGGATCTTTTGTTGCAAGTGCTATGTGCTCAACAATGGAAAAGTCTATTTAACTAAGTTTGCTGCCAAGTCCCATAAAGGGATCTTTATTGGGTACAACAATCATAGTAAGGCATATAGAATCTATATTTTAACTAGCCAAGTTATAGAAGAGTCAATGCATGTTATTTTTGATGAATCCCACATGGTTAACAATGAGCTGCCTAGCCCCTCCTCTTATTGTATTGCAGGTACAGAGCAGATGATGGACAAGCAAACCATCAAGGAAGCTACCCCCACAGTCCAAGATAATGATGATGGACTGTCCATTCCAAGAGAAGGGCAATACATACTTGAAGAAATTGAAGACCAGCTAGTTGAAAACCCTGAAGATCAGCAAGCTGCAATTAGATTACCTCCAGCTACTAGGCATCTAAAGGACCATCCAGCACACCAAATAATTAGTAATGCAAATCATGGAGTCCAGACCAGAAGTAGGAGCATGAATACAACTCTCTACTCAAGCTTTCTGTCTCAAGAAGAGCCCAAGAAGTTTGAAGAAGCAATCAAAGACCAGTTCTCTATTGGAGCAATGCAAGAAGAATTGGACCAATTTAAGAGATGTAAGGTCTGGAAGTTGGTTCCCAGACCACAAGGACAAAATGTCATAGGGACCAAGTGGATCTACAAGAACAAGTTTAATAAAGATGACATTATTGTTAAAAATAAGGCTAGACTGGTGGCTAAAGACTACAGAAAAGAAGAAGACATAGACTTTGACTAGACCTTTGCCCCAGTAGCAAGATTGGAAGCAATAAGGATATTCCTTGCATTTGCTGCCTATCAGGGATTCAGAGTCTACCAGATGGATATAAAGTCAACATTCCTGAATGGGGACCTGAAAGAGGAAGTATATGTGGACCAGCCACCAGGTTTTGTATATCCTAACTCTCCAAAGTTTATTTATAAGCTTATGAAAGCTCTATATTGGCTAAAGCAAGCCCCTAGGGCTTGGTATGAAACCTTGTCCAGCCTCCTCATTGAGAACAAATTCTCAAGGGGGAAGATAGATAAGACCCTATTCCTAAGGGAATCAAAGGGCAAGCATATCCTAGTCCAGATATATGTCGATAACATTATCTTTAGATCTACCGATGACAACCTTTGTAGGAAGTTTGCTAAACTTATGCAGGGGAAGTTTGAAATGAGTAGTATGGATGAGCTCAAGTTCTTCTTGGGACTCCAAGTAAGACAAGCTGATGATGGATTGTCCATATCCCAGTCTAAGTTCACCAGGGAGCTAATCAAGAAATATGGTATGGAGAATGCCTCAACCATGAGAACACCCATGGGGTCAAGTATGCATATATACAAAGCTGAGGCAGTAAAACCTGTTGATGACTCTTTGTATAGAGGGATAATTGGCTCCCTTCTATACCTGACTGCTAGTAGGCCTGACATTATGTATGCTACATGTGTCTGTGCTAGGTATCAGGCCTACCCTAAAGAATCTCATTACTCTACTATAAAGAGAATCTTGAGGTACCTTAAGGGCACACTGGATCTTGGTCTATGGTATCCTAGAAATAGGGATTTTGATCTAACAAGATTTTCAGATGCAAATTTTGCAGGTTGTAAAGAAGACAGGAAAAGCACTACTGGAACATGTCAGTTCTTAGTAAGAAGGCTAGTATCTTGGAGTAGTAAGAAGCAAACTAGTGTGGCTATATCCACTGCTGAGTCAGAGTACATATCAGCAGGCAGCTGTTGTGCTCAACTACTGTGGATCCAACATCGGCTCCAAGATTACAAACTTCTGGTAAGTAGAACTCCTCTATACTGTGATTCTACAAGTGCTATTTCTATTGCTAGGAATCCTGTCTCAAATAGCAGGACTAAGCACATAGAAATCAGATATCATTTTATTAGGGAGCTTGTGGAGAAGGAAAACATCAGTCTTGAGTTTGTCCCCACAGACAAGTAAGTGGTTGATATCTTCACTAAGCCATTAGATGAAGCAAAGTTCAACACCTTCAAATTTGATTTGGGTATGTTGAACTTGGCCTAGCTTCAGGCACTCCCTTTTGCATTTTTTTGGTGCAGGTATTGTTCCTCTTGTAGGAGATAAAGATTCCCCAGTAGTATCAGTTAACTGATGCTTCTACTGAGGGGGAGTAAGTTACTCTGGAAGGGCCAGCTCCTATCTGCCTATTCTGCAGAAGTCAAAAAGGGGAGAGAAGGTCATAGCAAGGGGGAGAGATGGCAAGGGGGGAGAGAAGGACATATCCAGAGAAGGACATGTGGCAACTAAGGGACACAAAAATAAAAAGAAACATATTCGTCGAATTAAGATCGGCGAAATATAAACCTTTCGTCGAACGGAGATCGACGAATTGTGAACAAGGAAACTGATTTCTTACAAATAAACCTAAGGGGAGAAAGAGATGTTCCCATACAGGGAAGAAAGTGATCAAGGCACTCAAGTAGAACAAATAACTTGCAGCAAAACTGGGGGAGTAGGTGATGCTCACCATCCAAGCAGGAAATGAGGTACACTTCCTTATGCTGCTATGTCAGAATTAAATATTTATTTTGCTGTATAGGTTGTGTGTGTCATTGACCAAGTAAAGAAAACAATTTGGATAAGGGTTTCGACTTCTTCAAATAGGGGGAGATTGTTGGGTCCATTGTTCCCAATGTCCCTGATTTGTAAGAAATCAAACAGGTCAATGTCACACACACCAACTATATTTGATGTGTACTTGATGTCATGAGTGCATGTTAGTTCATATCACATTGATTGGACAAGTGGGCACAACAATTGGTTGCTGGGCATAACAAAAATCTACTAAGTCCACAGGCGTTGAGTTGATTAAGCTCACTCGACGCCAGAGGTAAGGATTCAATATTGGCTAGCTAGAAATTTGCCTAAGTCCATAGGCGTTGAGTGAGGATAACTCACTAAACGCCATATAATAAATGGCGCTGAGTCAGTCAAAGCCTAGAGAAATAGGCTAAAAATATGGCTAAGTCCACAGACATTGAGTGTAGTCTACTCACTCAATGCCATACATCTTTTAGAATTGAGTGTTCTTATGCCTGTCAATGCTACAGAAAAGTTGGGCAAAATTTTAACTAAGTCCACTGGCGTTGAGTGTAGCTTACTCACTCAACGCCATGACATAAAATCTTTCTAAGTAGTTAGACGTTGAGTGTAGCTTACTCACTAGATGCCATGAAAGAAAATCTGTCTAAGTAGTTTGGCATTGAGTGTAGCTTACTCACTCAACGCCATAACAAAAAATCTGTCTAAGTTGCAAGGCATTGAGTGCAGCTTACTCACTCAATGCCATGGAGCAATAGCGTCGACTGTATCCTTGCTTATGTACATGTTTTTAGACATAGAAATTTGGCTAAGTATAAATGTGTCGATTGCTTTTACTTTTCATCGAGCTGAACTCTGAGTTTGTCGAACTGAGTTCAGAGTTCGTCAAACTGAGCTTTGACATTTTCGTTGAGCTGAACTCTGAGTTCGTCGAACTGAGTTTTGAGTTCGTCAAACAGAGCTTTCATATTTTTGTCGAACTAAACTCTGAGTTTGTCGAATTGAGTTATGAGTTTGTCGAACTAAGGCTTTCTAAGTCTTTTGGCGTTGAGTGAAGGTTGCTCACTCAATGCCTTTACTACTAATGCTTGAATTTTGTCTAAGTCCACAGATCCTTAGTCAGGCTGACGTCAGCAAAGTAAAAAAGTCAACCAAAATTCAAATGTTGCGGGATTGCTTCCAGAGGCACTGACGGCTAGCTGTCAGCATCCTCTGCACTTGGAAAGATATATTTTCATCTTTAAGTGATGGGGCCCACACACAGCAAAGAACCGTTGAATCAAGAGTAAATGTCAAGAATGTGTTCTATGGCTAAATCTCAGCCATCAATCCTGGTGGTGGGCCCACTGCTCAGTTTGCTGTCAAAGAATAAAAAGGAGCAAATTGGTTAGAGCAAAATCAATCGAATCCTTGTCTAGGTTTTTAAAAAAATGAAAGTGCGGCCGAACTTCATCTTCTTCCTCGCCTTTCTTGTTGAGCCTGAATAAGCTGTTCTACACAAAAAACTTAGTATAGGAAAGAGATAGCTAAAGCAATCACCATCTGCAACATCAGGTTTATAAGTAATTCTGAGGAAGTAGATATACAAGCTTTACAAAGAAACAATAGCTATTTTAAGAAAGATTCAACTGCTGACTTAGTTATCATCAACAACAAAAGCTTGGGCTGATATCTGCTCAATCCATGGAGAAGTAGACACAGAGTTCTTGCTCTGGTGTCTAATAAAATCACCTTTTATTTCTGAAGGTGATGATAGATACAACTCTAGAGGGGGGGGGGGGTGAATAGAGTATTCAAAAATTATGACACCCTACTCAACTCCCTTAGAGTTAATTTGCGGAATGAGTTTATAGATATAGATAACCCTAGAGCCTAACACAAAGTGAAGTGCACTGAAGAAAACTAACTGTAATTACAGTTAAGCTTTGGTCCTAACACAGCAACTAGCAATCCTAGTTATTTCTACTCACAGCCACAGTGCAATGAATTAAATAAGCAGCACAGATGACACAAGAAATTTTATAGTGGTTCCCTCTAAATAGGTACGTCCACTCTTCTACCACCCTGGTAGTAATCCACTACAGGTTTTTGTTCAGGTGCCCTGTCACCAACTGATCTGCTTCAGGTAGATCAAGTAGACCCTTTGAGCTTTTGATCAGGAGCTCAAAATCCAACATAGGTTTTTGATCAGGTGCCTTGCCACCAAGATTCACTTTTGAAGGGAGTAATAACCCTGTATACAGGAGGTATAGAGAGTTAAAGTTTCTTCTCTATTGTTAAAACAGATTAGAGAAGCTAGTGGATTGCACAGAGCTAGAAAGCTCTAAAGAATCAAGGCTCCCCCTGGCTTAGAGAATATCCAGGAAAAAGTCTTGCTTCAGAGTGTAGGAACTCTTCTGAACTGAGACAAAGAACTGTCTTGGAGTTCTGAAGGAGAAGCTTGAAGAAGACTCTTGATTTGGAAAAGGTGTTCTTCTTCAATCAGCTTCCTTTCTTCTTCTTCTTCTTCTAAAATTCTCTGAGTGAATGTCTTCCTGTGAGCAGGATGAACTCAGGATGAAGAAGAATGCTGAAGAGATTTGATCTTCTCAGTTGAATGTGAATTTCTGAGAGCTGTAGATCTCTATGCTGCTGAGAGTAAAAACTTCTTGTATTTTTAGTTGTATGTCTGTTTATTTCTTCTTTCAAAAGAAGCTCTTTATATATGAGTCTTTGCAACGGCTCTAATCTGAGTTTGAATATTGTCTTCTTCTAGAATCTGCAATCTGGGCTGCAAAAAGCATAAAGCAAAAATATATCCTGCAGGCAGACATGCTATAAGGGGATAAAGCTTTCTAAGAAGCTGCATATCCAATCTGATAAAAGAGTGTTAGAAAAAGTCACATCAGAAAGAGCTCTTTACGGCCAGAGAAGACTTACTGAGTCTAACGGCTATAAAGGACAGCCTGGCAGATAAAGTAGAAGATATATTTCAACTAATAAGACAAACCACTTTGTCAGATAAAGATTGACTTATGCATAAAGAATGGAGCAAAGATTGCCTGGAAATAATAGCATAACATCAATGAAATATACTTTAATAAAATATGCCAAGCAGATAAGAAATAAATAATATAACTTTACTAAAGGCAGACAAAAAGAACGTCGAACGACCCTCGGAGATTGTCGACTGAAGCACGGAGATCGTCGACCTATCAGACCAGATAGTCGAACGACACAAATAGTCGAACTATCAAAGAAGATAGTCGAACTACCACAGCAGATAGTCGACCTATCAGAACAGATAGTCGAGCTATCAGATAGTCGACCTATCAAGATAGATAGTCGAGCTATCAAGCAAAACAGATAGTCGACCTATCAATCAGATAGTCGAACTATCAAAGACAAACAGATAGTCGACCTATCAAACAGATAGTCGAACTATCAAAGAAGACAGATAGTCGATCTATCAAACAGATAGTCGAGCTATCAGATAGTTGAACTATCAAAGCAAATAGTTGAACTATCAAAAAGAGCAGATAGTCGACCTATCAAACAGATAGTCGAGCTATCAAACACAACAGATAGTCGACCTATCAAACAGATAGTCGAGCTATCAGATAGTTGAACAATCCAAGTAGATAGTTGAACTATCAAGAGATCTGTCTGGTCAAAAGAAGTCGAGCGGGGTTCGACGATCGACGAGGCAGATACCACAGAACGTCGAGCTAACAAGAGTTGAACTAACTCAGAGATAGACGATCTGCTGACAGACGAACGTCGACCAACTGATAGACGATCGTCGACCAGTCGATAGACGATGGTCGAGCGGCGTTCGACTATAGTCGAACCAAAAACGACTTAACCAAATTTTCATATGGATAAGCAATTCTACAACTAAGGGAATCTAACCTATTAGCTAACATTTGACCATAGATAAATCTTGGGTCAAGAAACTAAAAGAGCAGACTAAACTCAAATCCAATCTAGGGTACCAACAATCTCCCCCTATTTGAGTTAAGTCTCTCAAAACAAAACAAAACAAACAAACTACAGGAAAAAAATATAATACAGGAAAGAAACATCTAAGCATCAAATGCATCAATCAAACAGTTAACATAAACAGATTGACAATAAAATTTAAGCAGCATCAGAATCTGGTTTAGAGATAGAAGAGTCAGGAATAAAAGAGATTTTTCTAAAAGGGTCTAAAACTTCTTTCTTTGATGTCTTCAGATCTTGTTCTCCAATAACTTTGATTTCTCCTGCTCTTGGAACAATTGCTTCTGGATATTTTTCCACATATTTGGTAGCATCAAAAACTTCAGGTCTTACCTAGAATCTATCAAGTTCTTTCTTTCTGAATTTGGACATAGTAGTTAAGCCTTTAACATCTTTTCCTTCAGCTCTGGCTTTTCTAATCTGAGCTGATCCAACCAATTCAAGGAATCTGGCCATCCTGAAGTCAGGATTAAGCTCTAATCTTTCATACTCATTTTCATCAGCTGGATTTAGAGGATTTACAGTTCTGAATTTAGTAGAAGGTTCTAACAAGCTTGCAACTGGCTCTTTCTTTTCTTGAATAACTAAAGATGTTGGAGGAGCAAATTCAGCATATCTTTTACTTGATTTCTCAGAGTATATAACTCTTTTACCTTTTGCATCTATTTTCCTTTTCTGATCAGATTCTCTGGAAGATATAATCTTGCTTTCTTTATCTGGTGATGTCCTTTTCTTGGGTGAAGGAGGAGGCAAAAAGGTTGGCTTTAGGTAAACTACCTCCTTCACTTGTTCTTGTAACTCAGCTTCCTGTCTCTAATGTCCAGATTGAGACTTGCCATGGTAGCTTTGATTTCCTTTCTTCTGATAAGATTGGGAAGAAGTGAATCTAGAAGGAGGAGCAGAGGGGCTGGCAACATTTCCAGATGCTCCTACACTAGGAGGAGGAGGAGGAGGAGGTCCTTTAGAATTCCATTTAGGAGCTGGACTGTCATATCTTTTAGATTTCTTTCTTTGTTTTTGCTAATTTTTGTAGAATCCCATCCAGTGCTGATATTCTTTTGACTTGGGATCTATTCCTTTCAAGATGTAATAAGGAATATCATGGTCAGGGTTAGGTAGAGGAGGAGCAACAACTTTTCTTTTTCTTTTGGCAGATTTCTTTTTCTTGGTTCCTTCTGAATCATCAGAGTCATCTTCATCATTAGATGATTGAGGATGATCATAAGGATCAACAGCTTCTCGCACAGCTTTTTCTCTATCCTTTAAAGCAGCTTTTTCTAACTCTTCTTCCAAGGCATCTTGTGCCAGAAGAGTGTCTAGATCTAGTCCAGGGGTGTCATCCCAGACTGTAGATTTTTCTTCTTGAATATCTGAAACATTCTCTTGTTCAACTGTAACTGTCATGGAGATCAGTTCTTCTTGCACAACTATCTGAGCTGGTTGAGCAGACTCAGGATCTTGAACAGCAGGTTCTGGACCAGCTAGAACTTTTGGAGCAGGTTGTTGAACAAGTTCTTGGACAGCTAGAACTTCTTCCACTATATCTGTAGTATCATGAACACAGGTTTGATAAATGAAATTGAAACATCCATTCAAGGTATTCATAGACTAGCATGTCAGTTAACATGTCAAGAAAATGAGTAAATGAATTACCTTCAGGATTTTCCTCAGAATTTCCTAACTCCCATAAGTCATCTAGAAAGGAGGTAATGACTCCTTCTAGGAAAAGGGCAACTAAGGGAGTGGAGGATTCTTCTAAGCAGACTTTGACAACAAATTCTGTTTCCATTATAGCATCAGAAATCTCTTTTTCAGAAAGTTGAGGTACTGTTTCTTCTTGAGCTACTATCTCTTTTTCTGTAAGTGCTGTTTCTCTTTGAGTATCTGCTGGAGGATCTGCTGGAAGAGAGGCCAGGGGCAGTTGAGAGGCATCTTCATAGAACATCTCCCCCTGCCTGATTTCAGTGGAAACTGAAACCATGCCCCTAGATGAAGAGGGCTCAGCAGATTTTGAGAGAGCTTGGATGGAGGTAGTCAGGGAAGAAATGGAGGATACAAGAGGAGCAATTGCTTCTTCAATCATGGTTTTGATTGAAGGAGTAATTAACTCCAGAATATTGGCTATGAGTGCTGGAGATATTTCAAAAGATGTGGATGGGGGAATAACAGAAGATGGAAGATCATCAGGAAAGGCAGTTTCCTGATGAGATGTGTTATGAACTGGTGATTGAGGAGTGGATAAGGGAAAGTCAATGTGATCTGGAGGTGTAAGTGGTGACTGAAGTAGGGTTGGAATTCTCTCAGATCCTAACAAATCAAAACTGGGAATAGAAGTCCCAGCTAGATGTGCAGGAATGGGAGATGCTGGAGATGAAGTATGGAGAATTGTGGAGGACTCAAGAAGAAGAGAGGCAGAAGATGGTACTTCAATTGAAGTAGATGGTAAGGCAGATGTCGATGGTAATTCAGTAGAGGTAGATGGGAATGCAACAGAAGTGGATGGAATGGAAAGAATGGATGAGCCTGCTTCAGTTAGGTGGGGAGTGACTGAAACAGTCCTTGTGTTCTCAGACACAACTGGAGCTACCCCTGCTGGAGAAGGCTTCTGAAAACTTCTTTTCCACTTAACAAACAGTGTTGGGTCCATCTTCTTACTGGCATTGATAGTTGTTGAAACTGTTACCAACAGGTGGGAGTATTTCTCTTTTAGAAAAATCCCAAGTACCCTACCTAGGGTTACTTCCTTCTTGCCATTCTTCTTTCTTATCAAATCAAACATAATCCCTGCCCAGTTGATCTGTTTCTTGTTTACTATGGAACACATCAAGGCAAACTGCTGCCTGGTGATGTTGTCATGAGTAGAGTGCTTGCCCAGAAGCACTTTTCCAATGAGTTCAGCCAAGAACTTTATCTTTAATGGAAAATTAACTTTTAACAACTTAGAAGGAATGCCTTCGGCATGTCCTAACATGATTAACATCCTTCCAAACTCTTGGGTATCTTGTTCATAATCCTCTTCACCGTTCAATAATCCGAAAATATCAGTCAATGCGGCAGGAGTCAAACTTACCTCTTCGCCGCCAATCGTTCCAGTCATCGATTCGTCATTGGAAGACGAAGTGAAAACCCACTCTTTAATCTCTTGGATGTTTATCTTGATCCTTGTGGTCATAAGCCTTTCCAATCCTTGTTCTTTGCATAGCTGGTGGATTTCTATTATCTCAGAATCACAGGTACTGAAAGAGTCGAAGTCTACGTTGAAGCCAGCGTCGAACTTCATCTCAGACAGAAGGGCTGGAGCAATCGCCATCGATTTGTCGGAGAAGACGAGAGAGACGAGGAGGATAAAGCGAAATGGCAAAGAGCGCGAGGCAGGGCTCAAGCAGAAAGATGGAATACGAAAAGACGAGTTCCGTCGACTATAACAAGCACGATCTCTTAACCTAAATCGACCATCGGTTTAAATAAAAACCGCAATCGTCGGTCTATTTTAAAAGATACTGGAGATGATGGTCGAACGGTCGTTCGACGATCGTTTCCTGAAGCATAATAGTCGATTAATCGTTCGACTATTTCTGTCTTCACAAACAAATAAGCTGTCGTTGCCCGTAGGTCGACGATCGGCTCAACCTGATCGACTATCGTCGAATGCCATTCGACGATCTTCAAACAGATATCAATAAAGGCAGACGTCACACTTAGTCTTTTCCATTAATCATGCCTAGTTGAACCAAAAAGAACAAATGCTTCTGTTCATCTAAGGGCTTGGTGAAAATATCACCTCTCTGAAGGTCAGTGGATATGAACTCAAGGCTAATCTTGTTCTTTTCCACACAATCTCTCAGGAAATGGTGTCTAATCTAAATGTGCTTGGTTCTATAGTGGTGCGCAGGATTTTGTGCAATGGAGATAGCACTGGTACTATCACACATGATTTTTGTGTTCTTGTGTGTGTACCCATAATCCAAAAGCTGGTTTTGAATCCACAGGATCTGTGAACAACAACTAGCAGCTGCTATATATTCAGCCTCTGCAGTTGAAGTTGAGACAGAAGCCTGATTCTTATAGAACCAAGAGACCAATCTCTCTCCCAGGAACTGACAAGTTCCTGAGGTACTTTTCCTGTCAACTCTACAATAAGTATAGTCAGAATCAGAGTATCCAATTAACTCAAATTCTGATTCTACTGTGTACCATAGTCCTAAATTTGGGCATCCCTTCAGGTATCTCAAAATTCTCTTAAGAAGAATCAAATGAGATTCCTTGGGGTTGACCTGGAATCTAGCACATAGGCATGTAGCAAACAGTATATCTAGTCTACTTGCAGTTAAATACAATAGGGAACCAACAATGGCCCTATAATTCTTCTGATCAACTGGCTTGCCCTGATCATCAGAATCTATAACTACATTAGTAGCCATAGGTGTATGCATTGCTGAAGCATCAACCATCCCAAACTTCTTTACCAATTCCTTGGCATATTTGGATTGGGAGATGAAGATGCCATCAACATCTTGCTTTACTTGGAGACCAAGAAAGTAAGATAGCTCACCCATACTACTCATCTCAAACTTAGAATGCATCAAGTCAGAGAACTTTTTGCACAGTTTGGGATCAGTGGAGCCAAAAATAATATCATCTACATACACTTGAACTAACAGGATTGTGTCCTTGTGGTGCTTAACGAAAAGGGTTCTATCAACTACTCCCCTAACAAAGTTGTGCTCTAACAGGAAACTAGATAGAGTCTCATACCAGGCTCTGGGTGCTTGTTTAAGTCAATAAAGAGCTTTTTGCAACTTGAAAACATGTGAGGACTGAGTTGAAGAAACAAACCCAGGAGGTTGTTCAACAAATACCTCTTCCATTAGCTCACCATTTAGAAACGCACTTTTGACATCCATCTGAAAGACCTTAAACTTCATATAGGCTGCATAGGCTAGAAAGATCCTTATTGCCTCTAGCCTTGCAACAGGAGCAAAGGTTTGGTCATAATCTATACCTTCCTCCTGTCTGCAGCCCTGAGCTACAAGCCTAGCTTTATTCCTTACACTAATTCCATTTGCATCCAACTTGTTTCTAAACACCCACTTGGTGCCTATGATCAATTGTGTTGGTACCCTAGATGTGATTTGGCTTATGTGATCCCCTTGCAGCCCTCTCTTGATCTATATAATTTATATATGATCCTGTTTAATTATTGCTTAGTCTCCCTAGGGCAGTATATGACTGACCTAGAGTTTAGGCTAGTAGTTTCTAGATGTTTTTGTGGTTAAGGCTTTTCCGTTCGACAATCGTCGAACGAGGCCTCGCGATCGTCGATCATTGGTCGACGATAGCAGGGCTATTGAATCGTTGAAGTCAAGACAATTATCGTCGACCGTTGGTCGACGATCTCAGAGCAAGCTTACTACGCTCTGAAGGTTGGTCGACGATCTGTCATCAACAGGTCGACGATCGTGTTCTTGCTTCACGATTTCTGTCTCGACAGATATTTGCCTTTGCTGGTCGACTATCTGTTTGCTGGTCGACTATCTGTTTGCTGGTCGACTATCTGTTAGCTGGTCGACGATCTATTAGCTGGTCGACGATTTCTGGTCGACGATTTCCGTTCCGACAGATTCCTGCTATTAGTCGACGATCTGTTTGCAGGTCGACAATCATCGAACTCCTGTTCGACGATTTCTGTCTGCTTTTATCTATTTGTATTTATGCTATTCCTTGGTTTATTTCCAAGTGTGTTAGCTTGTGGTTAGAAAGATTTTCTGAAGTTATTTGTTGCTAAATTTATGGCTTAAATTCAAATGAATTATTTACAAAATATGTCAAGCATAAATCACGGGATTCAGTATTCTTGATAAAGCATTTTGTCCTATTATACAAATTGCGTTGACTTTATCTTTCCAGCTTGTTTTCTAGCCGTTGGTACTATGTACTATTTCCAAGAATGGTACGTCTTTATGCTGAGATATTTTTCCCGCTTATTTTATTCCTTATTGGGACTGACAGAAAGTTAATAGGCCATTCTATTCCTATTGCTATATTCTATTTTGAGATAATCTGTTGCAGGGCTCGAGAATTCAAATCAATAGAGCCGTTCCAAAGGAAAAACGTGAAGATATATTTAAGAGAGATTCTTCTCTCAGCAACAAAAAAAAAGAAGAAGTTACAGACACAGAGAAATATTATTCATTCGCTCAAGCATCATCAGAGCAGCTCTTCACAATCTCACAACAAGAAGAAGAAAAGTTTTCCTGAAGCAAAAGCCCAGAGCAATCATCTTTCTTTCTCAAGTCTCCTGAGCATCTGCTTAGAGTTTTCAAGACTTCAGAAAGAGCTCCAGTTCTGCTTCAAGTGCTCCAGAATCTTAAGACCTGATAAAAATCAGTCTTCAGATCTCTGAGGATTTAGTTTCAGTTTATCTGAAACTCCTTCATCCTGAAGCAAAGGCTTTCCCTGGACTTTCACTGAGCCAGGGGGAGACTTTGATTCTTTAGAGAATCCACAAGTCTTCTCTAATCTGTATTCACAACAGAGAAGATAATCTAACCCTCTCAACCCCTTTGTAAAAAGAGTTTGTTCACACCTCTTCAAAAGTGAACGTTGGTGACAGGGCACCTTATCAACAACCTGTGGTTGAGCATCCTTATCAAAAGCTCAAAGGGTCTGTTTGATCTACCTGAATCAGATCATTGGTGGCAGGGCACCTTAGCAAAAACCTGTAGTGGATTCCTACCAGGGTGGTAGAAGAGTGGATGTACCTATTAAGAGGGAACCACTATATATCCTGTGTCCATCTGGTTATCTTGTTTATTCTTGTTATTCTGTGGCTGTGATAGAACTACCTAGGATTGCTAGTTGCTGTGATAGGCTTATAGTTAAACTGAAATTTCAGTTAACTCTCTCACTTGTGCACTTCACTGTGTTAGGCTCTTAGGGTTCAAGTATCAGATTATTTTATTCCGCAAATCAACTCCAAGGGAGCTGACTAGTTATTCATAAAATTTGAATACTCTATTCACCCCCCCTCTAGAGTAGTTTACAACTTATCCCCTCACTTTCAAATTGGCCTTTAGGTCTTGGAACCAAAGTCCATACTTTATATCTTTCAAACTGATTGAGTTCCTCTTGCATAGCAATGATCCAGTGGGGATCTAGCTCAGCATCTTTTATGGTGAGGGGCTCAATCTGTGAAAGGAAACAAGCATACATCACATCCTGTCTTAACTGATGTCTTGTTTGTACACCAGCTGATATGTCTCCAATCACTTGAGATGTAGGATGATCTCTAAGTGTGACAACATCAGCAGGTGGGATGTGATCTTCAACAACAGTTGTGATTAATTCCTCAGGTGGAATTGGATCAACTGTTGGTGGTACAATAACTACTTCTGCAAAGTCTTCATCACTGTCTGAATCAGTGATGTGAAGAGTTGATAGATGAATAATCTATTGAGTGACATCTTTATTAACTTCTGGTACCTGTAATGAACTTGAGGAAGGAGAAGTTTCCTTCTCCTTGTAAAACATCTGAGATTCATCAAAGGACACATGCACAGATTCCTCAATTTTAGAAGTTGATTTATTAAATACCCTATAAGCTTTGCTTACTTGGGAATATCCAAGAAAGATTCCCATTGAAGCTTTTGCTTCAAACTTTCTAAGGTATTCTTTGTTATTGTTATGAATGTAAACTACACAACCAAACACTCTAAAATAATTAATTTTAGGTTTCTTTCCTTTAAGCAACTCATAAGGAGTTTTACTCTTAAACTTGTGTATAAGACTTCTGTTCAAGACATAATTGGCTGTGCTAACAGCTTCTGCCCAATAGGAGAGAGGCATATTAACATCTGCCAACAGTGTTCCTGCAGCTTCAATCAGGGTTCTATTCTTCCTTTCCACTACCCCATTTTATTGGGGAGTTCTAGGAGCAGAGAAGCTATGTTTGATACCTTCTTTCTCACAAAATTCTTGCATGAGAAGATAATCAAACTCAGTACCATGATCACTTCTGATCAAGGCAACATGAGTAGAATACTCAGTCTGTACACAAAGTAGAAAATCTGTAAGAACTTTGAAGTTATCAGCCTTAGTTCTCAAGAAGAACACCCAAGTGAACCTAGAGAAGTCGTCTACAATTACTAAAGTGTAATACTTCCCTCCTAGACTCTGTACATTTATTGGACCAAAAAGATCCAAGTGTAATAAATACAGGATTCTAGTTGAATCACTTTTATTTACAGATTTAAAGGAGTTTTTTGTTTGCTTGCCTAATTGACAAGCCTTGCATAGGCTCTCCTTCTTGTAGGGGCAAGAAGGTAAACCTCTAACAAGGTTGTATTTAGATAACCTAGATATGTTCTTGAGGTTAACATAGCTAAGCCTCCTATGCCATAAGGTGTTGTTATTATTTGTTACTTCATTAAATAAGCAGATTTCAGAATGGGTTGAATTAAAATCTACTAAATAAATATTACCTTGTCTAATACCTACTAACACAACATTACTATTTAAAGTAATATAACAGAGAGTGTTAGTGAAGGATACCTGATATCCTGTATCACATAACTGACTTACTGAGATAAGATTATGCTTCAGTCCAGTTACATATACAACCCTCTTGAAAGTTACTGCTCCAATTGTAATCCTACCATATCCTTCAGTTTGACCACAACTAGAATCCCCAAAGATCACCTTTGGTCCAAGCTTTGCCTTGAACTTTGATAGATTTTCTTTGTTCCCTGTTATATGTTTGGAGCAACCACTATCTAAATACCACTTGTCCTGAGTGATAGGATAGGTCTTCACCTGTAGTGAGTTAAGTTAAATATTATGGACCCAGGTAACCTTGAGTCCATTATTCTTCACATAATGAAAACTAGAAATAAAAGAATAAGCAGGTTGGGGTTTATATCCTAAAGGGTAAGATCTCCTAGGTGGGATGCTCCATGCAGTTAATGGGTCCACAAACCTAGGGTTTCTATTTATATTAAGGTTTCTGAGGTTCTGGTGGTAATTTTGAAATTCATATTGAGATCGTCGATCTACGTTCAACGATCGAAGCTCAGATCGTCGATCTTCATTCGACCATTAAGCCTCCGATCGTCGAGCAGCGTTCGACGCTTTTTGTATTTCTTTAAACTTTTGTTTTCTCTTTTCTCTCTTAGCTTTATTTAAGGCTTGATTAACTTGTCTTACTTGCTCAGTGTTCTTTATCCCATCAGCTGAAATAAAGTTCACTGGAGTTGAAAGATGATTTTTAAGTATAATTGGGGGTTCACATGATGAAGCTCCTAAGCCTAGCTTATTATTGCCTGATCTAGTGTTTGTCATGCTGGTGATTTCTAGTAGCTTAAGGCTTCTACCATTTAAGGATTCTTCTAATCTCTTGAACTTTGCTAGTTCATTTTTAAGAAACTTTATTTCTTCACTAGACTTAGTGAGTTCTGCTTCTAACCTAGCATTTTCAATGGAAATAGATTCTGATTCAGCTAACTTATTTCTAAGTTCCTTAATTTCCTTTTCTGAACTAATTAGATCTAAGCAAAAGGATTTAAATTCAGATTTAAATTCAAAAGAAGAAAAATCATATGAAGATAATACCTGCTCTTCTGTAGGCATTTCTTTATCATCATCAGAACTCTCTACAGCTGAGTGATTGCTGCAGGCATCAATTGCCATAAGGCAGATTTCCTTTGCCTTCTTCTCTTCCTCATCCTCACTAGATCTTGAGGAGGAAGATTCCTCATCTGAATCACTCCAGGTCTCAGCAACAAATCCTTTCTCCTTCTTCTTATTTTTGTAGGAGGAGGACTTGGAGTGTTTCTTGTGATGTTCTTTTTCCTTTCTCTTTTCTTTGCTCTTTTCCTCTGGACACTCTGGTAGAATGTGTCCAGGTTTCCTGCAACCATAACAAATAATTTCTTTAGTAGGAGATCTGTCATACCTTGGTTTATCTTCGTATCTTGAAGATTTCTTTCTGAAGTCTTTTCTTCCCATCTTGAGAAACCTTTTGGCAAAGAGTGCCATCAGTTCCTCATTGGATTGGCTTCCTTCAGAAGCATCAACAGCTTTGAGAGCAATAGTTTTCTCTTTTCTTGCTGGAGTTGGAGTCTTTGCTTCAGCCTCAGCTTCCTTGGTCTTCAGCACTTGCTCAAAAGACTTGAGCTTGCCAAGGAGAGCTTCAGTTGAGATTTCAGTTGTGCTTCTTGCCTCCTTGATAGGCCAGATCCTAAGATCCCATATGCTGGGGAAGCACATCAGTATCTTATCATTGACCTCTGTCAATGTAATCTCCTTATCAAGAGTTCTCAGCTCATTGATGATTGAGCTGAGCCTAGTGTACATGGCTTCAACTAATTCAGCTTCAGTTTTCTTGAAGTTTTCATACTGGGATATAAGTTGGACCTTCTGTCCTTCCTTTCATCAGCTGAACCAGCTACAATCTGGTTCAGTGAGTCCCACTTGGCTTTTGCAGAGGTGCAATCAGCCACTTTCTAGAAGATTTCATCAAACATAGTCTGAGCCAGAATGTTCATAGCTTTGGCATTAGCTATCTTTGCCTTCTTGTAGGCATCATTGTAATCTGGAGGAGGCACTGCACTTAGATTTGTAGATGTTGTAGCAGTGGCTGCAGCAAGAGGTGTTGGAGATCCTGTCAAAATAGAAGAGAAAATATCTTCATCAATAGAATTCATATATAATCTGATTCTTGCCTTCCAGATGCTAAACTTAGCTAAGTTGCAAGCTGGAGGTCTGGTGCTAGAGTAATCCTTGGACTGGGCCATGAAGTGAATATCTATAAGCTTGGTATCTATCAGGATCTTGTGACTCAGGTGTTAGCCTGTACAGTCAGTCAACCTCCCTCTGATACCAATTGAAGGTGATGATAGATACAACTCTAGAGGGGGGGGGGGTGAATAGAGTATTCAAAAATTATGATACCCTACTCAAATCCCTTAGAGTTAATTTGCGGAATGAGTTTATAGATATAGATAACCCTAGAGCCTAACACAAAGTGAAGTGCACTGAAGAAAACTAACTGTAATTACAGTTAAGCTTTGGTCCTAATACAACAACTAGCAATCCTAGTTATTTCTACTCACAGCCACAGTGCAATGAATTAAATAAGCAGCACAGACGACACAAGAAATTTTATAGTGGTTCCCTCTAAATAGGTACGTCCACTCTTCTACCACCCTGGTAGGAATCCACTACAGGTTTTTGTTCAGGTGCCCTGCCACCAACTGATCTGCTTCAGGTAGATCAAGTAGACCCTTTGAGCTTTTGATCAGGAGCTCAAAATCCAACACAGGTTTTTGATCAGGTGCCCTGCCACCAAGGTTCACTTTTGAAGGGAGTAATAACCCTGTATATAGGAGGTTGAGAGAGTTAAAGTTTCTTCTCTATTGTTAAAATAGATTAGAGAAGCTAGTGGATTGCACAGAGCTAGAAAGCTCTAAAGAATCAAGGCTCCCCCTGGCTTAGAGAATATCCAGGAAGAAGTCTTGCTTCAGGGTGCAGGAACTCTTCTGAACTGAGACAAAGAACTGTCTTGGAGTTCTGAAGGAGAAGCTTGAAGAAGACTCTTGATTTGGAAAAGGTGTTCTTCTTCAATCAGCTTCCTTTCTTCTTCTTCTTCTTCTAAAACCCTCTGAGTGAATGTCTTCCTGTGAGCAGGATGAACTCAGGATGAAGAAGAATGCTGAAGAGATTTGATCTTCTCAGTTGAATGTGAATTTCTGAGAGCTGTAGATCTCTATGCTGCTGAGAGTAAAAACTTCTTGTATTTTTAGTTGTATGTCTGTCTATTTCTTCTTTCAAAAGAAGCTCTTTATATATGAGCCTTTGCAACGGCTCTAATCTGAGTTTGAACTTTGTCTTCTTCTGGAATCTGCAATCTGGGCTGCAAAAAGCATAAAACAAAAATATATCCTGCAGGCAGACATGCTATAAGGGAATAAAGCTTTCTAAGAAGCTGCATATCCAATCTGATAAAAGAGTGCTAGAAAAAGTCACATCAGAAAGAGCTCTTTACGACCAGAGAAGACTTACTGAGTCTAACGGCTATAAAGGACAGCCTGGCAGATAAAGCAGAAGATATATTTCAACTAATAAGACAAACCACTTTGTCAGATAAAGATTGACTTATACATAAAGAATGGAGCAAAGATTACCTGGAAATAATAGCATAACATCAATGAAATATACTTTAATAAAATATGCCAAGCAGATAAGAAATAAATAATATAACTTTACTAAAGGCAGATCAAAAGAGCGTCGAACGACCCTCGGAGATCGTCGACTGAAGCACGGAGATCGTCGACCTATCAGACCAAATAGTCGAACGATACAGATAATCGAACTATCAAAGAAGATAGTCGAACTACCACAAAAGATAGTCGACCTATCAGAACAGATAGTCGAGCTATCAGATAGTCGAGCTATCAAGATAGATAGTCGAGCTATCAAGCAAAACAGATAGTCGACCTATCAATCAGATAGTCGAACTATCAAAGACAAACAGATAGTCGACCTATCAAACAGATAGTCGACCTATCAAACAGATAGTCGAACTATCAAAGAAGACAGATAGTCGACCTATCAAACAGATAGTCGGCTATCAGATAGTTGAACTATCTAAGCAGATAGTTGAACTATCAAGAAGAGCAGATAATCGACCTATCAAACAGATAGTCGAGCTATCAAACACAACATATAGTCGACCTATGAAACAGATAGTCGAGCTATCAGATAGTTGAACTATCTAAGCAGATAGTTGAACTATCAAGAGATCAATCTGGTCAAAAGAAGTCGAGCGAGGTTCGACGATCGACGAGGCAGATACCACAGAACGTCGAGCTAACAAGAGTTGAACTAACTCAGAGATAGATGATCTGCGGACAGACGAATGTCGACCAACTGATAGACGATCGTCGACCAGTCGATAGACGATGGTTGAGCAGCGTTCGACTATAGTCGAACCAAAAATGACTTAACCAAATTTTCATCTGGATAAGCAATTCTACAACTAAGGGAATCTAACCTATTAGCTAACCTTTGACCATAGATAAATCTTGGGTCAAGAAACTAAAAGAGCAGACTAAACTCAAATCCAATCAAGGGTACCAACAATTTCTTCTGTATAGATTCTTTATGAGTCTGAAGTTGTAAGCCTGTGTGATAAAGGCTAAGGTCTTTGTGACCTGTTGTTTGGCTTAGTGCCGAGTGAAAGGTCTTTGTGACCTGTGGTTTGGCTTTGTGCCTAAGTAGTAGGTATGTGTGACCTGTGAGGTCCCACGGGATCTGTGCTATATGCTCTTAAAGAGATAAGTTTTGGGGGAGGAGCCTAGTCTAACACACATTTAGAAAGGCGTAGAGGGACATTAGATGTACCCAAGGTTAGGGGACCACTAGAAAATTGTTGTGTCGTCTGTGATTGTTCTTGAAAGCTAAAACTAACCTAATCACTAAGCATAGAAATCGACTAACTATTAAGAAGATTTAAGTAGAGACAAAAACCTATTCACCCCCTCTAGGTGTTTAACTATCCTTGAAAACAAGACTTTCAAAAGTGGCTATCGATGCTATCGCCCAGACGATAGCGGATATTGCTAGTCGATAGCGTTAATGTTGACTATTCAACTAAAATTATGGCCTTAGCTCCCTTTTGATGAAATGATCCTATGGCTGGGATTAATCCCAAGGCCACTTATGCGGAGGAGTAGAGGAATAAGAATTCATTCTCTTCTTCTCACTCACTCTCCTTCTTTCATACAAGTTCTTGAGAGAAAGATCTAAGGGTTGGAGCTAAGGGCTCGAGCTAAACTTGGATAGCTTGATAAAGGAGATCCAGTAATCGGAAGAGGGATCCGAGGCTTGGTCCGTGAAGAGGAAAGTGCGTTGCTCCGTTCGAACCAGATAGAAAAACGGTCATGGATCCAAAGAAAACTACAAGGGTAATGATCTTCCTTCTTGGACAAGTGAAGTCCTTATTTTTTGCATATGCATGGAATCCCCCACAAAAAGGTGGAAAAGTGAAGGTAATTCCTTTGGGTCGATTCATAAAATCCCCGGTTATACTTGCATATAGATCCGAAAATATGTAGTATGGAATAGACATGCTATGTGAAGCCCATCTGGATAGGTTAGTCTGGATTGGTGATGTTTTAATTTATGTGCCGGAGAAGACTCCGAGTATAAGCAGGTAGGTTACGGAGTCTGTGGGGTTGTACTTGTGACTTGCGAGTAACAGGAAGTACTATAGTTGCACTCTAGGAAAATACCCATGAAATTTCAAGGTTTTTAGACCTGATGGATATTACCGGGCAATAGTGAGTATTTAATACGACGATAGCTCTTGGTAAGCTATTTGTGCTGTGTGCTATGAAAATACCAGTGTTTCTGGCACTGCAGGTTACTGTAGGGTTTTGGGTTAGGTCTGGATACAGAAAGTGAGTTCTGTTAGTAACTCCCGGCGATAGTGAGTATCATCGGCGATAGCTCCCAGATAGCCTTATGTTTGCAAAGCAAGTCTCTCGGAGACAGAGTGGATAGTATGAGACATGAGCTCTTAAGGCCAATGTACCAAATGGTTAAGGGGAAGCCAACCTACGTTAGTCTTTGCTTTTAAACTAACGAATTGTGCAATGGACAAAGGTTGAAATGTACCCGCATTATATCCAACTGACTCTAAGGCCTAGGTTATTGTTCTCGTTGGAGTGCATAGTGAGAGTCTTGGGCCTGGCGTCATAAAGACTAGTAATGCTCAAAGTTGACTGTCATGTCCTTAACCTCTGAACGGTGGTGCAATCCAGGAAACTGGCGCACCGAAAATGTGCCCTGAGTGTACGGAGCGTTGGCAGTGGAGGCTGGCATTTGTGATATATTGAATTGTGTGTGAGTTCATATTCTTGTGATATATCTACTTGTGAAAATTCTATGCTTGCAGGGAAGGTATACCTCTGCCCCAGGAAAGGGGTAGGGTCGTTATAAATTAGTCAGCTGAATGCTGACCATTGCCTTATTTACCGCCCTTATGGTGGATTGTACCTGTGCATGTGCTGGAGAGCCAAGCAGGAAATAGCAGGCTGAAGCCCTGAAGCTCTACAGGCCCTTGAAGGCCAAGCAAAAAATAGTTTATTTTTTCATGTGTGGCAAGCCTGTGCGCCGATGTTTGTAAACCACACTTGCGAAGAATAATGTAAGGCTTTAAGGCCATAATTTTTGTGTATTTATAATCAACATTCCTGATGTATATATAAATGGTATGGTTTATATATCTTGGACATTCAAATGGGTATGAGTTCATGCAACCTTGAAGCTTTCGCTAGAATGCTCTGAGTTAGGGCACGTGTAGTCTTTTGATATTAACATGTAATCCTGTTTCCAATTTGTGGAATATGGTGGGGGGCCCCGGTCGAACCCTCTATTATATTTCATATGACAGATAGATGTATTATAGGCTCTCTCCCTTTCCCTCCTCGGAAAAGTCTTCAAGCCAGCTCTTCACCTTCCTTCCCAAAAGTGTCTTAGAGCCCCACTAGATCCCCCGATCTAGACGTCCCTTTCCTTAGATGATTTCTCATGGAACCCTTCCCGGATTCTTACGACCCTCACCGGTTGATTTTCCTCACCCACAGACAGTTAGAAAAAGAGAAAAATACAATAAGATATTAAAGAAGATTTAAAGTGATTCTCCCTCAAAATGATTCCTTTGTTGAGTTGTGCATGATCGTCGCTGAAGATCTTTATTTTATTGTGTCCGATCAACTTCTCTTTGTCGTAATAGTCCTTTTCTTGCTGGAGATCTTCATTCGCGAATGGGAGGGATGCGACGTTCTCTTCCTTTGACGGAGACGGTAGAGCGGTGCTATTAGCCGACACACGGAACCTAAAATTCAAATAGGTCTCTCTCTTAGGTCTCCAGAAAAAGATCCGCGCTTTTATACGTCTTTACAAAATAAGCTACCATCAGCGGTAAAGCTAGCACCCGACGGTAAGTCGATGCACGTGGATGTGACACCTGTCTAGCCGATTTGGAAAAATATCCGAATAAAATATTATTCAATTTTTTCGATCTATCGCGGCGTGGTACAGGGATATCTCCTAGCGGTTGCGTGATGTCTCGACATGTAAGACCCATTTTTTTTCCTGTCTTATGCCCAGAACCGCCGTTTTGTGGTGACACCAACTCCTGAGAAGGTTTACACCATAAACAGCTGATTCTATCGGCAAATACTCGAGCATATATTTTAAAGAAAAGAAGTAGTATCATAAGATAACCAATCCACATCATATGCAATATATATAAAATTAGTCCACATATAATCAAAGATGATCCAAGACATATAAAAGGGGCACCTGCCCAGCACATAAAATCCTCACTACAAACACTCGCGGAAGTAAAGCTACTAGACACTCATTGATCCCATGACTGCTACTGCTGCTGCTGCTATACCTGGACTAAGCTGGTTCAAATTCTCCTAGATATGTTGTTTGCCCTGGTGCTATACCCTATCTCCTAGCTGGAGTCCCTGGTATTATGCCCATCAGGACGTTAGTTTAACTAAGTCTTGCTCCCCCTCCCTCCCCCCTGTGACACTTTTGCACCGTATGGGGAGGATGAAAGGGAAGGGAATGAAAGTGGAGAGTAAGCAAGAGCAGAAGACAATGGCCATAGCTATCATATGCCAAAAGTATCTAACGCAATAATGATAGGTATATGAACAAAAATTAAGAGTAGCAGTATACCAGAAACATCAAATTAAAGTAAAAATAGAACAACTATTTATCATCAAAGAGAAAGTAACCTTAGCTTATAAGAATGTCCATACAAACTTATAAGTTAAGAGGTCATTTTGCAAGGCCTAATGTATAAAAGATCCCATAATAATTTATACGTTAGGGGTAGATGTTTTATTCAAGTTATGTATGACATGGA
This sequence comes from Platanthera zijinensis, assembly GCA_039513925.1. NCBI lineage: Eukaryota > Viridiplantae > Streptophyta > Magnoliopsida > Asparagales > Orchidaceae > Platanthera > Platanthera zijinensis. Next base: position 84,976,594 of record CM077091.1, read on the forward strand.
ATGCTATGCATGCTAAAGGATGAATTCCACACAAGTGTAACACACCCACCCGACTATATTCATACAGACCTTTAGTTCCTCCATTTGGAGTTAGCTAAACTCTCGGGTACCTCTCGTAGTGTAAAACGGAGGCAGTGGGTTGGGCCTCCCCACTCGTAGGTCGGTATTCACACTACATAGCCTAGACCCTACGTACTACTCGGTACACCCACAGTCAGGTGCTATGGAGTCTCTTGTACTAGTGCTAGAAAAACCTCAGTCTTTTACGGGCTAAGTTAACACTTACACTTGCCGAGTCAATGTATTGACGTCGGTGTGAACGACCGTCCAATAACGAGGACCCACCACTTAATGTAATGCACTTATGCTAAAAAGAGCTCCTGAGCTATCATCTCTCCAAACTTAAGCCATCTTTCTAACAAAAACTAAGCACACCACTGATGAATCTATACCAACTATCCTCTCGAAATGATGGGGTGAGTGTTCGTGTCAGTGGTTTATTAAAGATTACTCTTTTAATCTGCTTATTTTTACAGTTTAGGGTGAACCATGGACTGCCCAGGGTATGCCCGACGAAGGGCTCTCGAGGGCACTAAGAACTACGATGGGCTGAAACCCAAAGCTACATTTCTCAAGGAACTTATGTTTATGAGTATCTATTTATTACCAAACCCCTTTTTTCCCACATTGCCTCTTTAGCTACTCTTAAGTGGATTTATATTCCCCGGGAGAAGACGATACTCCGTCGACCCCGAGCACAACCCTATCTCCATATTACCCAGACTACTTAGGATTTGGCCCTAAGGGCAACCTTATCAAGACTCCACCCATCCAGGTGCACCCACTATATCTCCACCCATGCATGGCCTACAATTCTATCCTAAATACTTGAATTTACTATATGTAGATTAAGTGATCTAACCTAAGTGTATGAAAGTAAATACTCTCGATTACTATTACTGGGGGTCTACCATGACTTGTTGAGCCCAAAACAAGAACTTGGTATTTTTTCTAATTAAATCTGCCTTTAAATAATTATTCCTAAATCATGAATCCCTATGATTTTGAATATTGAGTATAGCATTTTGACAAGCAATGATCCCACACAAATTTCTAGAGCTTATTATTAACTAATTAATACTAATGTTTCAGTTTCATAATTTTATAGAAATAATTTCTATCAAAAACCAAAAGATAAACTTTTTGATGAGAATAATAATTAACAAATAAGCTACAAGATTTAATAATCCAGAAATTATAATAAAATTACCGTAGGTCAAAAATGTTAAGAAATTATCACTGCCCAAATTTCATTATCTTCAAATTTCTTTTTGCCACATAAATAAATTAATGAATATAACATCTCCTAGGGAACTTTGTAAAGAAACCCCTAATTATTCTCTTCCAAAAATTACAATAAAATTAACAATGTATATTTGTTGTCTAAAATGTTCACTGACCAAAGTTCATAATTTTCTAGTACTTGGTTTGTTCTAAAACAAATTATTTCCCTAGTCATCAATTTCTAGAATTATAAAGGAGGTACAAAAATTCTTCATCCAAAAATTATAATAAAAATTGTAGACATAAATAAAATTACTATAGGTCATTCACCAAAGTTTCATGACCATTCCATACGGTTATGACATTTGTTATGCACTTAATAGAAAAGTTCATATCCTAACTATTAAGTGATGTGTGGGGGAAATCTACTCCTAAACTTCCAATTAATTTATCCAAGGTGTTTCTCCACCCAATGAATCTATCTACAGAGCCTTGAGCAAAGGCTTGAAAGTTTGACCCTATTTCCTTCTTTAACCCTAACAGGCAACCCTAAGGTTTGAACTAGGGTTTCATGGTATTCCACCCCTAAAAACTTCTACAACTACCCCAAGGGATATTTCATGTAATAGTATGTCAGAGACCAAGGTCTCACCTTTTTTAGTTGAAGGGTTGATCACTCAACCATTCTAAGTGCACTATTGAATAACTAGGCCTATTACCGTTAAATGACCAAATTTACTCACCAAGTTACCCCCCCAAATAAAATCCAAATGTGTTGACATTTTTTTCTTGGCCTTATAATATACCCTTTGGTCACCCACCAGAGTTTGGGAAAAATTTGAGGTCCATTGATCAAATTTTAATTACATAGATGAATTATTAATTTATTACAAAAACTATAGAAAAATCATATCCAAAAATTCTAATTTTTGGATATGTCTTGTACCATGGCCAAACCAGACTTTGGTCAAAATTTCAGACCATTTGACTGAGTGGTTCATTAGGGGCACTCATTTCAATTTTTGGTTAACCCTTCGACACCTTGCACCAAAAAGTTTGCTGAGGGAAAACCAGTGGTCCAAAAGGGTTGAATTTAATTTTGTATTGAACTAAACTCCAAGGGCTAGGTTATGTATGTTGGAAACATTTACATAAAATGCCTCTAGGTATGCTTAATAATTAAGGCAAGATGACAGAAATATTATGACAAAAATGAATTATTATTATATATAAATATTTATTTGGCCTGCGCTTAACGATCAAACTGATCGGACGGTCAGGGGTAATCATCCCTGATGAGCCAACTGTAGAGATTGGTTGGATTTTCACGGAAAACACACATTTTCTCCTCACTGATCGGGCTCAATTGAGCCCGATTTCTCCACTTAATGGTCTACAAATCTAGCACAGAGAAGAAGGAAGAGGATTAGACCCGCATGAGGGCTTGGCGGCATGTGTGGTGTTGATGTGCCATGGCCGACCATCTCAAGCTTCTTCCTTGTCGAATTCTCTATTCTCCTCCTAAAATAGTGAGGTAACCGTCCATTTTGATTACTTAGAAGCTTTTAAAGCTGATGGAGGGGTCGTTTTGGGGAGTGGGAGAGGCTACACTTGATTATCCATTAATGGAGATGAAGGGGGGTGTTCGATGATGGTGAATTGGTGCCCCTTCATGTGTTGGGCTGGCTAGAATTGATGGCAAACTCTTCCCAATGGTCAGGGGAGATGAATGTTGGCTTAGGGAAGGGGAGGGGAAGAGCCTCTTTGCACTTCACCATTAACTCCCATCTTTCTCTCTCCTCCCTTAAATGAAAAATCCACCTTCTCTCTCCTAGTCATCACCTCCAGAAATTGAGTGGCTCTTTAGGTAATTTCCACTTGCTAAAGCTAGTGGGCCATCACATTTGGGCCTAGCCCAATTGGATTGGAGTGGCCAATCTTTCCTCCCCATTTGAGCTTGGTTTGACCAAAGTTGACTTGGAGGGTTTGACTTGGTCAAATCAGTGGGTTGACTGGTCAACTAGGTGTCTTATGTCCCTTGTTACCACCCAAGTCCATTTGTGGCTTGGTGTAACCAATTTAGGTCAAGTTAGGGCACTTTGACCTAACTAGGGTTAAGGTTGACCCTGGTTAGCTTGACCCCTTAGGTTGACCCCAAATGGGTTTAAAAGGGTCCCTATGGGGTTGAGAATGACATGATGGGGGTTAAGTGGTCATGTTGGGAGTGATTGGCCAAACCCTATCTTAGGTGTCCAGGAACTACTATTTGCCGACCAAGGCACTATCACCTATTTTTCTTAGGCACCCATGGTCCTCTTGGTCTTCTTAAAGCTTCGTCATGTGATGACTCGGCCTCTCCACCACCACTTGAAGATGATTCGAATGCCGAAATGATACAACGTAAAGATTTCAGGCGACATGGCGACTCCTTGGCCGCTAACAGAAGGCAACATTACAATCTCCGTCTGCGGCGCGCGAAGCCTACTTAAAGACTTATTTCAAGAACATTTCAATTGCTTTAAATGCTTTATTTTATTTAGAACTTGTAATATTTTAATTTCATACATTTTTCATTTGGTGTGCTATTAGAAATCCGGATTGATGAGGTTTCATCTCAATCTTGGATGGTTGGATCTATTTTGTAACTCCTATATATAGGAGGCTTATTAAGTGAATGAGGAGATGAAGAATAAAAACCCTAAATCAATTTCTCCAAGAGAAGTTTCGGCCTGGGCTAGTGAATAGCCGCCGCCCCCTTGTCTCCCTCTTCCCCATTTCGGCCTCTCCTCTCGTGGAGCCTTCGACGTGGTCTCTTGGTGCGACTCCAACAAAGAAGGACAACAACCCCACTTGGTGCGACACCGATGGATCCATTCGATGAGATGCAGGTGGAAATCATGGAGAGAGTGATTCTCCCACAAGTTATCAAGTGTGCTTTCTACCAACGTGTTGGGTAAACTCTTCCCCTTCTCTAGTGCTTCTTCTATTTAGATTTGTGGAGGTTGAACCATCGTGTTCTCCGTGATCTTAATTTCAATCTCCTTCAAATCTCTGAATAAAATTGTTGTTGTTTGTGTTTATTTTTCCGGATCGGGTAGGTCCATTTTGCTTGAGCGGATCTTGGCCTATAGCCTTGGTCTTGCCCACAAAAGGAATTGGCAACCTTTGCGTTATCTTTGGGAACGAGTCCACTCATTTTTCATCGCTGGTTTAGAGTCGATAATGATGTAGGCTTGGGGGGGGGGATTCACTAGAGGCGACGGGCTAACGGTTTATTACCTCGCTCGACTATCCCGATTCCGCACTCGCACACAACCGCACCGCACGCTAAATACGCAGAATTATTTCGTTAAGCCAATGCACGGATAGCCAACCCGCAAGGGGAGCGAATAGGGGCGATAAGCCGATATTCTCTCCGGCTAAATGGGCCAATCTTGGACCCGGCCGAGCGATGTTGTACCAAAAGCGATCCACCGGAAAACCACGATTCGAAAGTGGTGGATCTCTCCCAACAAAAAGATGCGAGGTTCGCCAAACCTTGTTCGGAATATAATTAACTAAAGAAAACAAATGCGACCCAACTGGGATTAAACACCAAGACTATCCTATGCTTCAAAATCAACGCGAAAATCGTCCGGCCACAGGAAAAATCAAGAGGGAATCACAAGCGGTGGAGAAGTTCGTTACCCCAGTCGGAATAGATGATTCCGACTATTGTCGTAGGAACACTTCCCCACGGTTCCGCCGGAGTAGAGCCGAATGGATGAAGACTATCCGCCTTCGCCGCGTCATGCCGAGGTTCCGTTGCCGTGAATGTGAGACGTCGCCTCGGCCACACTCCAAGTCAAGGAGCTGGCTGACTCCTTCAAGGTGGGGCTCGGAATTGATGGAGGTGGGCGGCCGACTTTGGGAAGGGGCGGCCGGAGTGGTAGGAGTGGGAGGGCCGACGGTTTTTAGGAGGGAGGGATAGTGGCCGAGAGGAGATGGTAGAGAGGGGAGGAGGCGGCGTGAAGATGAGGAGGGAGTTGGGGAAATGCGTGGCCGAAATGTGGAGGGGGAGAGAGAGAGGGTGGCGGCTAGAGGGGAAGAGGGAGAGGGAGAGAAAGAGAGGGGAGCAAGATTAGGGTTTGAGATCTCTTTTCATTCAACTTAATGAAACCAAAATAAGACATGCCTATATATAGGCTTAGCATAAAGGTTTTGGCTATGTGTAGCCCAAATAAAATAAACACTCCAAAGAAATAAAAGCATCAAAATTAATAGTTCTCAAAATAAAGATGATAATTTATTTGGTTGTCTTGCGTCGCGGGCGGAGGTTGTAGTGATGTTCCATACGATCATCGCGGCGCCGCAAATCCTTTGTTGGAGACGAGGGGACATCTTCCGTTAGCGTGCCATCATCCATAAGGTGGGGGCTGTCGTCTCCATCAATCCTCCCCCGCGTGAAAGGACTCATCACCGATGAGTGAGCTTGAAGATACCGACGAAGAATACCCTCATCCAAAAGAGCAACCTCCGCTTCCGGGAGCCAAGATTCATCCGAAGCGGGGCGATCACGCCAACGAATCAAGTAGCGGCGCACATCGCCATCAGCAAAGGGGAACACGTCATCCTGGAGAATCCTGTCCGGCAAAAAATCTGTCCTGGCAAACCTGGGGAAAGCATTAGGCAGCAAAGGGGGAAAATCTAATGCATCAACATTAAGCCTACCTCCGTTGGAGACCGGTGGAGAGAGTGTTCCATAACCCCCCTCAACCCCATACCCAAGAGACTGTGAAGTGGAATTAAACGGAGAAGAAGATAATTCAAGTGGCGGAGCAATATATGGCGTTAAATCCGAAACATTAAACACGGGGGAAATCCCCCAGTCAGGTGGTAATTCCAACAGAAAAGCATTGTCTCCTAGTTTCTTTATAAGCCAAAAAGGTCCCGCTCGCCGATCCGCCAACTTTTTTAAGGTGCCCGTAGGCAACCGTTCAGGAATGAGACGCACCATGACCAAATCGCCAACCTTCAAGTGGGACACTCTTTTGTGTGCGTTGGCATTAGCTTGATAAGACACATATTTTGTGCTAAGTGTCTCATTTATGTGCTTATGCAGATCATGAATGTGAGAGGCAAAATCTTGTGCGAATTGGCTTGATTTATAAGATGGGGGTAACGGAATCAAGTCAAGGGGCACCGGGGCCTTATAGCCATGCACAATTTCATTCGGGGATAGACCCGTGGACCTATTTTTGGAATTATTGTATGCCAACTGAGCATGCGGAAGGATAAGGTCCCATATACCCTTGTGGTCTCCCACAAGGCAGCGTAGCAGACTACCTAAACTTCTATTTACAACCTCCGTTTGCCCATCCGTCTGCGGATGGTAGGCCAAAGAAAATAGGAGTTTGGTGCCCATTATCCTCCACAAAGTTTTCCAAAAATAGCTCGTGAACTTTACGTATCTATCAGTGACGATCGATTTTGGGACGCCGCGGTGACCTACGAACTCTTTAAAATAAAGTTGAGCGACATGTGACGCGTCATTAGTTTTATTGCAAGCGATAAAGTAAGCCATCTTGGAAAAACGGTCAACGACAACTAAGATCGAATCGTGACGCCGAAACGTGATCGGAAGGCCTAGAATGAAATCCATGCTAACGTCTTCCCAAGGCGTCGAAGGGATCGGAAGGGGGGTGTAAAGCCCCGTGTTCGTCTTATTTCCCTTGGCCAACTGGCATGCCCGACAACTACCCACAATTTTACTCACCATGGTCTTAAGGCCGGGCCAATAAAATTTGTCCTCAACTAACGCGATAGTCTTATCACGGCCAAAATGACCTCCTAACCCGCCACCATGCAGTTCCCACACAATGAAATGACGTAGGGATGAGCGGGGAATACATAACCTTGAGTGATTGAAAAGATACCCGTCAAGAATGTAAAACGTAGAAATGGTCGTGGGTTGATTTTCCTGAGTGGTGAAATATATGTCCTTGAAATCTGGGCAGTGGGCATATTCATCCTTAATCCTATCAAAGCCCACCACCTTAACTTCTAAGGTGGATAGTAATAGGGTGACACGACTAAGGGCGTCCGCTACGCGATTGAGGGTTCCCTTCAAATGCTTGATGATGAATGTGTACTCCTGAAGATAGGAGACCCATTTAGCATGTCGTGGGCTCACCTTAGACTGCGAATTGATGAAGCGTAGTGCCTCGTGATCGGATAGGAGGACGAACTCCTTCAGAAGCAAATAGTGCCGCCAATGTTGGAGGCATCAGATGACCGCGTAGAATTCCCGATCATAGTTAGAATAGTTCAATTTCGGACCGGCAAGCTTCTCGCTGAAGTACCCCACCGGGTGACCTTCTTGACTCAATACGCCCCCAATCTCTACCCTCGAAGCATCACATGATAAGTCAAAAACCTTGGAGAAATCTGGGAGTCGCAAGAGGGGGGCTTCGGACATGCGTGCCTTGATTAACTGAAATGCCTTGGCGGCCGACTTCGTCCAAGCAAACTCACCTTTTTTCATGCACTCGGTTATGGACGCCATTATGCTACTAAAATCCTTAATAAACCGCCGGTAGAAAGTGGCGAGTCCGTGAAAACTCCGCACGTCCCGAATGTTGGCGGGCTCGGGCCATTCCCTTATGGCCTCCACCTTCTTGGGGTCTACATGGATTCCTTGGGAGCTAACGATGTAACCGAGGAACTCGACGGAGGTTACGTGGAAGGTACATTTTTGTATGTTTACGAATAACTTTTCGGATCTTAACGTGGTTAGGATGACTCTTAGATGCGCCTCATGATCACTCGTGGAGGTGCTAAAAATCAAGATGTCGTCAAAATACACCACAATGAATTTCCCCATGTAAGGTTGAAAAACATGGGTCATCATCCTAGAAAATGTGCTGGGCGCGTTGGATAGCCCAAACGGCATCACTAACCACTCATAAAGGCCCTCCTTAGATTTAAAGGCGGTCTTCCACTCATCCCCCTCTCTAATTCGGATCTGGTGGTAACCACTCCGAAGATCCAACTTGGAGAAGATCGAGGCGCCGGCCAACATATCTAACAAATCGTCGAGGCGGGGGATAGGGAATCGATACTTGACAGAGATTTTGTTTATGGCCCGACTATCCACACACATCCGCCACGAGCCGTCCTTCTTGGGGGCAAGTAAGGCGGGCACCGCGCATGGACTCATGCTATGGCGGATAAATCCCTTGCGCAATAAGTCCGAAATCTGGGCTTGTAGTTCTAAATTCGCCGACGGATTGAGGCGATAATGGGGAAGGTTAGGTAGGGAGGAACCGGGGATGAAGTCAATGGCGTGTTGGATGTCCCGCATGGGGGGTAACCCAGACGGGAGCTCGTCCGGATACACATCCACAAACTCTTCGAGGAGTGACTTCAATGCCGGGGGTAAGCGCTCACTTATCGCCGCATCGTCCTTAACTTGGAGGCAAACTAATGCATAGAGAACTCCGTCCATGAAGGTGGCCCGGGTGAGTTCCTTCCTACTAATAAGACCCAACGCTCTCTTCTCGACTGGGATGACGGTGTCCTTAGACGGGGTCGAAGGATCCTTCGGAGGAGAGGGCTTCAAGACAATGACGCGGCCATTGAACTTGAATTCATAAGTGTTAGCCCGACCATAGTGGGTGACGTCATGGTCAAATAACCAAGGGCGGCCAAGTAAGACGTGGCACGCATCCATGGGGATGACATCACACAAAATCGATTCGGTGTATGCCTTGATGGTGAGGGGAACTAGACAACGCTTCGCTACGGGGAGGGATGATTTGTTCACCCACGCCACCTTATACGGGTGGGGGTGTGGCTCCGCAACTAGGGACATGCGCTTCATGGTGGCCTCAGAAACGACATTCATGCAACTACCGCTATCTATGATCAACCTACACCACTTTTCACTGCTCTTAAAGTTTAACGAGAAGATATTTGTCCTATTCCATTCGTCTAACGGCCGAGGGGTGGCCAAAATACATCTCATCACCATCAAGTGGGATTCATCATCCATATCACTTGGCACGCCATCTGACTCACTAAAATCTTCCGCTTCATAAGTGAGGTCGTCAGATCCGCCAGCGGCATCTAATAGTGCTAGAGGCTTGGGTTTAGTAGGACAATCATTAGCATAGTGTCCTTGAACCCCGCAAGCAAAATAGGTGACGTTCGTCCTGTTGACTCTCCCTATCGACACTCTTTCTCCCGTTGGACTCTTATTGTTTTTAGCCGTCACCACTATGGAGGAAGAATCGGAGGACCGGTACTTCCCCTTATCCTTATAGCTGGGTGCCGGGGGGGGTCCTAAGATGGATTTTCCCTTTTGAAAAGGGCGTGACTTTCCCTTCAGCGCGTTGTGCTTCTCGATGTCTAACGCAGCGTTGAAGGTCACGTGTAAGTCCGTGTGGCCGTATCGCAATAACTTCCCTTGGATGTCGGGGTTGAGGCCCTTACGGAACCTGGAGAGGGTGACCTCGGGCATCTCATTCACATCACAACGGACCATCATATCCTTAAGCAAGCTCATGTATTCAGAAATCGACCTCGCCCCTTGCTTAAGGGTAGCCAGCTCATCAAACATCTGTGTTCGATGGTACGTGGGAACGTATTGCTCGGTCAACCTAGCCTTCATATCGTCCCAACTGATGGGCCTAACGCCGTTTTCTACACGTAAGCGCCTCTCTTCGTTCAGCCAAAAGATCTTGGCTTGCCCTAATAGTTTCATCCTCGCCACCCGCACCTTGTCCGCATCGTTGAGAGCATACCATTCGAAGTAGCACTCAATTTCCATGACCCAGTCCTGGAAGACTTGGGGGTCTCCCAATCCATCATAGGAAGGCGGCTTAACTCGGACAGCCCGAGTAAGATCAAACTCGTAGGGTGCTCGAGGGGCGTGCGCGTTAGGAGGGTGGGGGTAGGGATTGTGATTTTCTCCCGCCCGTTGGTGCGGAGGTGGATTACAAGGTGCTCCTTGTTGCAACCCCATGGAATGAATAGCCTCCTGAATAGCCGTCATCTGCTCCGTGAAATCCTGACGGAGCTCCTCAATCTCCGTGAGGGGACGACCCTCCGGCCGGTCATCGTCCATATTGGAAGATGACGGAGGATATTCCGTACCGAGCCTAGTGCGCATGCACAAGTGAAGAAACAGTTTTAGACAGACCACTGGTGGAATTAATCCCGCTAGACACTTTACCGAAAACAATACTTTTTTTGATTTTCTTACTAAGAAAAAAATGGGAATGATTAAAAAAACTTTCTGATTTTTTTGCTGAAAATTGAGAAATCTGCACCGCTATTGGCAGACCAAACAGATTTTTTTTTTGTGATTTTGACAACTAACGCGCAAACAAAAGTGCGGGGAACGCGACACAAAATGGTGGAGGGGGTCAATTAGGAAAATGACGTGAACCTCCCTCTGATACCAATTTGATGTAGTCTTGGGGGGGGGGGACTCACTAGAGGCGACGGGCTAACGGTTTATTACCTCGCTCGACTATCCCGATTCCGCACTCGCACACAACCGCACCGCACGCTAAATACGCAGAATTATTTCGTTAAGCCAACGCACGGATAGCCAACCCGCAAGGGGAGAGAATAGGGGCGATAAGCCGATGTTCTCTCCGGCTAAATGGGCCAATCTTGGACCCGGCCGAGCGATGTTGTACCAAAAGCGATCCACCGGAAAACCACGATTCGAAAGTGGTGGATCTCTCCCAACAAAAAGATGCGAGGTTCGCCAAACCTTGTTCGGAATATAATTAACTAAAGAAAACAAATGCGACCCAACCGGGATTAAACACCGAGACTATCCTATGCTTCAAAATCAACGCGAAAATCGTCCGGCCACAGGAAAAATCAAGAGGGAATCACAAGCGGTGGAGAAGTTCGTTACCCCAGTCGGAATAGATGATTCCGACTATTGTCGTAGGAACACTTCCCCACGGTTCCGCCGGAGTAGAGCCGAATGGATGAAGACTATCCGCCTTCGCCGCGTCACGCCGAGGTTCCATTGCCGTGAATGTGAGACGTCGCCTCGGCCACACTCCAAGTCAAGGAGCTAGCCGACTCCTTCAAGGTGGGGCTCGAAATTGATGGAGGTGGGCGACCGACTTTGGGAAGGGGCGGCCGGAGTGGTAGGAGTGGGAGGGCCGGCGGTTTTGAGGAGGGAGGGGTAGTGGCCGAGAGGAGATGGTAGAGAGGGGAGGAGGCGGCGTGAAGATGAGGAGGGAGTTGGGGAAATGGGTGGCCGAAATGTGGAGGGGGAGAGAGAGAGAGGGTGGCGGCTAGAGGGGAAGAGGGAGAGGGAGAGCAAGAGAGGGGAGCAAGATTAGGGTTTGAGATCTCTTTTCATTCAACTTAATGAAACCAAAATAAGACATGCCTATATATAGGCTTAGCATAAAGGTTTTGGCTATGTGTAGCCCAAATAAAATAAACACTCCAAAGAAATAAAAGCATCAAAATTAATAGTTCTCAAAATAAAGATGATAATTTATTTGGTTGTCTTGCGCCGCGGGCGGAGGTTGTAGCGATGTTCCGTACGATCATCGCGGCGCCGCAAATCCTTTGTTGGAGACGAGGGGACATCTTCCGTTAGCGTGCCATCGTCCAAAAGGTGGGGGCTGTTGTAAGATCCTGTCTCCTCATCCCGAGGCTAACCCGGATCTTATGCCCAGAACCGTCGCCTTACGGTGACACTAACGCACGGGTTAGTCATCACCGCAAGACGCCGATTCTGCCGGCTAGAACGATCGTAACCTGTCGGCCAATATGAGAATAAAAGCATAATATCAGAGTAAACGCAGAAAAGTCCACAACCACAGCACATATATATATCAAAAGAGAATGAAAAGTCAGTCCACAATGAGTACAACAAATGTAAGTAAATAGGGCTTATGCCCAGTACATCATGATCACTCTCACTCTCACATACAGCAGCGGAAAAGCTAAAACTCTCTCACATCACACCTGTAGACGTGCTCCGGTAGTAGTAGCTGGTATCTGCCCCTCAAGTCCTACCTCCTCGACGTGCTGGTCCACCTCCTCGAGCTCCTAAAATAGTAAGGTCAACGACCATTAGTCAAAAAGACTAAGTCGTATCCTCAATACCTCCTCCTGCAACTCCTAGGCACCGTGCGGGAGGACGAAGTGGAGGACAAACAAGGGGTGACAAAGGCGGAGCAGGTGACAGGAAACTAAGCAGAATATGTAATCAAGTAAATAATGAAAAGTAACCTTCACTTATGCGGGTACGCATAAGCAAGGGGTCTTCTGCAGGGCTCCCATTGTATAAAATGTCCCATACCATTTTATACAATGGGGTGTCAGGTGTCAAAAGCATATATATATAAAAGAAAGTAACCTCAACCTATAAACATGCCCACTCAAGCTTATAGGCTAAGGGATCGTATAGCAGGCCCTAATGTATAAGCGTCCCATACCACTTATACATTAGGTGTCTTAAGTTGTTATGAAAGTTAATGATATGCATCTATATGGTGGGTATGATATGAACATGCAGTGCAACACACACACACGACTCCGTGATCACAGACCTTTAGTTCCCACTTTTCGAGAGCTAGCATCACTCTCAGGTACTACCGTTGTGGCTACGGCAGCAGCGGAGCGGACATCTCCGCCTTCTAGGCGGGTATACACACTACCAGGCCTAGACCTCTCTTGTACGCCTCTGTACATGAAACAAGTGTACTCTAGAGTCTCTGCGTACCACTTTGCTGACTACCTGTCAGTCTTGTTGGGTCGGGTGCGCGTTATTAGGAAAAGTCCTCCAGACTCCAGTATAAACATCCTACTGGTCCTTCTAACCCTCGCACCCGCCTGGTCCACCGTACTGCCGTCGGTGTGACGACCGGCCAGTACCGCATGGACCGCCACTAGTATATGCACATGCAAGTATAGTATATTGAGCCTCCAGCTCGATGGACTATCCAGTCCCCAAATCTCTCCAACCCGTCACGGGTGAGTATGTGCTACAAAACCTCCAACCCTGCCTGGGTGAGTGTATATAAACCAATCCCTTTCTCCAACTCTGCGCGGGTGAGCAAGTAGTCAAAAGACTCCAAGTCCCTCCAACCCGGCACGAGTGAGCACATGTCCAGTTCACTTAACCTATTAGACTACTATTGTCTACAGATTATCATACTTAGAGTCTTAAGGTTAATCCCAGGACTGCCCAAGGTATTCCCGGTGAAGGGCTCTCAGGGGCACTAGGAGCTACGATGAGCTGAATCCCAAAGCTCCCTTTTTTCAAGGATATTTACTTTAGTTGATGTCTACCCAGAATCCCTTTTCCTCTCTCCTGTTACATAGAGTGACCTAGTGACTTAAGGTATGAATTAAGGAGTGACGGTCTTCCGTCAACTCTTCCTAGGCAAGTCTAATGTTGCACTGTTACTCTCGCCTCTAGAATGCAACTGCTATCCAGGGTTATACTTCCGAACTTAGACTCTAACTCAGTTGTTGATTCATCCCCTGGCGGCCTTTAGTCCAGCCTACTTTTACTAAGCGCACCCCATGACCCAACACCACCCTGAAATCGAACTTCTAAATTCTTGGTCCAACTGACCCCAAATATTTATCCTAGGATGGTATGGACTAATGAAATGAGTGTGTTGATTTTCATAATTTTCCTAGGTCATTAAGGCCTTTAATTAAATCTTTTAAATTATTCCCTAGGTCATTTTACACAAGAAGTATTATCAATTAAAATCTTCTGACCTAAGGGAATTTTCCTGAGTTGCATATGAGTAAAATATTACTGTCTACAAGATCTCATAATTTTCCTTTTTATATTTCTATTTATCCCATAATTAATACAAATTCTACCTATTTATCATTTTCCAAATGAAGTACAAGAAATATATACACCAAAATTCCGGGAAAATTACTGAGCATTTATATTACTATTTTATGACTAATGGCAGAGTTTCATTGATTTCTACAGTGTAATGGTCTATCAAAATCCATCCCTAATTATATACCAAAAATGCCATTAAGCTAATTAATAATTAACAGTGTACCCAAAAATTCTGATATAAATCTACAAGACTAATATAACAATTATGCAACTCTAGGATTATTTTCACAATTTTCCAACAAGTATTTATACCAATTCATAAACATTTACAAAAAGGGTAAAATGGTCATTTCCATGAGTTTTGCTCTAATAGTTGTCAAACAGAGATATGAAATTTTCTTAGGTCAATTAAAAGCCTCATTTTTGCCTTGACTGATTTTGGGGATCTTTCATTGATCAAAACCTAATCCTACAATTTATTTTCCAAAAAGGCTTTTATTTTGGAAATACCAAATAATAGGATTTTTAATCCCAAAAATTCCATAATAAATTCTAGGGGTGAACTTTACTCTAATTAATCCCTGGGATAAATTCCACAATTTTTGGATGCCTCAGCTAGGCTAAATACACAAAATATCCTTTCTTGCTAAATGCACCCCAAGGTTATAATTAGCCAACACATGCACATGGGTTAACCCAACATGCAGGGGTCCAATTGCTCTGAAATTTCTACCAGACACCAATAATGCCCCTAAGGACATGCCAACAAAATTTGGGGCCATTTGGGTGCATATAATTACAGTTATACCCTTAATTTACTTTTTGATATAATGGTAAAAACTATAGGAAAAAGTTTTCCAAAAATTCCAAATCTTTGGCAGGGCCTAGACATGCCTTAAATACACACATGACCAAAATTTCAGGTCATGATGACACTTGGTTTGGCTTGGGCATCAATTTTAATTTCTGCCCTAGTCTAGGAGCAGTCCTAGAAAAACAGCCCTACAGTACAATCAACTGGACCAAAACTTGAATTTAGGGTGGCAAATTAAAGTTAACACATTTACCTACAATTTTCATTCAGGGCTCAACCTAGGTACAGGTCTCTAGGTACCCTAAAATTGACATGCAAAATTACTGTTACATTGTGACAATATTTCATACTATTCATAAAATAATAATACAGAATTATAATTAAAAATATCTGCACGAATCTACAAGCAAATTTGACGGCTCTGGCTCATCTTCCCCATGCATGCATGCAGGGTCAACCCGTGCAGGCGTGTTTTGCGGGGCCATTTTCGGCCATCGCCGGCGGCGGAGCCTCCGGCCAAGTCATTCCCCGGCCTCACGGTGGTCGGGGCTTGAGCTGGCCGGCGGCTGGGCGGCGGAGAGAGGCGGAGAGCGGCGGTGCAACCAAGCCGAAAAACCCAGAAATACGCCATTTTTTACAGAATTTTCAAAGCTTTTGAATCCTACTGTCGAGCTCGTTTGAGCTCGACGTCTAGCCTAGAGGATCTAGGATACTAGCACAGTGAGAGGGGAAGGGATACGGACTTATGGTGGCGGCTGAGGCTGAGGGTGGCGGCGGTTTCCCATAGCATGCAAACTCCGGCGAACTCCTCCTCGGTTGGCCATGGCAGCTGCTGTTCCTCGTTCTCTCTCTCTCTCTGGGGTAGGGATGAATGGAATGAGGGTGTGGATCGGTTTAGGGGCTGAGTTAAGAGGGGGGGGGGGCGATTTCACCAAGGTGGGCGATTTCACCAAGGTTGGGGCTCGGGTTTGGTTGGGTTGAGCTGGCTGGTGTTTGGGAGTGGGTCCCACTACTCCTGCTGGGTTAAATAACCCCTAATGGGTCGGGTTCTAGGGTAGAGCTGAGTTGGTGAGTGGAGAGAGAGGTGTTTGGCTCACATGAGTGGAATGGGTTAGATTGGGCTCGGGTTGGGCTTGGGCTTGACCCAAGGCTGCATGGTGGGTCCCCACACCTCCTAATACACCTATATGGTCAGCCAACCCATTATGGGTTGGTGGGATGAGCCCAAGTGGCCCAAACCAATTCTTAACACTTTCTCTCTCCTATTCCTCCTCTTTTCTCTCTCCTAGGTGTTTTCCCAAAATTACTATTGCATGTCCCTATTTTTTTCTCTTCCATAGGGGGTATAGGGTCACTTTAGGCTCACCTAATGAGTTTGGGTTGATTTGGGTGGACCCAACCCAGTGAATTGGGCTAGGGCACCATTTTTACTAATTAGGTCAAAAGTGTTGACTTGATTCCACATAGGTCAACTGGTTGACCCCATGGCCTACCTTAGGGTCCACTTAGATTGTATTTAGGGTTAGGGCATCATGGTGGGGTCATGGTGTGGCTAGGGTTCCTGTTTAGGCTAGTTTGACCTAGTTTGACTTTGGTCCCATGGTGGGCCCCCACATGGCTACAACCCACTATCTAGGGTCAAACCTAGCTTATTACCCTAACACCCACCCCATGCCTAACCCAATCTAAGTTAAGGGGTCTAGAAGTAACATTGGGATGTTACAAATCCTATAAACAAAAGAATAATTTCGTCCCCGAAATTTAAGTTCGGGTCTACGGGTTCTATTCGTAGAAACTTAAAGGGACTTTTAAAAGATAACATAAAAGGTACCTGATGAAAATAGCTCCGGATGGCGCTCCAGCATCAGATCCCTAGGTTCCCAGGTGTGCTACTCCTTTCCATGGTTGGACCACAACACCTTCACGAGCGGAACCTTCTTTTTCCTCAACACTCGGACGGCTGAATCGTCGATCCGGATCGGCTCCAATCTAACTGAACGGTCAGGCTCTACCGGTCCAGCTGCAGTAGTGATATACTGCTCAGGTCGAAGAAGAGCTCTTCGCAAGGAAGAGACATGGAAAACATCATGTAGGCTGCTCAGCTCCGGAGGTAGCTGCAGCCGGTAAGCCAAGGGGCCCACACGCTCCAACATCAAGTAGGGTCCCATGTACCGGGGGCTGAGCTTCTTGTGTCTCCGTATCCGAGAAACACCGTGTACCGGTCGAATTTTCAGAAAAACTCTGTCCCCAACCTGGAACTCCACCTTCCGGTGTCGTGCATCATAATATTTTGCCTGTCTGCTCTGAGCCTCCAAAAGCCGATCCCTGATCAAGCGAATTTGGGCCTCCGTATCTTCCACAAAATCTGACCCGAGGGCTCGAGTATCCACATCCTGAACCCAAGACAACGGAGTCCGGCATTTCCTCCCATAAAGTACCTCGTAAGGAGCCATCCCAATGCTGGCCTGTTGGCTGTTGTTGTATGAGAATTCGATCAGTGGCAGTAGCCTCTCCCAGGGCTTCCCTGTATCCAGAATACATAACCTGAGCAGGTCCTCCATAGTCCGTATCATCCGCTCTGTCTGACCGTCGGTCTGCGGGTGGAAGGCAGTGCTAAAAGAAAGCCTGGACCCCAAGTAAGCATGCACTGCCCTCCATTCCCTGGAGGTGAAGCGACCGTCTCTATCTGAAACAATAGACCTGGGTACTCCGTGATACCGGATGAATTGCTCTACAAACAACCTCACCAACACAGCAACTGGGGCATCTCTTCTGACCGGGATAAACCGTGCTACCTTGGTCAACCTGTCCACAATGACCCATACAGAATCATGCCCAGAATGGGAGCGAGGGAGTCCGTGTACAAAATCCATGGAAATATCCTCGAACTTCCATTCTGGGACTGGCAGTGGCTGTAATACACCGCCTGGGCTCTTGCACTCGGCCTTCACTCGCTGGCAAGTCTCGCAGTGTGTCACAAGATATATGATCTCCCTCTTCATTCCTGGCCAGTACATGGTCCGTCGTAAGTCAGCCCACATCTTGGTGATGCCGGGATGCACTGAATATCTGGAGTAGTGTGCCTCTCTGAGGATGTCATCCCAGATCCCACCTCCTGCTGGAATGTACACCCGACCACGAAATCGAAGAAGATCGTCCTCCAGCGTGTAGTCCTCATACTTGCCTTCTTCCAAAGCGCCAAAAATAGGCTCTAGATCAGTATCCAATCTCTGATGTGTAAGAATGCGCTTCTGTATATCATCATCGCTGACCAAAGAGTCCAGGTACTCTCGATAGATCACTGGCTCGGCCTCCAAAACCATGGTAATGTGCATATCCTCCATCGTGCGTAGCAGCTCCATAGACATCACCCGGGGCTCCGATCCAGAAGTGCCGGCTCTCCTGCTCAAAGCATCCGCTACAGTATTCGCCTTCCCCGGGTGATAGTGTATCTTATAGTCGTAATCGCAGAGGAACTCAAGCCACCTCCTCTGTCGCAGGTTCAGAACCTTCTGCGTGTCGATGTACTTGAGATTCTTATGGTCGGAGTATATATCACAATGAATCCCGTAGAGGTAATGTCTCCATGTCTTGAGGGCAAAGACCACGACCCCGAGCTCGAGATCATGTACTGGATAGTTATGCTCATGCTTCTTCAGCTGTCGCGAAGCATAAGCGATAACATGTCCATGTTGCATCAGGACTGCACCCATCCCTTGATAGGAGGCATCTGTATATATCTGGAATCCTTCACTCCCAGAGGGAAGTGCAAGGATGGGGGATGAAGTGAGCCGGTCCTTGAGCTCTTGAAATGCTGACTCACACTGCTTAGTCCAGTCAAATGCGGCATCCTTTTTCGTCAAGGACGTGAGGGGGAGGGCTATCCTCGAGAACCCCTCCACAAACTTACGATAATATCCTGCCAATCCCAGAAAGCTGCGGATGTCTGCTGCTGTCTTTGGCCGTGGCCAATCTCGTACCGCATCAATCTTAGCTGGATCCACCGCCACTCCAGCTCCACTAATAACGTGACCCAGAAAAGCCACCTCTTGTAACCAGAATTGGCACTTAGAGAACTTTGCATACATCTGAAACTCTCTCAACCTCTGTAAAACTTGGGCCAGATGTTCTGCGTGTTCTTCCTGCGTCCGGGAATAGACCAGAATATCGTCGATGAACACAATGACGAAGCGATCCAGATATGGTTCGAATACACGGTTCATTAGGGTCATGAATGCGGAAGGGGCATTCGTGAGCCCAAATGGCATGACCGTGAATTCGTATAAGCCATAACGTGAGCTGAATGCGGTCTTCGGTATGTCTTCCTCCCGAATGCGTAACTGATAATAGCCGGATCGTAAATCGAGCTTAGAGAACCAGAAGGCTCCCTGAAGTTGATCAAATAATTCTTCTATCCGGGGCAATGGGTATGTGTTCCAAACCGTCAACCTATTCAATTCCCTGTAATCTATACACAGTTGGAGGGATCCATCCTTCTTCTTCACAAATAAAACTGGTGCTCCCCACGGCGACGAACTTGGGCGCACAAATCCTGACTCCACAAGTTCCTGTAGCTGAGTCCTAAACTCTGCCAATTCTCTAGGAGCCATTCTGTAGGGTGCCCGGGACACTGGTCTCGCCCCTGGCACCAACTGAATCCTGAAGTCCAAGTCCCGTGATGGTGGTAGTCCAGGTAACTTCTCCGGAAAGACATCAGCATAATCTCGTGCCACTGGAATATCAGCTATGGAACCCTCCACCACTGCCATCTCAAAGCAAATGAGGTATACCTCTTCCCCCTGTTCATAGGCCTTGACAGCCTGTATGGAAGACAATGAAAGAAGGGGGATAGGTCGGATACCTTCGATAGTAACGTGAGAATCTCCATGTCGGAGTGTGATCCTCTTCGAGGGACAATCTATCTGCGCGTAGTTCCAATGAAGCCAGTTCATGCCTAGGATCAGATCGAAATCCGGTAGACTCAGAACTGTTGCCGGAGCTTCGAACGCTTTGCCTCCTATCTCGACATCCATATTGCAGCAGTCTGTGGTTCGAAGTTCCGTACCATCTGGAAGTCGCACTCTCTTTTCCAAACCGGGAGAAGGTATACGCGCTGGACCTCACGGAGCAGAGGAACCCAGAGGAGGTGATTACAAGTACTTAAAATTTTGTAAGATTTACAAATTTTAAATTTTTAAGAATACCTTAAACCTTAAGAGTAATACTATTCTTTGAACTCAAACGAACCCAGGCATAGTGATGATTAGCGGCAAGCCCGCTCATACTCTCTTCGACATGGGTGCATCACACTCCTTCGCGTCGGACACTTTTATCGAAGGACTAGAAGCTCAATTGGTGATGAAATTTGAAAGAACTCCATAGTTAAGCGTGCTCGGGCTGGAGTAGTACTGTGATGGGTGACCTCCTGGGAAGTCCCCGTAGTGCGGGCTTGACTATCGAGTTTGACTCATCTAAGGGGGGCTACGGCCACCAACAACCCGCCTGGATGGAGAGGGGTTGGGGTGCATTGGCCTGCAGGCTTGATGTGATAGGCTGACTACCAGTAGTGGGCCCGGGTCTGGACTCTGGTAGGCCGGCGGTGCCAGCTGGGTCCCGCGGGGTTGGCGGGCCTGGACCGTTACAGCTGTCATCTCCATCAGATAATTTTTCGATTGTGTTTATGCTTTGTGCGCGAAACGATTACGTATTGAGGGCGGTAGATGCTTGCGTAGGTGCGGTGGATCAAGTGTGTGTTGAATGGCGATCTAGAGCCTTCTCTCGTGTAGAACTCCGTTAGCGACATACGCTACACCAATTTGGTATCAGAGGCTGTCGTTTAAATTTCTATGTTGCAAATGTCCTCGCTCTCAATCATTGGCGCGAATTAATAAAAAAAACAAAAATAAAGTTTTTCTTATCTGCAAATAGCGGTCTAAAATCTTTATTTCTCTGCGAAAATAGGGAAAATTGTTTTTTCACGTTCCTCGTTCCTATCACTTAAGGAAAATTTTAAAATATCATGTTTAAACTTTAGGTCCAGCCCTAGGAAAAATCGTCTTTCGAAATTTTTGTAACTTTGTATGCGCACTAGACTAGGAACGGAGTACACTACACCGTATTCATCTAGGATTGTTGCGAAGAGCACGGGGGTGCGAATACTAAGGCTATTGAGGAACTAAGAACTGAGATGACAGAGCTTAGGACCATGATGGCCCAAATCCTATTGAACCAAGGGCGACCACCCACACCTATTAATGTGAGACAGCCTAACCGACACCAACTGGTAAGCGATTCAGACTCTGATGGGAACTCTCCCCGAGTGCCTCATCAAGATCGTGATCATCGCCCTGAGCGTGACTTGAATATTACTAGAGCCATTAAGATCGATGCCTCCACCTACGATGGTATGAGAGATCCCCAGATCTTCCTCACCTGGGTTGTAGACATGGAATGTTACTTCGAGTGGCACACCCTCTTGGACCTTCAGAAGGTCCAAGTCACCGGGATGAAGTTAACTGGGCATGCTAAGACATATTGGCTAAATGAGAAGCGTAGGCTAGGGACCGGGAACGGAGTCCCACTGGTTTGATGGCCCGTGATGAAGAACCTATTGTCAAATCAGTACGTCCCCGCGTACCACCGTACACAGATGTTCGATGAGCTAGCCACCCTAGAGCAAGGCTCCAAATCTGTAGCCGAGTACATGGGCGAGTTAAAGGACTGCATGGTGCGTTGTGAACTTAGAGAGGTTCCTGAGGTTACATTATCTAGGTATCGAAATGGGCTATCCTCCGATATCCAAAGGAAACTCCTACGCTATGGACATACGGATTTGAACATGACTTTCAATACCGCCCTTGATATTGAAAAACATCTAGCCTCTAAGGCTCACTCCCGTTATTCCCAAGCGAAGGGTAAGTCCACGATCAGAGCATCCTCTTCCACATATCAGAATAAAGGGAAATTTCGGTCTAACGAGTCTAAATCGGTAGTTATCACAACTAGGAATCCCACCAGTGAGCATATCCCCATAGGGAAGGTTAGTAAGTCCAATGCCACGTGTTATGCTTGTGGTGTTTAGGGCAACTATGACTTTGAATGCCCAACAAGGACTAAGGCCATAGCCCTATTAGATTCGACTACCGACCCCTCTAATCTAGTTTATGAGGCTGCTGAAGAGAGTGACCCAGATTGTGTCCCGAGAGACTTAGAGGATGATCACCCCCTTATTGTGATGCGTTGTATCTTGACCACTCCTCGTCCGTTAGAGATTGGAAGAGGACGAGTATATTTTCTCTTATTTTTAAGAGTGGTGAGAAGTTCTGCAAATTGATCATTGATAGCGGTAGTTGTGTGAATGTAATATTTGAGAATACCATTAAACGTATGACCTTGACCCTGGAGTCCCACCCGACTCCATATCAGGTAGCCTTGATCAATAAGGTTACCGTCTCGGTCACCAAGCGATGCCTAGTTCCCCTCTCATTCAAATCCTATACTGAGGATGTGTGGTGTGATGTCCTCCCTATGGACGCTTGTCATGTGTTATTATGCCGCCCTTGTCTTTATGACCGTGATGTGACGCATTTTGGCCGTGCTAAAACGTATGAATTCAAGTTCAATGGCAAGACCATTACATTAAGGCCGACCATCCCGAAGAAACCTATAGGACCAGTTAAGGACACCACGATCCCAGTTGAGGGGAAGATATTGAGCCTAGTCGGGAGAAAGGATTTTATTAAGGACCCATTTCTTGATGGAGTGATGTATACTCTATTCCTTCTGAGTGCGAAGATGGATTCTGGAGTATTGGATGATCTGCCTAGTGAGCTACGGGTATTGTTGGAAGAGTATAGAGATACATACCCCGATGAGTTGCCATCGACGTTACCCCCACTTAGAGATATTCAACATGCGATAGATCTCATCCCGGGGTCTTCCTTGCTCAACCAGCCCCATTATCGACTCCATCCCACTACCCATAAGGAGTTGCAGGTTCAGATAGAGGACTTGTTGAAGAAGGCATTTATTAAGACTAGTATGATTCCATATGCTATACCAGCCCTTCTTGCCCCCAAGAAGGATGGCTCATGGCGAATGTGTGTTGATAGTCGGGTTATCAATAAAATTATCGTCAAGTATAGGTTCCCTATCCCACATTTAGATGACCTCTCAGATGTTTTATCTAGCACCACTATATTTTTAAGTTAGATCTTAGGAGCAGTTATCACCAGATTAGGATCCACAAGGGAGATGAATGGAAGACTGCGTTTAAATCTAAGATGAATTCAGTTTTATCTAATGCGCAGAATAAAGAGTTCATTGCCTTAGCATTATTCGTGCATCTAAGCTTATCTGTGTCATCCCACTTATCGTTAGGTTTGATTCGACGGTGTCCCCTATGGTGACAGTGGGTGCATTGTATTTTTTCTCTACCATGGCCCATACATCCATGATTTGAGTCATCAGAAAAATTTTCATGCGTGTTCTCTAGTGACTATAGTCTCTCCCCAGAAAGAGTGGAGGTCTACTCACACCTTGTCCCTCAGAGAACGTGTGAAATGATTTGGCCATTTTACTTCACGATTTTAAGCCTTTAGAAGAAACTTGCCTCTAATACCACTTGTTGGATCTCGTGGCCAACCTTAGAGGGGGGGGGGGAATAAGGTTTTTCGAGTTTAATGAAATTTAAAATATTTCAATCTAGAAAATCAAGTTCTAGAAACTACCGCGGAGTGTTAGGTCGCTAGCGCACGACGGTAAGTCACGTAACTCATTTTCCTAGGCAATTACGCTTGCATTCCACACACAAGAAATTAGAACAGTATTCGCAGTATACTCAGGTAGGTAATATCACAGAAAACAAATTTCATTGCAAGATTTAAAAACAATAATAGTTTTTGAACAACTATAAAACTGTGATCTCCGTAACGCCGGAGATCGAAGGCGGTGAGAAATAAAACTCTTGTGTTTTCTATACCGACCCGCTCCACGGACCGGTTGGCTTTATCCCTTTCCCTCTAAGAAAGGTCCTCAAGCCGACTCTTCACCTCAATGCAAGGAAGGGTCTTAGAGTCCTGCTAGATCCACCGATTTAGACGTCCCTATCCACAATACAATTTTCCACAAAATTCTCCTCGGATTCCGGTAACCCTTACCAATCGATTTTCCTCACCACAAGATTCAGAAAAATAAAAAATTACAAGAAAACGTATGTAAAGAATCTAAAAGATAAAGTTCTCCATCTTGACGACTTCTCTGTTGAGCGATCTGCGACCGGTGCTTGATATCTTCATATGCTAGCAACCGGTTGGCTCTTCTTAGTCGATGTAGTTCTTAGATCGCCGGAGTTCTTCATTCACGAATAGGAGGGAAACTACTTTCTTCTTCTTCTTCGATGGAGACCTTTTTGGAACGGAGCCCAAAGAGAGTGCCCAAACCCTAGAATGCACGAACTTCTGTCTCTTTTCATTGTCGGAGATGTGTGACACAAAAACCGAGGCAGCCTTATATATGTCTTTGTGAAAATAGGCTACCACCACTAGTAAGACTAGCACCCGGGGGTAGGTTTGCACACTTATTGTGCCAGTTGTCCTCCAGAGTAAGAAAAATATTCAAAATGAATATTTTTTCCTTTTCATAGAACTAGCTCCCCGCGGTAGGAGGTAGCTCCATGCGGTAGGTCAGTAACTCACTGAAACCCGTCTCGACACTCATAGAGTGGCTAGCGCGATGCGGTAACCATTATTGTCTGGCGGTAGTTTCCCGAGCGTCTGGCTAAAATACTTCCTTGAACTAGCACAGGTGGTAGGACTAGCGTGGCGCGATAGTTTCCCGAGTGCCTTGTCCAATTAATACAGGCTACCGCCAGGCATTAGCTACTATCGCCTGGCATTACCATCCATAGGATACTTCTTTTCTTTGCTTGAACCTATACCCCTTCACACTTTATCAACACAGGACGTGATCAAATCCAACCTGGGATTTTATATTCTCAAATATAGGGAATGTGAAACAACGGTTCCAACAGTGTGAACCAAAGAGAACTTTCCCATGTGGAAAGAACAAGTCAGGTTCTTCATGGAAGCAACAGATCTGAGAATTTTTCAGATTGTGGAAGAAGGACCGCATATACCTACACAAGCCTCAGCTCTGAACCCAGCTATAATGATCCCCAAGAAGATGATGGATCTTACTAAAGATGAAATTTCCCTAGTGTCCTTGGATAAAATGGCAAAGAATATTATAGTCAGTGCAGTGGACGATTCGATGTTACAAAATTTATTCCATTATAAATCTGCCAAGGATATGTGGGACTGCTTAGTTGTCCTCATAGAAGGTACAAAAGAAGTTAGAAACAAACACATATCATTGTTGAACCATGAGTACAAAGAATTCAAGCAAGGTACAAATGATACTATTGCAAATAACTTCGAGAAGTTCTTCAAGATCGTGAACGGGATCAAAAACTACAGCCGCACCTTCACTAATGGTGAATTGAATGACAAATTCCTCAGATCCTTGACAAAGGACTGGGATACTAAAGTGGTAGCCATTAGAGAGTTTGGGAAGCAGCCTGAGATTGAACCTCAGAACCTATTTGGAAAGCTTCTCTCCTACAAGCTTCAAATGAACACCAGAAAGAAGGAGGAGCAAAGCAACATGAGTTCAAGTAGAGAGAAGTCAGTTGCCATGAAGGTTGAAGGTTTGAGGAAGTCTAAAGTCGTGTCACCAGTAAGGACACGTGCTCTAGACACCCAAGAAGACTCTCAGCCAAGCACATCCGGCTCTGAGCTATCTGATGGGGAGTTCTCCCTCATCTCTAAGCATTTCAAGAAACTGCTCAGCAAGAGGAGACAGATGAAGAATCAGTCATCCTCCATTGACTTCTGAAGATAACGTCGTGATGACGATCTCTCCAAGAAAAGCTACAACAAGGAGGACAGGTATAAATATAAACCAAGTAAACAGTTTTCCTTTAACGTTGTTTGCTACTATTGTAATAAGCTAGGACACATGATTGTGGAGTGTCCCTACAAGAAAAAGGAAGGTTCCAAGAAGGATGAAAAGAGATCCTTCAATGGCAAGAGGAAAGAAGAAAAGACCTTTTTCGCAAAGAATTCCAAGACTCTTAGTGACAGCAACTCTAGTGAATCCAATTCAGAGAACAAAGAAGCTTACTTCGGGCTTATGGCTCGATCAGACGATGAAGTTGGCGACTCAGAGTATCTCGGGAAGGTAAACTCGCACACGATTCTCTCAGAATAAGAAACGTCAACTAATGGTCATGAAGGCTATTCTTCTGAAGAGGACGATTCTGAATTGATGGTTCAGCATGAGATCGAAACTTTTGAAAGCTTTTGACAAATGTCGCAAGGTAGTCAAAAAATAGTTGGAAGAGATTGCCTCCCACAAGATAGTAGAAATAAGTC
Source organism: Platanthera zijinensis (assembly GCA_039513925.1). Classification (NCBI taxonomy): domain Eukaryota; kingdom Viridiplantae; phylum Streptophyta; class Magnoliopsida; order Asparagales; family Orchidaceae; genus Platanthera; species Platanthera zijinensis. The sequence goes on from CM077091.1 coordinate 85,002,962, forward strand.
TGAAGGAGGAAATTGCAGAATTACTTCCTATGAGATATGAAGTCCACTCCTTGAAAGAGGAATTAAAAAGCTCTGCTGAGACATTAAGTCTAAAAGTTAATGATTGATGCCCATAATAGATGGAAGGCTCACTTTGACAACTCTATTCCTACTTATTCTAATGTTGTTATTAAAGAAGTCTGAAAGGGGGAGGAGGCTATGAAAGCTAAGGTTGCTACAGTTGAAGCTACCATGTTAGAGAATTTCAAAAACACAAATGACTATTGTTATGAAAATATTGTGTGGCTATATGGTCAGATATTTAGCTCTCAAGTACCTGTTGTGCCTACTCATGTCTACATTTATCCTCCTGAGGATTACTCTAAACACTGAAAAGACACACATGATTTCTTTCAGGACACTACTGCTGCTACTACTGAAGTTCAAGTGGTTGAAGATATTTCTTCTGCTCTAGTATACAAGAGAAGAAAGTATGGTGAAGGCATGTCTACTGTAAGATCAGAGCCTACCAAAGACCTACCAGTTAGAGATAGAGAAATGGGTGAAGTGTGGAGTCCAACTTCAAGAGGAATTATTCTAGACACCTTCACCCTGGTTGATCTTGGAAATGAAAACATATGGAACCACTACGATCAAGATGAATGGCACAAGTATGAATTGGCCTCTGCCAAGAGAAGAATACACTTCAGAAATCAAAATAATAATGATTCTGTGCCTCCAGCCCCTCCAAAATATTTTCCTAAGCCCAAGGCTTATTTTGCCAGGCAGCGTCAGAAGAGCCAAGACAAGCAGGGCTGAGGGTTGTTTGTTTTGTTTTGGATTATTATGTGTGTGGTTTTAGTTGTACCCCACCCCCCCTAAACAAAAACTCTTATTGATATATATATATATATATATATATATATATATATATATATATATATATATATATATATATATGTGTTTTAAATTTGTTGACTGGAATGTGCGCTATGTTTTTATTCTCGCTAATTCATATATCTTTTCAATTTTATGCTCTATGATTATTATTGTTATGCAATTCACCTTAGCTTATAGGATTCCGACTTTTTCAAATAGGGGGAGATTGTTGAGTATTGTATCCACAATAACCCTTATTTAAAGAAGGGTCCAGTTAAGCTAAGATGAATTGTGATTGTGTTTGATATTGTTTTTTTTGTTGTGTAGTTGCAAGTTTATATTGCTAAGTACAAACCAATGTCAGGTTATAGTGGGTCAGTAAACACATAACTATACAATATAATCCTTCATTTTGTAGGACAATGTGTTGACTCACGTGTAATCTCTCTATTGGGGTGTACTTCTATACCAAGTGCATGAGAAGGATCAAGGAAGAAGAAGAATTTGAATTTGGGAAAACAGAAATTTTATCCAAGTAAAATTCGTCGAGTATTGTAAGGGATATTCATCGACTTCATCAAGTATACTCACTAATACTCGTCGAATTCGTCTTATATACCTACTAGCACTCATTAAATTCATCATATGTACTAGTGGTAGAATTTCTGATAAGATAGAAAAATAGTTATGTAAAATTCATCGAGTATCATCAAGTATACTCGTCGAATTTTTCGAATGTATCTAACGATACTCGCCGAATTCATCGAATATACATGATGATACACGCCGAATTCGTTGAATCATCTCGATGCCACTTCTCTGGATTTTCTGAAGGCTAAATCATTGACTATCATGGCATCGAGTGAGTCGACAACATCGAGAGCATCGATGGTGTCGAGTGAATCTTAGCGTCGAGAGCGTTGAGACAGCTAGCCTATACTCATCGAATTCATCGAGCATACTAGCTGAAACTTGACAAATTCATCGAGTATGATTTCATCCTTGGCGTTGAGTGGCTAGCTAGCTTGAGCTGGATTTCTCTAAGTCAAACTCATCGTACATCAATAACTATTTATTAGATTCCAACAATGCCCCCGGTGTTGGGAGGTATGGCGCAAGGCGATATGGGCCACACTAGTCGAATAGAAGGTTGTGTCCCTTGGGCCTAACTGGCCGCCCCGTGGATCCTTCCTAGGGTAGCCAGCTCCATAAAGGAGTGGTAGTACCGTCCTTATACAGTCTGGGGTAATTTCTGGGGAGGGATTGTTGGGGTCAAGCAATGCCCATGATGTTGGGAGGTACGTCACTATGGCCCACACTAGTCGAACAGAAGGGCGTGTCCCCTGGGCCTAACTGGCCCCCTCATAGATCCTTCCTAGGGTAGCCAGCTCCATCAAGGAGTTCTAGCGCCATCCTCAAATAGTCTGAGCTTTTGGGAGAGTTGGTAGAGCCATGTCCCTACACTATTCGGAGAGTATACTAGCGATACTCGACGATACTCGACGATACTCGACGAATATGACTTAGTATAAATTTCCAACAGTTTTTCAAAATCAGGCTCGGGTTGCGCCAGCCATGCACAGTAGTTTTTAGAAGTTTTCTTTTGGAAATTATTTTATAGTCGTTGCTATTAGAGATTTCTATATATATTTTAAAGTCTTATTTTCAAGGCTAGCTAAACACCTAGAGGGGGTGAATAGGTTTTTGTCTCTATTTAAATCTTCTTAATTCTTACCTGATTTCTACGCTTAGTGATTATGTTAGTTTTAGCTTTCAAGAACAATCACAGATGGCACAGTAATTTTATAGTGGTTCCTCAATCTTGGGTACGTCCACTATCCCTCTACGCCTTTCTAATAGTGTGTTAGAATAGGCTCTCACCCCAAAGCTCGGCTCTTTAAGAGCTTACAACATATATCCCGCAGGACCTCATAGGTCACACAGACCTACCACTTAGGCACTAAGCCAAACCATAGGTCACAAAGACCTTTCACTCGACACTAAGCCAAACCACACGTCACAAAGACCTTAGCCTTTATAACATAGTCTTACAACTTCAGACTCATAAAGAATCTATATAGAAGAAATAAAAGGTGATTTGATAAGACACCAGAGCAAGAACTCTATGTCTACTTCTTCCTGGACTGAGCAGATATCAACCCAAGCTTTTGTTTGTGAAGATAATGAAGTTGGCAGTTGAATCTTTCTTCAAACAGCTATCATTTCTTTGCAGAGCTTGTAGATCTGCTTTCTTAGAATTGCTTCTGAACCTGTTGTTTCATATGGTGATTGCTTCAGCTATCTCTTTCCACTACTAAGTTTTCTGTGCAGAACAGCTTCTTCAGGCTCGATAGGAAAGGCGAGGAAGAAGATGAAGTTCGGCCGCACTTTCATTTTTAGAAAACCTAGAAAAGGATTCGATTGATTTTGCTCTGGCTGATTTCCTCCTTTTTGTTCTTTGACGTCCAATCGATCAGTTGGCCAACCACCAAGATTGATGGCTGAGATTTAGCCAAACAACACATTCTTTCCATTTACTCTTGATTCAATGGCTCTTTGTTGTGTGTGGGCGCTAGCACTTAAAGATGAAAATATATCTTTCCAAGTGCAGAGGATGATGACAGCTGGCCGCTAGTTCCTCTGCCAGTAATTCCGCAACATTTGAATTTTGGTTCACTTTTTTACTTTGTTGATGTCAGCATGACTCAGCATCTGTGGTCTTATACAAAATTCAAGCATTAGTAGTAAAGGCGTTGAGTGAGCAACCTTCACTCAACGCCAAAAGACTTAGAATGCCTTAGTTCGACGATCTCAAAACTCAGTTCAACGAACTCAGAGTTCAGTTTGATGAAAACGTGAAAGATAAGTTCGAAGAACTAAAAACTCAGTTCGACGAACTGAGAGTTTAGCTCAACGAAAATTTCAAAGCTCAGTTCGACGAACTCTGAACTCAGTTCGACGAACTCAGAGTTTAGCTCGACGAAAAGTAAAATCAATCGATGCATTTGAACTTAGCCAAATTTCCGTGTCAAGGCGTTGAGAGCGCTGTGTGAGCTCGCCTCACTCAACTCTATTTGCCTAAGCTAGATTTTTTGAGCCTTTGCATTGAGAGAGTAAGCTCCACTTAACGCCAAACTACTTATCAGAATTTCTCTGTTATTTAGCATTGAGTGAGTAGCTACACTCAACGATTTTTGACTTAGCCAAATATCTGTGTTTGAAAACACATTGGCAAGGATATAGTCAACGTTATTACTTCATGGTGTTGAGTGAGTAAGCTACACTCAACACTTTGCCACTTAGACAGATTTTCTATCATGGCGGTAAGTGAGTAAGCTACACTCAATGATGCAGTGACGACCATGATTCGAACGTGACTACAATACGGACACCTAAACGTTACCGAACAAGAAATAAAAGAGGGAACGCCGACCAAAAGCGAACAAAAAGGGGTCGGTTGGTTCCCAAAATCCGGGACTTGATACCACGTCCTTAGGACCTACTTCTTCAACAAGCACACAACTCACCGTAAGCCGGACTCGATACAACGTCCTTAAGACCTACCTTTCCAACAAGCACACAACTCACCGCACCTACACAAGCATCTATTCATTTCAATATAGCTGTTTCAAGCGCAACAATATATTTTGGAGCGGAGGAAAACCTTTAAGAGCGATCAAAATTCGAGTCGTGATTAATTCCCTTGTTGGCACATAAAGTGCGCCGAACGGAAGAGCAAATCAAGGCTAGGCCACGTTGCACTCCCGAGACGGATCTACCCGTTCCGAACAACAAGAGATTCAATAAAAACACCGTCAAATTCAGATTTTGCAAGCGACGGATTTAAAAATCACGGAAAAAATGGCGCATGAAAAACCTCCACAATTCCAAAGCAAGAATCACACAAAGGGGAGAGATTACCCAACCGGGATGAAATTTCACACAAAGATAAGGTGGGAGAATCACTCTCTCCACGGATCCGCCAGCGTCACACCGAACGGTTTGCAACCTTCTTCCACGGAGTCGCACCAAGGAAGCCGCGCCGGAGTCGCACCAAAGCGGATGGAGGGAGCAAGGAGGGGCGGCGGCTTCACACCACCACAAGGGGGAGGCGGCTTGGATTCTCTCCTCTTGGCCGAATTCCTCAATGGGAGGGAAATTTAGGTTTCAATCTTCAATCATCTTATTCCTCATAATCACCTCCTTAAATAGGAGTTTACAATAACTCTTAGCCCTCCTTGATGGAGATGTAATCTCATCCATCCAAAAGGCTAAATGCATACCAAAATAAAATATTGTTCCAAATGAAAAATAACACATGCCATGAATATAAAATTATCACTTAAACATAGGATAATTTTATATTCCCAAAATATAAAATAAAGTGCATGAAAATAATAAAATTAGGCTAATTTTTCATGGCAGTTTTAGAACGCCGCAGGCGGAGGTGGTAGCGTGCACTTCCTTCATCGTCATCACGGCGTCTCAGATCTTTATGTCATAGCGCCTCGGAAACCGGGTCATCATTAAGTAGCGGTGGCACTGCATCAATCCTCCCCCACTCAAAATCACGTATCTCTGATGCGTGAGTGGAGAAATAGAAGCGGAGAAGCTCGGCATCCAAACGTTGAAGCTCTGTTGCGAGTACCCAAGAGTCGTCCGAAGGGGGGCGGTCACGCCAACGGACGAGGAAGCGGTAAGTAGTACTATCCGGAATAGTGAATGGTTTCGCAGCGAGTATCATATCTGGAGTGAGAAATGTCCTGGGGAACCTGGGAAACATGTAAGCAGTAGGAGTAAAAGAAGGCAACGTACCATCCGATGTTATACCTACGAGGACCGAAGGAGAGAGATCATCCGAACTACCACTCCCCAACCCATTAGAATTTTCAGTGGAGGGAGAAGACGATAGAGAATTCAACTCAGGTGGAGGTAAAACAAACAGCGTCAAATCCGAGACATTAAAAATAGGGGAGATACCCCAATCAACCGGCAAATCCAAAACGAAAGCGCTGTCACCTAGTTTCTTGATAATCTGAAAAGGGCCGGCGCGCTTCGGTGCCAACTTCTTAACGGTGCCAGATGACAAGCGTTCGAGAACTAAACGGACTAGGACCAAATCGCCAACTTTAAAGTGCAACACCCTCCTATGTAAATTAGCGTGCGACTGATAAGACTCGTATTGAGCAGTAAAGGTAGCTCGTATATGTGCATGTAAGTCATGAATATGTTGGGTGAAGGATTGTGCAAACTGACTTGTCTTGTATGTTCGGGGCAACGATACCAAGTCAATAGGCACAGGGGCCTTGTATCCATGGACAATCTCGTTTGGTGACAGACCAGTGGACCGATTTTTGGAATTATTATAAGCTAATTGGGCGTGGTGAAGAATAAGATCCCACGTGCCTTTGTGATCGCTTACGAGGCATCTAAGAAGGCTACCCAAGCTTTGATTATCCAAAACCAAACCATTCACATAACGGTGGAAGACTATTCGAAACAACCTCGCAAGTAATTTAAAGGACGCATTTAGAAGGGTCAAGAAATTAAAAATGCGCCTAATTAAATTAAAATCATGAGGGGAGAACCCATGTGCCACATGAATTGAATTAATAGTATAAAATAACGGAATTATGTCCGGTGGCACATGTGCTTTAAATTCAAAAATTAACGTAGTGGGTTCCAACGTTTTCGTTTTAAATTTATAATTAAATTTTGATTTAAAAATATCATAATAAATAGTCAGCGGAAAACGTTCGTCATCAACTACGTTCGCCCACGTCCTTCTAAGTAAGTTTAACGGGATGGCGGGAATAATAAACTTCTCTAAATATGAAGGGCTAGAAATGACTCAATCATCTACTCGAGCTAAGGGAACCGGAGGGAGAGTCGATAGGGTTGACTCCGTAGGGGGAACCAAGTCACACTCAACGTCAAAGCATGGATTAAGCGTCCAAGAGAACGCCTCCGGTTGCAAGCCTTTAAAATCAAAAGTAAACTCGAATAGTGGATTCGTCCTCACTGAAAACTCATCCTCAGTTAACGTTTCGCCCCAGAATGAATCCACCAAATCATTAGAAATTTTACTTAAGTCAGAAACAGTGATCATCTCAATAGTAGGCAAATTCGTATCCGATAAAATTTCCAAACTAACTTGGGCCTCAGGCGAAGGGGCTATCATCAAAGAAAAGTCAGTTGGGCCCTCAGTGCTATTGTCATCCAAACATAATTCTTCCCATGAGGTGGGGACATCGTCTAAGTCAGAATAGGGGGATGGGCAAATCGAATCTAGGGGAGTATAATAATTTGCTTGAGTTCCAAGTGGCGATAATAACGTCAAAGGACTAACTCCCGGATGTATCACACTAAGCTTATCCCAAACTGAACATCCATCCCAAGTTGACTCTACCAATATCGTAGAAACCTCTAATAATCCTGGCTCAACCAATATAACATCGGATCCTAGCAAGTCATCACCTAAATCAGTGACATGTAAGCTCTCAGCATCGGATGACTCTACCGACTCAACCGGAATGTCTACTGGCTCAGGGTCAACAGAAGATTCCATGACTAAATTATCGTCAAAGGGGATTGGAGATGATTCCTCAGGGGAGAAATCCTCCTCCAGGTCACTCGGGTAACCAATCTCCTCAACGTCACTAAAAGCGTCAGTGAAACTTGCCTCGTCCTCAGTGACGGGCACAGTCCTAATCACATCCTCAAGTTCAACAGGAGAGTCAGGCACTATCGTAAGTGAAGGAAGACTCTCACCTAGCTGATTAATTTCATCTTCCAGAGATTCCATATCCACATAAGCATCCTCAGAGGTATCAGTCACTATATCAGAGAGCTTAGATGTCGAGGCTAAGGAAGCAAGCACCCTAATAGTAACCTCTTTCGAGTTCAAATTTTTGGGTTGGAATGGCTTATGTTTCCTATAGGTGGGACTAGACACACTCTGGGTAATACTACCTCTCTGGGGATAGGATCTATCCTGAGGCGTAGGGTCACTCCTATAAGCCGATACGTGTCTAGTGTTGTAACTATTCTTACTAACGGGTGTGGTGCTATTAGTGCGCAGGTAGGCGGGATCAAATTGATCCGAGAGGAGGTTACGCATGTGCGGCCAAGCATAACGATAGCTACCAACACGACGCTCTTCGTTTAACCAAAATAATCGGGCCCGACCTACTAATCGCTCTCGGGCAAAGCTAACCTTTTCGTAGTCATCCCATAAGTGATAATTAAAATATTGTTCTAATCCCTTAAGAAAGTCTCTAAAATTTTGGGGATACTCTAAACCGTCATAAGTAGGATAAATGTAGTGTGCCCTAGGGGTGTGTTTAGCCATATCTTAGCATAGGAATAGTCTAACCGAGAAGCATATACGTCATAGGCCATTTAGTGAGAACAGGAGAGGAAACTCGATCCGATACTTGTGCACATGCAAAGAAAAGGAAACTGGCCCTAATTAAATCTCAAAGATTTAATTATTCCCGCTAGTTTCAAAAAATGATATATGAATATTTTTTTTTATTTTCTGAGCAAGAAAATTATAAGGATTATTAATTAAATTTTTTTCAGATTTTTTTATTGCAGAAAATAAAATTTAGCCGGCTATTGGCACACCAAATACTAAATTTTCAAATTAATTAATAAAAATAATTACTGAATGAAAAATAATAATTTTTTTTTATTTTCTTACTAATAATTAGATGGAGAAATACCAGAAATTCTAAGTTTTAGATTTTGAGGAAAAAAAAACATTTTTAGGCCGCTATTTACAGACCACTATTAATTTTTTTTGTAATTTTAAGAAAAATTTGAAATTTGGAATTTGAAGTTGGAAATTTGAAATTTGAAATTTATTATTTGAAATTTGAAAATTTGAATTTTATTATTTGAAATTTTGAAATTTGAAATTTTGAAATTTGAAATTTGAAATTTGAATTTTGAAATTTGAAATTTGGATTTTCGATTTTGAAATTTTAATTTTGAAAATTTGAAATTTAAAATTTGAAATTTTAATTTTAAATTTTGAAATTTGAAATTTTGAAAATTTGAAATTTGAAATTTGAATTTTGAATTTTGAGATTTGAATTTTTTTTTTGAAATTTCTCTGAAAAATAAAGATTTCAGCCCGCTATTTGCAGACCAACTGGACAGAATTACGATGTTCCAATTTTCAGGCTGACCTAACGAGGACGAATCGAAAAATTTTCTGTTTTAATGTTTCTGGAAATAAGTGCAGGAAGCTACAGAATCTTTTTCAGATTTTTTTGACAAGTTTAAAATTCCGAAGGGTTTTACTAAACGCAAACCAATCCGAAAATTTCAGATCCTAGAAAGATGAGATCGACCAACGAAGAACGCAGAGAGGATGTTTGCAACTTGGGAGTTGAAACGACCGCCTCTGATACCAAATTGATGTAGTGACGACCGTGATTCGAACGTGACTACAATACGGACACCTAAACGTTACCGAACAAGAAATAAAAGAGGGAACGCCGACCAAAAGCGAACGAAAAGGGGTCGGTTGGTTCCCAAAATCCGGGACTCGATACCACGTCCTTAGGACCTACTTCTCCAACAAGCACACAACTCACCGTAAGCCGGACTCGATACAATGTCCTTAAGACCTACCTCTCCAACAAGCACACAACTCACCGCACCTACACAAGCATCTATTCATTTCAATATAGCTGTTTCAAGCGCAACAATAGTTTATTTTGGAGCGGCGGAAAACTTTAAGAGCTATCGAAATTCGAGTCGTGATTAATTCCCTTGTTGGCACATAAAGTGCGCCGAACGGAAGAGCAAATCAAGGCTAGGCCACGTTGCACTCCCGAGACGGATCTACCCGTTCCGGACAACAAGAGATTCAATAACAACACCGTCAAATTCAGATTTTGCAAGCGACGGATTTAAAAATCACGGAAAAAACGGCGCATGAAAAACCTCCACAATTCCAAAGCAAGAATCACACAAAGGGGAGAGATTACCCAACCGGGATGAAATTTCACACAAAGATAAGGTGGGAGAATCACTCTCTCCACGGATCCGCCAGTGTCACACCGAACGGTTTGCAACCTTCTTCCACGGAGTAGCACCAAGGAAGCCGCGCCGGAGTCGCACCAAAGCGGATAGAGGGAGCAAGGAGGGGCGGCGGCTTCACACCACCACAAGGGGGAGGCGGCTTGGATTCTCTCCTCTTGGCCGAATTCCTCAATGGGAGGGAAATTTAGGTTTCAATCTTCAATCATCTTATTCCTCATAATCACCTCCTTAAATAGGAGTTTACAATAACTCTTAGCCCTCCTTGATGGAGATGTAATCTCATCCATCCAAAAGGCTAAATGCATACCAAAATAAAATATTGTTTAAAATGAAAAATAACACATGCCATGAATATAAAATTATCACTTAAACATAGGATAATTTTATATTCCCAAAATATAAAATAAAGTGCATGAAAATAATAAAATTAGGCTAATTTTTCATGGCGGTTTTAGAACGCCGCAGGCGGAGGTGGTAGCGTGCACTTCCTTCGGCGTCATCACGGCGTCTTAGATCTTTATGTCGTAGCACCTCGGCAACCGGGTCATCATTAAGTAGCGGTGGCACTGCATCAATCCTCCCCCACTCAAAATCACGTATCTCTGATGCGTGAGTGGAGAAATAGCGGCGGAGAAGCTCGGCATCCAAACGTTGAAGCTCTGTCGCGAGTACCCAAAAGTCGTTCGAAGGGGGGCGGTCACTCCAATGGACGAGGAAGCGGTAAGTAGTACCATCCGGAATAGTGAATGGTTCCGCAGCGAGTATCATATCTGGAGTGAGAAATGTCCTGGGGAACCTGGGAAACATGTAAGCAGTAGGAGTAAAAGAAGGCAACGTACCATCCAATGTTAAACCTGCGAGGACCGAAGGAGAGAGATCATCCGAACTACCACTCCCCAACCCATTAGAATTTTCAGTGGAGGGAGAAGACGATAGAGAATTCAACTCAGGTGGAGGTAAAACAAACAACGTCAAATCCGAGACATTAAAAATAGGGGAGATACCCCAATCAACCGGCAAATCCAAAACGAAAGCGCTGTCACCTAGTTTCTTGATAATCTAAAAAGGGTCGGCGCGCTTCGGTGCCAACTTCTTAACGGTGCCAGATGGCAAGCGTTCGAGAACTAAACGGACTAGGACCAAATCGCCAACTTTAAAGTGCAACACCCTCCTATGTAAATTAGCGTGCGACTGATAAGACTCGTATTGAGCAGTAAAGGTAGCTCGTATACGTGCATGTAAGTCATGAATATGTTGGGTGAAGGATTGTGCAAACTGACTTGTCTTGTATGTTCGGGGCAACGATACCAAGTCAATAGGCACAGGGGCCTTGTATCCATGGACAATCTCGTTTGGTGACAGACCAGTGGACCGATTTTTGGAATTATTATAAGCTAATTGGGCGTGGGGAAGAATAAGATCTCACGTGCCTTTGTGATCGCTTACGAGGCATCCAAGAAGGCTACCCAAGCTTTGATTATCCAAAACCAAACCATTCACATAACGGTGGAAGACTATTCGAAACAACCTCGCAAGTAATTTAAAGGACGCATTTAGAAGGGTCAAGAAATTAAAAATGCGCCTAATTAAATTAAAACCATGAGGGGAGAACCCATGTGCCACATGAATTGAATTAATAGTATAAAATAACGGAATTATGTCCGGTGGCACATGTGCTTTAAATTCAAAAATTAACGTAGTGGGTTCCAACATTTTCGTTTTAAATTTAAAATTAAATTTTGATTTAAAAATATCATAATAAATAGTCAGCGGAAAACGTTTGTCATCAACTACGTTCGCCCACGTCCTTCTAAGTAAGTTTAACGGGATGGCGGGAATAATAAACTTCTCTAAATATGAAGGGGTAGAAATGACTAAATCATCTACTCGAGCTAAGGGAACCGGAGGGAGAGTCGACAGGGTTGACTCCGTAGGGGGAACCAAGTCACACTCAACGTCAAAGCATGGATTAAGCGTCCAAGAGAACGCCTCCGGTTGCAAGCCTTTAAAATCAAAAGTAAACTCGAATAGTGGATTCGTCCTCACTGAAAACTCATCCTCAGTTAACGTTTCGCCCAAGAATGAATCCACCAAATCATTAGAAATTTTACTTAAGTCAGAAACAGTGATCATCTCAATAGTAGGCAAATTCGTATCCGATAAAATTTCCAAACTAACTTGGGCCTCAGGCGAAGGGGCTATCATCAAAGAAAAGTCAGTTGGGCCCTCAGTGCTATCGTCATCCAAACATAATTCTTCCCATGAGGTGGGGACATCGTCTAAGTCAGAATAGGGGGATGGGCAAATCGAATCTAGGGGAGTATAATAATTTGCTTGAGTTCCAAGCGGCGATAATAACGTCAAAGGACTAACTCCCGGATGTATCACACTAAGCTTATCCCAAACTTAACATCCATCCCAAGGTGACTCTACCAATACCGTAGAAACCTCTAATAATCCTGGCTCAACCAATATAACGTCGGATCCTAGCAAGTCATCACCTAAATCAGTGACATTTAAGCTCTCAGCATCGGATGACTCTACCGACTCAACCGGAATGTCTAATGGCTCAGGGTCAACAGAAGATTCCATGACTAAATTATCGTCGAAGGGGATTGGAGATGATTCCTCAGGGGAGAAATCCTCTTCCAGGTCCCTAGGGTAACCAATCTCCTCAACGTCACTAAAAGCGTCAGTGAAACTTGCCTCGTCCTCAGTGACGGGCACAGTCCTAATCACATCCTCAAGTTCAACAGGAGAGTCAGGCACTATCGTAAGTGAAGGAAGACTCTCACCTAGCTGATTAATTTCATCTTCCAGAGATTCCATATCCTCATAAGCATCCTCAGAGGTATCAGTCACTATATCAGAGAGCTTAGATGTCGAGGCTAAGGAAGCAAGCACCCTAATAGTAACCTCTTTCGAGTTCAAATTTTTGGGTTGGAATGGCTTATGTTTCCTATAGGTGGGACTAGGCACACTCTGGGTAATACTACCTCTCTGGGGATAGGATCTATCCTGAGGCGTAGGGTCACTCCTATAAGCCGATACGTGTCTAGTGCTGTAACTATTCTTACTAACGGGTGTGGTGCTATTAGTGCGCAGGTAGGCGGGATCAAATTGATCTGAGAGGAGGTTACGCATGTGCGGCCACGCATAACGATAGCTACCAACACGACGCTCTTCGTTTAACCAAAATAATCGGGCCCGACCTACTAATCGCTCTCGGGCAAAGCTAACCTTTTTGTAGTCATCCCATAAGTGATAATTAAAATATTGTTCTAATCCCTTAAGAAAGTCTCTAAAATTTTGGGGATACTCTAAACCGTCATAAGTAGGATAAATGTAGTGTGCCCTAGGGGTGTGTTTAGCCATATCCTTAGCATAGGAATAGTCTAACCGAGAAGCATATACGTCATAAGCCATTTAGTGAGAACATGAGAGGAAACTCGATCCGATACTTGTGCACATGTAAAGAAAAGGAAACTGGCCCTAATTAAATCTCAAAGATTTAATTATTCCCGCTAGTTTCAATAAATGATATATGAATATTTTTTTTAATTTTCTGAGCAAGAAAATTATAAGGATTATTAATTAATTTTTTTCATATTTTTTTATTGCAGAAAATAAAATTTAGCCGGCTATTGGCACACCAAATACTAAATTTTCAAATTAATTAATAAAAATAATTACTGAATGAAAAATAATAAATTTTTTTTATTTTCTTACTAATAATTAGATGGAGAAATACCAGAAATTCTAAGTTTTAGATTTTGAGGAAAAAAATAACATTTTTAGGCCGCTATTTACAGACCACTATTAAATTTTTTTGTAATTTTAAGAGAAATTTGAAATTTGTAGTTGGAAATTTGAAATTTATTATTTGAAATTTGAAATTTGAAAATTTGAATTTTATTATTTGAAATTTTGAAATTTGAAATTTTGAAATTTGAATTTTGAATTTTGAATTTTGAATTTTGAATTTTGAAATTTGAAATTTGAAATTTTGAATTTTGAATTTTGAATTTTGAATTTTGAATTTTGAATTTTGAATTTTGAAATTTGAAATTTGAAATTTGGATTTTCGATTTTGAAATTTTAATTTTGAAAATTTGAAATTTTAATTTTAAATTTTGAAATTTGAAATTTTGAAAATTTGAAATTTGAAATTTGAATTTTGAATTTTGAGATTTGAATTTTTTTTTGAAATTTCTCTGAAAAATAAAGATTTCAGTCCGCTATTTGCAGACCAACTGGACAGAATTACGATGTTCCAATTTTCAGGCTGACCTAACGAGGACGAATCGAAAAATTTTCTGTTTTAATGTTGCTGGAAATAAGTGCAGGAGGCTACAGAATCTTTTTCAGATTTTTTTGACATGTTTAAAATTCCGAAGGGTTTTACTAAACGCAGACCAATCCGAAAATTTCAGATCCTAGAAAGATGAGATCGACCAACGAAGAATGCATAGAGGATGTTTGCAACTTGGGAGTTGAAACGACAGCCTCTGATACCAAATTGATGTAGTGACGACCGTGATTCGAACGTGACTACAATACGGACACCTAAACGTTACCGAACAAGAAATAAAAGAGGGAACGCCGACCAAAAGCGAACGAAAAGGGGTCGGTTGGTTCCCAAAATCCGGGACTCGATACCACGTCCTTAGGACCTACTTCTCCAACAAGCACACAACTCACCGTAAGCCGGACTCGATACAACGTCCTTAAGACCTACCTCTCCAACAAGCACACAACTCACCGCACCTACACAAGCATCTATTCATTTCAATATAGCTGTTTCAAGCGCAACAATAGTTTATTTTGGAGCGGCGGAAAACCTTTAAGAGCGATCGAAATTCGAGTCGTGATTAATTCCCTTGTTGGCACATAAAGTGCGCCGAACGGAAGAGCAAATCAAGGCTAGGCCACGTTGCACTCCCGAGACGGATCTACCCGTTCCGGACAACAAGAGATTCAATAACAACACCGTCAAATTCAGATTTTGCAAGCGACGGATTTAAAAATCACGGAAAAAACGGCGCATGAAAAACCTCCACAATTCCAAAGCAAGAATCACACAAAGGGGAGAGATTACACAACCGGGATGAAATTTCACACAAAGATAAGGTGGGAGAATCACTCTCTCCACGGATCCGCCAGTGTCACACCGAACGGTTTGCAACCTTCTTCCACGGAGTCGCACCAAGGAAGCCGTGCCGGAGTCGCACCAAAGCGGATGGAGGGAGCAAGGAGGGGCGGCGGCTTCACACCACCACAAGGGGGAGGCGACTTGGATTCTCTCCTCTTGGCCGAATTCCTCAATGGGAGGGAAATTTAGGTTTCAATCTTCAATCATCTTATTCCTCATAATCACCTCCTTAAATAGGAGTTTACAATAACTCTTAGCCCTCCTTGATGGAGATGTAATCTCATCCATCCAAAAGGCTAAATGCATACCAAAATAAAATATTGTTCCAAATGAAAAATAACACATGCCATGAATATAAAATTATCACTTAAACATAGGATAATTTTATATTCCCAAAATATAAAATAAAGTGCATGAAAATAATAAAATTAGGCTAATTTTTCATGGCGATTTTAGAACGCCGCAGGCGGAGGTGGTAGCGTGCACTTCCTTCGGCATCATCACGGCGTCTCAGATCTTTATGTCATAGCGCCTCGGCAACCGGGTCATCATTAAGTAGCGGTGGCACTGCATCAATCCTCCCCCACTCAAAATCACGTATCTCTGATGCGTGAGTGGAGAAATAGCGGCGGAGAAGCTCGGCATCCAAACGTTGAAGCTCTGTCGCGAGTACCCAAGAGTCGTTCGAAGGGGGGCGGTCACTCCAACGGACGAGGAAGCGGTAAGTAGTACCATCCGGAATAGTGAATGGTTCCGCAGCGAGTATCATATCTGGAGTGAGAAATGTCCTGGGGAACCTGGGAAACATGTAAGCAGTAGGAGTAAAAGAAGGCAACGTACCATCCAATGTTATACCTGCGAGGACCGAAGGAGAGAGATCATCCGAACTACCACTCCCCAACCCATTAGAATTTTCAGTGGAGGGAGAAGACGATAGAGAATTCAACTCAGGTGGAGGTAAAACAAACAACGTCAAATCCGAGACATTAAAAATAGGGGAGATACCCCAATCAACCGGCAAATCCAAAACGAAAGCGCTGTCACCTAGTTTCTTGATAATCTGAAAAGGGCCGGCGCGCTTCGGTGCCAACTTCTTATGGTGCCAGATGGCAAGCGTTCGAGAACTAAACGGACTAGGACTAAATCGCCAACTTTAAAGTGCAACACCCTCCTATGTAAATTAGCGTGCGACTGATAAGACTCGTATTGAGCAGTAAAGGTAGCTCGTATACGTGCATGTAAGTCATGAATATGTTGGGTGAAGGATTGTGCAAACTGACTTGTCTTGTATGTTCGGGGCAACGATACCAAGTCAATAGGCACAGGGGCCTTGTATCCATGGACAATCTCGTTTGGTGACAGACCAGTGGACCGATTTTTGGAATTATTATAAGCTAATTGGGCGTGGGGAAGAATAAGATCCCACGTGCCTTTGTGATCGCTTACGAGGCATCTAAGAAGGCTACCCAAGCTTTGATTATCCAAAACCAAACCATTCACATAACGGTGGAAGACTATTCGAAACAACCTCGCAAGTAATTTAAAGGACGCATTTAGAAGGGTCAAGAAATTAAAAATGCGCCTAATTAAATTAAAACCATGAGGGGAGAACCCATGTGCCACATGAATTGAATTAATAGTATAAAATAACGGAATTATGTCCGGTGGCACATGTGCTTTAAATTCAAAAATTAACGTAGTGGGTTCCAACGTTTTCGTTTTAAATTTAAAATTAAATTTTGATTTAAAAATATCATAATAAATAGTCAGCGGAAAACGTTCGTCATCAACTACGTTCGCCCACATCCTTCTAAGTAAGTTTAACGGGATGGCGGGAATAATAAACTTCTTTAAATATGAAGGGCTAGAAATGACTAAATCATCTACTCGAGCTAAGGGAACCGGAGGGAGAGTCGACAGGGTTGACTCCGTAGGGGGAACCAAGTCACACTCAACGTCAAAGCATGGATTAAGCGTCCAAGAGAACGCCTCCGGTTGCAAGCCTTTAAAATCAAAAGTAAACTCGAATAGTGGATTCGTCCTCACTGAAAACTCATCCTCAGTTAACGTTTCACCCAAGAATGAATCCACCAAATCATTAGAAATTTTACTTAAGTCAGAAACAGTGATCATCTCAATAGTAGGCAAATTCGTATCCGATAAAATTTCCAAACTAACTTGGGCCTCAGGCGAAGGGGCTATCATCAAAGAAAAGTCAGTTGGGCCCTCAGTGCTATCGTCATCCAAACATAATTCTTCCCATGAGGTAGGGACATCGTCTAAGTTAGAATAGGGGGATGGGCAAATCGAATCTAGGGGAGTATAATAATTTGCTTGAGTTCCAAGCGGCGATAATAACGTCAAAGGACTAACTCCCGGATGTATCACACTAAGCTTATCCCAAACTGAACATCCATCCCAAGGTGACTCTACCAATACCGTAGAAACCTCTAATAATCCTGGCTCAACCAATATAACGTCGGATCCTAGCAAGTCATCACCTAAATCAGTGACATGTAAGCTCTCAGCATCGGATGACTCTACCGACTCAACCGGAATGTCTAATGGCTCAGGGTCAACAGAAGATTCCATAACTAAATTATCGTCGAAGGGGATTGGAGATGATTCCTCAGGGGAGAAATCCTCTTCCAGGTCCCTAGGGTAACCAATCTCCTCAACGTCACTAAAAGCGTCAGTGAAACTTGCCTCGTCCTCAGTGACGGGCACAGTCCTAATCATATCCTCAAGTTCAATAGGAGAGTCAGGCACTATTGTAAGTGAAGGAAGACTCTCACCTAGCTGATTAATTTCATCTTCCAGAGATTCCATATCCACATAAGCATCCTCAGAGGTATCAGTCACTATATCAGAGAGCTTAGATGTCGAGGCTAAGGAAGCAAGCACCCTAATAGTAACCTCTTTCGAGTTCAAATTTTTGGGTTGGAATGGCTTATGTTTCCTATAGGTGGGACTAGGCACACTCTGGGTAATACTACCTCTCTGGGGATAGGATCTATCCTGAGGCGTAGGGTCACTCCTATAAGTCGATACGTGTCTAGTGCTGTAACTATTCTTACTAACGGGTGTGGTGCTATTAGTGCGCAGGTAGGCGGGATCAAATTGATCTGAGAGGAGGTTACGCATGTGCGGCCAAGCATAACGATAGCTACCAACACGACGCTCTTCGTTTAACCAAAATAATCGGGCCCGGCCTACTAATCGCTCTCGGGCAAAGCTAACCTTTTCGTAGTCATCCCATAAGTGATAATTAAAATATTGTTCTAATCCCTTAAGAAAGTCTCTAAAATTTTGGGGATACTCTAAACCGTCATAAGTAGGATAAATGTAGTGTGCCATAGGGGTGTGTTTAGCCATATCCTTAGCATAGGAATAGTCTAACCGAGAAGCATATACGTCATAGGCCATTTAGTGAGAACAGGAGAGGAAACTCGATCCGATACTTGTGCACATGCAAAGAAAAGGAAACTGGCCCTAATTAAATCTCAAAGATTTAATTATTCCCGCTAGTTTCAAAAAATGATATATGAATATTTTTTTTTATTTTCTGAGCAAGAAAATTATAAGGATTATTAATTAATTTTTTTCATATTTTTTTATTGCAGAAAATAAAATTTAGCCGGCTATTGGCACACCAAATACTAAATTTTCAAATTAATTAATAAAAATAATTACTGAATGAAAAATAATAATTTTTTTTTATTTTCTTACTAATAATTAGATGGAGAAATACCATAAATTCTAAGTTTTAGATTTTGAGGAAAAAAATAACATTTTTAGGCCGCTATTTACAGACCACTATTAATTTTTTTTGTAATTTTAAGAAAAATTTGGAATTTGGAATTTGAAGTTGGAAATTTGAAATTTGAAATTTATTATTTGAAACTTGAAATTTGAAATTTGAAAATTTGAATTTTATTATTTGAAATTTTGAATTTTGAAATTTTGAAATTTGAATTTTGAATTTTGAATTTTGAATTTTGAAATTTGAAATTTGAAATTTGAAATTTTGAATTTTGAATTTTGAATTTTGAATTTTGAATTTTGAATTTTGAATTTTGAAATTTGAAATTTGGATTTTAGATTTTGAAATTTTAATTTTGAAAATTTGAAATTTAAAATTCGAAATTTTAATTTTAAATTTTGAAATTTGAAATTTTGAAAATTTGAAATTTGAAATTTGAAATTTGAATTTTGAGATTTGAATTTTTTTTTTGAAATTTCTCTGAAAAATAAAGATTTCAGCCCGCTATTTGTAGACCAACTGGACAGAATTACGATGTTTTAATTTTCAGGCTGACCTAACGAGGACGAATCGAAAAATTTTCTGTTTTAATGTTGCTGGAAATAAGTGCAGGAAGCTACAGAATCTTTTTCAGATTTTTTTGACAAGTTTAAAATTCCGAAGGGTTTTACTAAACGCAGACCAATCCGAAAATTTCAGATCCTAGAAAGATGAGATCGACCAACGAAGAACGCAGAGAGGATGTTTGCAACTTGGGAGTTGAAACGACCGCCTCTGATACCAAATTGATGTAGTGACGATCGTGATTCGAACGTGACTACAATACGGACACCTAAACGTTACCGAACAAGAAATAAAAGAGGGAACGCCGACCAAAAGCGAACGAAAAGGGGTCGGTTGGTTCCCAAAATCCGGGACTCGATACCACGTCCTTAGGACCTACTTCTCCAACAAGCGCACAACTCACCGTAAGCCGGACTCGATACAACGTCCTTAAGACCTACCTCTCCAACAAGCACACAACTCACCGCACCTACACAAGCATCTATTCATTTCAATATAGCTGTTTCAAGCGCAACAATAGTTTATTTTGGAGCGGCGGAAAACCTTTAAGAGCGATCGAAATTCGAGTCGTGATTAATTTCCTTGTTGGCACATAAAGTGTGCCGAACGGAAGAGCAAATCAAGGCTAGGCCACGTTGCACTCCCGAGACGGATCTACCCGTTCCGGACAACAAGAGATTCAATAATAACACCGTCAAATTCAGATTTTGCAAGCGACGGATTTAAAAATCACGGAAAAAATGGCGCATGAAAAACCTCCACAATTCCAAAGCAAGAATCACACAAAGGGGAGAGATTACCCAACCGGGATGAAATTTCACACAAAGATAAGGTGGGAGAATCACTCTCTCCACGGATCCGCCAGCGTCACACCGAACGGTTTGCAACCTTCTTCCACGGAGTCGCACCAAGGAAGCCGCGCCGGAGTCGCACCAAAGCGGATGGAGGGAGCAAGGAGGGGCGGCGGCTTCACCACCACAAGGGGGAGGCGGCTTGGATTCTCTCCTCTTGGCCGAATTCTTCAATGGGAGGGAAATTTAGGTTTCAATCTTCAATCATCTTATTCCTCATAATCACCTCCTTAAATAGGAGTTTACAATAACTCTTAGCCCTCCTTGATGGAGATGTAATCTCATCCATCCAAAAGGCTAAATGCATACCAAAATAAAATATTGTTCCAAATGAAAAATAACACATGCCATGAATATAAAATTATCACTTAAACATAGGATAATTTTATATTCCCAAAATATAAAATAAAGTGCATGAAAATAATAAAATTAGGCTAATTTTTCATGGCGGTTTTAGAACGCCGCAGGCGGAGGTGGTAGCGTGCACTTCCTTCGGCGTCATCACGGCATCTCAGATCTTTATGTCGTAGCGCCTCGGCAACCGGGTCATCATTAAGTAGCGGTGGCACTGCATCACTCAACGCCAGTGGACTTAGTAAAAATTTTGCCCAACTTTTCTGTGGTGTTGACAGGCACATCAACACTCAACGCTAAAAGCTGTATGGCGTTGAGTGAGTAGACGACACTCAACGCCTGTGGACTTAGCCATATTTTTAGCCTATTTCTCTAGGATTTGACTGACTAAGCCTGACTCACAGCTTTTTGTTATTTGGCGTTGAGTGAGTAGAGTACACTCAACGCTTGTGTACTTAGCCATATTTTTGGCTATTTACCAGTTAGGCTAAGATAGACTCAACGCCATTTGTTATATGGTGTTGAGTGAGCTGTCCTCACTCAACGCGTATAGACTTAGGCAAATTTCTAGCTAGATAATATTGAATCCTTACCTCTGGTATCGAGTGAGCTTGCTCCACTCAACGCCTGTGTACTTAGTAGATTTTTGCTATGTCCAGCAACCAATTGTTTATTCCACTTGTCCAATCAATGTGATATGATCTAACCTGCACTCATGACCTCAAGTACACATCAAATACAGTTGGTGTGTGTGACATTGACATGTTTGACCTATTTGCCTGGATGGTGAGCATCACCTACTCCCCCTATTTTGCTGCAAGGTGTTTATCCTTACTTGAGTGCCTTGATCAATTTCTCCCCTGTATGGGAACAGCTCTTTCTCCCCTTGGGTTTATTTGTAGGAGATTAGTTTCCTTGTTCACAATTCGTCGATCTCTGTTCGACGAAAGGTTTATAATTCGGCAATCTCCATTCGACGAAATGTTCATAATTCATCGATCTCAGTTCTACAAAATATGTTTCTTTTCATTTATGTTCCCCTTAGTTGCTACATTTACTTCTTTGGATATGTCATTCTCTATACGACTGGATATGTCATTCTCTCCCCCCTTTCCATCTCTCCCCCTTGCTATGACCTTCTCTCCCCCCTTTTTGACTTCTGTAGAATATGCAGATAGGGGTTGGCCCATCCAGAGTAACTTACTCCACCTCAGTAGAAGCATCAGTTAACTGATACCATTGGGGAGTCTTTATCTCCTGCAAGAGGAACAATACCTTCACTAAGAATGCAAAAGAGAGTGTCTGAAGCTATGCTAAGTTCAACATACCCAACTCAAATTTGAAGGTGTTGAACTTTGCTTCATCTAATGGCTTAATGAAGATATCAACCACTTGCTTGTCTGTGGGAACAAACTCAAGACTGATGTATTCCTTCTCCACATGCTCCCTAATAAGATGATATCTAATTTCTATGTACTTAGTCCTGCTATATGAGACAGGATCCATAGCAATAGAAATAGAACTTGAAGAATCACAGTATAGAGGAGTTCTACTTACCTAATGGTTGTAATCGTGGAGCTGATGCTAGATCCATAATAGCTGAGCATAGCAGCTGCTTGCTGATATGTACTCTGACACAGTAGTGGATATAGCCACACTAGTTTACTTCTTTTTGCTCCAAGATACTAGCCTTCTTCCTAAGAACAGAAAGGTTCTAGTAGCGCTTTTCCTATCTTCTTTGTAGCCTGCAAAATCTGCATTTGAAAATCCTGTTATATCAAAATCCCTATTTCTAGGGTACCATAGGCCAAGATCTGGTGTGCCCTTAAGATATCTCAAGATTCTCTTTGCACCAGAGTAATGAGATTCTTTAGGACATGCCTGATACCTAGCACATACACATATAATATACATGATGTCAAACCTACTAGCAGTCAGGTATAGAAGGGAGCCAATTATCCCTCTATATAAAGACTCATCAACATGTTTCCCTGCCTCATCTTTACCTATATGCATACTTGACCCCATGGGAGTTCTCATGGTGGAGGCATTCTCCATACCATATTTCTTGATTAGCTCCTTGGTGAACTTTGACTGGGACATGGACAAGCCATCATCAGTCTGTCTTACTTGGAGTCCCAAGAAGAACTTGAGCTCACCCATACTGCTCATTTCAAACTTACCTTGCATAAATTTAGAAAACTTCCTACAAAGGTTATCATCAATAGATATAAAGATAATGTCATCGACATATATTTGGACTAGGATCAGCTTGACCATTGATTCCCTTAGGAATAGGGTCTTGTCTATCTTCCCCCTTGAGAATTTGTTTTCAATGAGGAAGCTGGACAAGGTTTCATACCAAGCCCTAAGGGCTTGCTTTAGCCCATATAGAGCTTTCCTAAGCTTATAAACAAACTTTGGAGAGTGAGGATCTATAAAACCTTGTAGCTGATCAACATATACTTCTTCTTTTAGGTCCCCATTCAGGAATGCTGACTTGACATCCATCTGTGAAAGAAATGGGGACTAGACACTGATTAACTCTAGCGGGGGGGGGGGGGGTGAATAGAGTTCAATCCAATCTATTTAAACTTTTGCGGAAATAAAATATCTTTTGTAAAATAGGTGAGTAAGATATCTACATACAAGTGTACAAGTGCAGCAAACTAATAGAATAGATAAATCTAAGCTACACAGCACAGATATCACAGTATAAGCACAAAGAAAATACAGTCACACAGACAACACAAGAACTTTGTAGTGGTTCCCCAACTGGGTACATCCACTCTTCTACCACCCTAGGTAGGAATTCACTCAGATTTTTGATCAGGTGCCTGACACCAATGAGCTTTTGATCAGGTGCTCAAAATCCAAACCTCAAGTCTTTTGGTTAGGTGACTTGCAACCAGGAATCACTTTTGAAGGGAGAGATAACCCTGTAAAGATAGGGGGGAGAGAGGTTGATGATGACTTCTCTATTCTCAAAGAAAATTGAGAGAAGCCTTGTGGATTCTACTGATTGTATCAAAGCTCCCCCTGCGATTAGTATATGTTCAGGAAGGGAAACTTTGTTAGGGATGGTAGGTCTTCTGCTGCAAGATCAAATCAAGGATTCTCTCGACTGATTGAAATGGTTTGTCACTAAAGATCCTGAATCAGAGATGGAAGAAAGAAAAAGACTCTTGATATATGATTGGTGTTCTTTTCTTCTTCTTCTTAAGAGAGCAATGGGATCCTGCACAGAAGGAGTATTAGAAAGTCTGAAAGCTTTTTCTCTAAAATACTTTTTCTGTCACAGTATCATTCTTCTTGAGAGCTATAAGAACAAAATATTTTTCTCTTTGAGTGTGTGTTTTTCTCTGTGTCTCTTGTCCTGCCGAGAGTATACAATGTTAACAACTATTCCACAATTCTGATTCAAATTCCTGCCATTAAAGCTAAGCAAGAAATTCTGGGAATAGAAAACGTCAAGAATGTTAATTAAAATATTCTATTCCCCAACTATCCCGGGATATTTGTCAATTTAATTTACTGATGAAAACCATAATCAATGCTGCCAAATAACGGCTATAAAATGAGCATTAATTACTCAGTAAAATCATGACTTATAATAGAAATAAATCGGAACAGATAAGGAAAGAATAAGTCAAAAAACATCTTACAGTTTTAGTCGACCAGAGATCAGAGATCGTCGACCACAAAAAACACATTCTTCGACCTTGGCTCTGCGAATAAACTTTTCAAAACTTTGGCTGAGTCTGAGCTGGAAGATCGTTGAGCTTAGAGTTGCACTACACTGGAAGATCATCGACCTTAGAACAGATAACTTCTTTGCCAAGTTCGCAGACCACAGAACTCTTATTTTCACTTAGAGTACGTCGACCTGAGCTCTAAGAACGTCGAGCTCAGAAATAACTTCAACACAAAACTTCTAGGGCTGATATCTGATACTATCTTCAGGCAGGTCCTTGATGCTGCAAGTTGTAGGACTGACCTAATACTAGGAAGATAAAATACTTGACCCAACTATACAACATGGGTCACACCCTAAGAAGTGAACCTAGCCCAAATCACCTAGGGGTTCCAACAATCTCCCCCTATTTGGGTGAGGTTACTTCAGAAGAAAAGTAAGCAAAAAAAAAAAAATCATAGCAAGAAAAAAAATAGATAACTGATAGAATAAATAAGCTATCAGCATCTTTATAAAGCTATCATAAATTATTCATAAGCAAAACAGACAAAAAATAAATAAGTTATTTGTCCTTGGGAGAATTAGAAGATTTAGCAAATTTTATTACTCTGTTTGGATCCAGTGCTTGTCTGAGAGTCATGGTCATGTCTGCATCTCCCAAAGTCTTTTGAGATGTGGCTCTGGGAACTATGGCTTCAGGATGAAGATTCATGTATTCTTCAGCATTAAATAGATTTCCAACCTGATATCTTTCTAGCTCTTTCTTCCTATAGGATGACATTGTAAAATACTGAGAGGTGGCCGGACCCTATTCTCTTGCTTTTCTGATCTGAGATAGAGCAATAGATTCTGTAAATCTCTCCATTTTGGTATTAGTACCTATCTCAGGATCATATACTTGAATTGGAGGTCCTTCATATCTTACTTCAGGACTAACTTCACTAGAAGGGGAAGGAGAGAATGTTGGCTTGGAAGGACATTATTGAGAACTGAGAGAGCTTCTGGAGAATGAGTGATATTGCTTTTGATACTGATTAACTCTTGAAGCTTCAGAGGATCTACCATGCCTTTGGTAAGTCTTAGTGGTGTTTGAAAATCTCTGACGGCCACTACCTGAAGAGCTACCACTGGGAGGAGGAGGAGGAGTATCTCTTCTATTCATCCTTAGAGTAGAGGGAGGGGAGTACTTTATTTTCTTCCTTGCTTTAAGATCATTCTTTGACAACTTCATCCAATGAGGCATGTTAGGATATGGATCAATATTGTGCCTGATATAGTAGGGAGTGTCATTATGGGGGTTTGGAGCTTGAGCTGGAGTATTCTTTCTCAATTTTCTTTTCTTTGTCTTGGGGGAATCATCACTGTAGATTTCTTCTCTACTTTCACTGTCAAAGTTGTACAAAGCATCAATTGCTTTTATATACTCAGGAGTTACCTTGGGAGGAGGAGAAGGAGCCTTGGGAGCTGGGATAGGAGTAAGAGCATAGACTGGAGGGATGGGGTCAATCATATACTGAGACTCTGATTCAACAGACTCTGATTCAACAGACTCTTCAACTGCCTCTTTTGTATCTGCTACTGAAGCTTTCTCAGTAATCATAGCTTCAGTCTTAGAGCTTTCTTCAAAACTAGCCCTTATTGTGGCTATAAACTCTAAGGAAGCAGGTGGAGTATAACACACAATGGCCTTAGATGATGATTCATCAGAATGTAAAGGAATTTCCATAGAAGAATGATGGAGTATACTTTCCAAATCTACTAATGGAGGTATAAAAAAAAATAATTTCAACCAGTCAGTACTTCTAGCATAGCTACAACAATCTCATCATCTACTACTGCTGCAAGGGCTTCTTCATAGAACATCTCCCCCTGCATGGTTTCAGAAGGTTTTGAATCCATGCCCTTGGCTAAAGAAGGGGAAGGGAAGGAGGAGGTAGCAAAGAGAGATGTAAGGGAATTTATTGAATTTAAAAGGGGGGATATCTAGGCTGCAATAAGCTCCTTGAGGATGGGAGTCAACTGAGATATGAGGGTAGCAATGAAAGCATTGTCAGGGGTTAGAGGAGGAATAACTGGGGGGATGGTATCAAGTATGATATCTTCTTTGTTAGTAGGTGAGGATGTGTTCT
Organism: Platanthera zijinensis; assembly: GCA_039513925.1. NCBI lineage: Eukaryota > Viridiplantae > Streptophyta > Magnoliopsida > Asparagales > Orchidaceae > Platanthera > Platanthera zijinensis. Next base: position 85,029,384 of record CM077091.1, read on the forward strand.
GAGGAGAGGGAGTATGAATAGGGGATTGGAGGGGAGAAGCTTGAGAAGAAATTTCAGCTGTTATCAACTCAAAGTTTGGAAAGAGGAGGGTGGTTGAGGGAATGTTTGAAAGGTGAGAGGGAAGAGGTGAGTCAGGAGGTGTGAGGTTATGAGCAGGAGATGGCTGATGATTTGGAGTAGGAGAGGCATGAGGGGTAAGGGGAGGAGTTCCTTCAACAAAGAGAGGAGTGGTTGTTATAACCCTTGTGTTCTCAAAAGCACCTATAGAGGGATTTTCCGTAGAGGGCTTAGGAATTTTCCTCTCCCATCTGCCAAAAAGGGCAGAGGTTAGCTTATTGGAGGCATTGATGAACGTAGTCTGAGGAACTAACAGTTCATCAGCCTTTGCCTTCAAGAACAGGCCCAAAACCCTGACAAAACACACTTCTTTCTTGTTGTTCCTCTTCCTAATCAAATCAAACAAAATCTGTCCCCAATTGACTTTCCTCTTATTCAGCAGCGCAGCCATCATCAGTAACTGCTGCCAGGAGATGTAGTCGTGGGCAGTGTGCTTAGCAAACAGCACTTTCCCCACTACATCTACAAGAAACTTGTACGTAGGAGACAAGTTCTTTTTCCATAACTTGTTAGAGTTTTCACCGGAGTGACCCATAACAACTAACACATTCTCAAACTCATCATCATCCATATCCAAATATTCTATACCATTCTCAAGTTCAAAAAAATTTTAAGAACTGCGGGAAAGAGAGTAACCTGAGTCCCGCTGATGAAACCTGTCATCTCTTCCTTAGTAGAGGATGATGAGAATACCCATTCCATTATTGTGGCGGCTGGAAGCTTGATACGGTTGGTCATATATGATTTCAGCTTTTGATCTTCACATAGTTGCAAAATATCCTGAAATATTTGATCAGATTGCTGGAATGAATCAAAATCAATGTCAAAGCTCGTGTCGAACTTCATTCCTGCTGAACCAGACGCAACCATTTCTGAATACTTTTGCAAAATGAGAGTACCTGCAAAAGGAAACAAACGATCAAGTGCAGGAGGGGAATTATGAAAGCGCGGGATTGAATTCGAAGAAGAAAAGCCTATAAAGGGTTTTCAGAATACGAAACGACATTCTCAGCCCGGCGAAAGAATAAAAATTCTTCGATCATAGGTCGACGAAAATTTCATTAAGGGATATGTTCGTCGATCTCAGAACAAAGAGATGGAAAGTTTTCGTCGCTCACAGAAAAATTTCCTGAAATAGAAATCGTCGTTCTCCGGTCGATGAAACTGCTTCAACAAGAGATTTCATCGATCTTAGGTCGACGAAAAATCTCAAGAACAGTTACCAGTTCGTCGAATTCAGTTCGACAAACAGAAATAATTCTTCGACCACAGACAGAGTATTAGATTAAATTTTGACCATTTATCATTCCAAGCTGATTTATAAAGAACAGATGCTTTGTTAGATCCAATGGCTTGGTGAAGATATCTGGTCTTTGCAAATCAGTAGGGATAAACTCAAGTTTAATCTTTTGATTGTCTACACAATCTCTAATTAAATGATGTCTAATGTCTATATGCTTTGTTCTTGAATGCAATACTGGATTTTGTGCAATAGAAATAGCACTAGTATTATCACATAGTATGGTTGAATTATTTAAGTTGACACCATAATTTAGAAGTTTGTTTTGTATCTACAAGATCTGTGAACAGCAACTTCCTGCAGCCATATATTCAATTTCAGTAGTGGATGTTGAAACAGATGTTTGTTTCTTACAAAACCAAGATACAAGTCTGTCACCCAGGAATTGGCAAGTTCTAGAGGTTCTTTTCCTGTCTACTCTACATCCAGCATAGTCAGCATCAGAAAATCCAGTTAACTCAAATGCTGACTCTATTGGATACCAGAGTCTTAGATCTGGGAAACCTTTTATATATCTCAAAATCTTTTTTATAAAAATAAGGTGAGATTCTTTAGGGTTCACCTGGAACTTAGCACAAAGACATGTGGCAAACATAATTTCTGGTCTGCTTGTTGTTAGATATAGTAGGGATCCAACCATGGCCCTATACCTAGTTTGATCAACTAGTTTTCCAAGTTCATCCGCATCTACAACAGCATTGGTAGCCATGAGAGTCTTCATTGAAGATGCATCATTCATCCAAAACTTCTTAATAAGCCCTTTAACATATTTAGACTGAGAGATTAAGATCCCTTCAGAGGATTGTTTCACTTGGAGACCAAGGAAATAAGACAATTCTCCCATGCTACTCATCTCAAACCTTGAATGCATTAGATCAGAAAATCTCTTACATAGTTTGGGATCAGTAGAACCAAAAATTATGTCATCCACATATATTTGTACTAATAATATTTTATCATGATGTAGTTTTGTAAAAAGAGTTCTATCTACTAAGCCTCTTAAAAAACCATGCTCTAAGAGAAAGCTGGCTAAGGTATCATACCAAGCTCTTGGAGTGCTTTAAACCATAAAGAGCTTTATGCAATTTAAAAATATAAGAGGGATGAGTTGGAGAAACAAAACCTGGAGGTTGTTCTACATAAACCTCTTCTTTGAGTTCTCCATTTAGAAAAACACTCTTCACATCCATCTTGTAGACTTTGAACTTTTTATATGCTGCATAAGCTAAGAAAATTCTTATTGTCTCTAGCCTGGCAACTGGAGCAAAGGTCTGATTGTAATCAATACCTTCCTCTTGCTTATATCCTTGATCAACAAGCGTTGCCTTATTCCTCACTATCATACCATGGGCATCAAGTTTATTCCTGAACACCCACTTAGTCCCAATTACTGGATAGCCCTTAGGCCTTGGAACTAAGTCCCAAACTCTACACCACTCAAATTGATTGAGCTCCTCTTGTAGTGCAATAATCCAGTGTGGATCTTTCTCTGCATCTGTTATGGATTGAGGCTCAACTTGAGAGAGAAAGTAGGCAAGCATCACATCAGGGTTGAGTTTATGCCTTGTCTGCACACCCACTGATATGTCTCCAATCACTTGAGATCTAGGGTGATCTCTAAGTGTGACAAGATCATTAGTTGGAGTTGGTTCAGCAATAGTTAGTGGATTTAATTCCTCTTGTGGAATTGCATCAACTGTTGAAGGAAGTTGAACTGCTTCCACAGTTTCTTCATCACTATCATCTTCAGCTACGTATTGTGGAGGAGGATGTGATTCAGCCTTTAGGGTAAGGTCTAGATCATCCAAATTCTCATACAAATTTGATACCTGCAAAGTACTATTAGTATAAATGTTTTTCTCCTTGTAAAACATGTTAGTCTCATCAAAGGTTACATGCATAGACTCTTCAATCTTCAAAGATGATTTATTAAACACCCTATAAGCTTTGCTAACTTGGGAATATCCTAGAAAAATTCCCATTTTAGCCTTTGCTTCAAATTTTCTAAGATACTTCATATCATTGTTATGAATATAGCATACACATCCAAATACTTTAAAATAGGTGATTATTGGTTTCTTCCCTTTGAGTAGTTCATAGGGAGTCTTAAGCTTTAGTTTATGTATTAAACTCCTATTCAGGACATAGTTTGCAGCTTACTGCCTATGCCCAATAGGATAGAGACATGTAAGTATCTGCAAGCAATGTACCTGCAGCTTCAATGAGTGTTCTATTTTTCCTTTTAACTACACCATTTTGTTGAGGAGTTCTAAGAGTTGAGAAATAGTGCCTATACCTTCCTTCTCATTGAACTCATGCATAAGAAGAGATTCAAACTCAGTGCCATGATCACTTCTGATCAATGCAACCAGAGTAGAGTACTCAATCTGTATGATCTTGAGAAAATCTGTAAGAACCTTAAAGGTATCTGACTTAGATCTCAAAAAGAATACCCCAGTGAATCTGGAGAAGTCATCTACAACCACTAAGGTATAAGATTTCCCTCCTAAGCTTTGTACAACAATGGGGCCAAAAAGGTCCATATGTAGCAAGTACAATATCCTAGGTGAATCAATCTTATTAATAGATTTGAAACCAGATTTTGTTTGCTTGCCTAGTTGACAAGCCATATAGAGGCCTTCCTTCTTGTAGGGGCCAGAAGGTAAACCTCTAACAAGGTTGTCCTTAGATAACCTAGCTATATTCTTATGGTTTACATGACCTAATCTTTTATGTCATAAGCTAGTTTGACTACTAACAGAATTAAATAAACAAATTTCAGAAATAGCAGATTCAAAATTGACTAAATAAATATTGCCATGTCTAATTCCTATTAAAACTGTTTTGTTGTTTAAGGAGATAGTGCATAAGGAGTCAGTGAAGCTTACTTGATAACCTGTATCACACAGTTGGCTTACTGATATCAGGTTATGCTTGAGACCATTAACATAGGTCACCTTTTTGAATGTAACATCTCCACATCTGAAATCTCCATAGCCTTCTATCAACCCAAAGCTTGAGTCCCCAAAAAATACTTTAGGGCCAGCCTTGGCTTTATAGTGGATAAGACATTCCTTGCAACCTATCATATGTTTAGAGAAACCACTGTCTAGGTACCATTTGATTTGAATGACAGGGTTCTCTTCTACATGCAAAGAAAAAGATTAGAGGTTTCTGACCCAGGATATCTTGGGTCCTTGTTGTTTGACAAAACCATAACTTGAAATAAAGGAACATTCAGGCTGATCTTTATTTCCTAGGGGATGATACCTTCTAGGGGGTATAATCCACTGACTAAAAGGATTAAAATTTTTATCAGCTTTTATGTTTCTCTGATTATAAACTGGGATCGACGAAGTTAAGTGAGTTCGTCGAGCTGAGTTCGACGATCTGGGTTGAGTTCTTCAATCTCTGCTCGAAGAATGGAAGTATCCATTCTTAGAGCCCCTGAAACGTCGATCTCCAGTGGACAACCCAAACTGATTTTGTCAATCGTAGTTCGTAGAATAATTTGGGCTATTATTTGCGTTCAGAGTTTGTCGTTCTGAGTTCGACGAACAGTGCCCATTTCGTCGTTCTAAGTTCGACGAAAATTGCTGAACATAGTTATTTCTATGATTTCTCTTTGTCTCCTTATTAAGGTTGGTTTTCTTAAGTTCTAGTTGCTTAATAATTTCATTAACCTTGTTAACCTGTTCAATATTTTTCTTCCCTTTATCAGATATAAAATTTACTTATTTTGACAGGTGATTCTTCTGAATTAGAATTGGTTCACTGGAGGAAGCACAAAATCCTAGCTTACTATTGTTTATTCTTGCATTTATAGTGCTAGTTATGTCTAACAGTTTTAAGCTTCTTCCTCTAAGAGTTTCTTCTAATTCTTTAGCCTTTCTTAATTCGGATTTTAGAAAGGTTATTTTATGATTAGCAGATTTTAGTTCTTCAGACAGATTGACATTTTCAGTAATGATTTTATCTTGCTCTAACAGCTTTTCCCTGAGGAGTTTGATTTCCTTCTCAGATCCTATTAGGTCTAAACACAAGCTTTTGAATTCTAGTTTAAATTCTTCTGATTGAAAATCATAAGAAGCAATTACCTGATCTTCTTCAAAGAGGAGTTCTTCATCATCTGATTCTTTTGAGTCAGATCTGCTGCTTCCATCTTCCATAGCCATGAGGCAAACTTCCTTTGCCTTATTTTCCTCTTCATCTTCACTGGAGCTAGAGGAAGTTGATTCCTCTTTAGTGTCACTCCATGTTTCAGGAACAAAGCCCTTTTCATTCTTCTTGTAATTGTATTTGCTGGAGGAGGCTTTGCTGTGATTACTTCTTCTGGAGTACTTTTCTATTCTCCTATCTTTCTTTTGGACTTCTGGACATTCAGAGATGAAGTGTCCTGGTTTCCTTCAACCAAAACAGACAGACTCTTTAGTAGGGGAATTATCATACCTGGGTTTGTCTTCACTTCTAGATGGCCTTTTCCTGAAATCCTTTCTAGCCATCTTGTAGAATCTCTTAGCAAAGAGACTCATAAGTTCATCATTCACTGACAGACTTGGTGATTCTTCTGCATCTTTGAATGCTAGGCTATGCTCCTTTCTTATTGGTGTTGGATCTTTTGGTTCTGCAGCTACTTCTCTTAATTTCACCAACTACTCATAGGACTTGAGTTTACCCAAACGAGATTCAGTTGATATCTCTGTCATGCTCCTTGCTTCTCTGATGGGCCATATTCTGGAATCCCATGTACTGGGGAAGCACATCAGAATTTTTCCATTGACCTCTGTTAGAGTAATCTCCTTGTCCAAGGTTCTTAGTTCACTGATGATGGAACTAAGCCTATTGTACATTGCTTCAACTATCTCTGCTTTATCCTTCTTGAAATTTTCATACTGAGTAATGAGGTTTAATCTTCTATCTTTCCTCTCATCTGCTGATCCAGCCACAATTTGGTTCAAGGAGTCCCAAATGGCCATAACTGATGAGCACTCAACAACCTTTTGAAAGATCTCATCAGACATTATTTGAGCCAATATGTTCATGGATCTGGCATCAGCTACCTTTGCTTTTTTCTATGCATCTGTCCATCTAGGGGTTGGGACTGTACTCATGTCAGTTGATGTAGATGGAGTTGAAACTACTGGAGTTGGTGGTCATGTTAAAATAGAGTTAAAAATATCTTCATCAATAGAGTTCATGTATAACTTGATTCTTGCCTTCCAGATTGTGAACTTAGACAAGTTACACACAGGAGGTCTGGTGCTAGCATAATCCTTGTTTTGTGCATTGATATCAAAGAAACAAAATAAAATAATGAGTTATTCAGAGTTTATCTAGAGGTTCTTGGTTTGTCCAGGTGTAAGCCTGTGAGTGTGACAAACCTACCTCTGATACCAATTGAAAGAAATGGGGACTAGACTCTGATAAAATCTAGAGGGGGGTGAATAGAGTTCAATCCAATCTATTTAAACTTTTGCGGAAATAAAATATCTTTTGTAAAATAGGTGAGTAGGATATATGTGTACAAGTGTACAAGTGCATCAAACTAATAGAAAAGATAAATCTAAGCTACACAGCACATATATCACAGCATAAGCACAAAGAAAATACAGTTAAACAGATAACACAAAAACTTTATAGTGGTTCCCCAACTGGGTATATCCACTCTTCTACCACCCTAGGTAGGAATCCACTCAGATTTTTGATCAGGTGCCTGACACCAATGAGCCTTTGATCAGGTGCTCAAAAACAAAACCTCAAGTCTTTTGGTTAGGTGACTTGCAACCAGGAATCACTTTTGAAGGGAGAGATAACCCTGTACAGAGAGGGGAGAGAGAGGTTGATGATGACTTCTATATTCTCAAAGCAAATTGAGAGAAGCCTTGTTGATTCTACTGATTGTATCAAAGCTCCCCCTGAGATTAGTATATGTTCAGGCAGGGAAACTTTGTTAGGGATGGTGGGTCTTCTGCTGTAAGATAAAATCCAAGATTCTCTTGACTGATTGAAATGGTTTGTCACTGAAGATCCTGAATCAGAGATAGAAAAAAGAAAAAGACTCTTGATATATGATTGGTGTTCTTTTCTTCTTCTTCTTAAGAGAGCAATGAGATCCTGCACAAAAGGAGTATTAGAAAGTCTGAAAGCTTTTTCTCTAAAACACTTTTTCTGTCATAGTGTCGTTCTTCTTGAGAGCTGTAAGCATAAAATATTTTTCTCGTTGAGTGTGTGTTTTTCTCTGTGTCTCTTGTCCTGCCGAGAGTATACTATATTAACAATTATTCCACAATTCAAATTCAAATTCCTGCCATTAAAGCTAAGAAGAAAATCTGGGAATAAAAAACGTCAAGAATGTTAATTAAAATATTCTATTCCCAAACTGTCCCGGGATATATGCCAATTTCATTTACTGATGAAAACCATAATCAATGTTGCCAAATAACGGCTATAAAATGAGCATTAATTATTCAGTAAAATCATGAATTATAATAGAAATAAATCAGAACAGATAAGGAAAGAATAAGTCAAAAAACATCTTATAGTTTTCGTCGACCAGAGATCAGAGATCGTCGACCACAGAAAACACATTCTTCGACCTTGGCTCTGCGAATAAACTTTTCAAAACTTTGGCTGAGTCTAAGCTGGAAGATCATTGGGCTTAGAGCTGCACTGTACTGGAAGATCGTCGACCTTAGAACAGATAACTTCTGCCAAGTTCGCAGACCACAGAACTCTTGTCTTTCACTTAGAGTACGTCGACCTGAGCTCTAAGAACGTCGAGCTCTGGAATAACTTAAACACATAACTTTTAGGGCTAATATCTGATACTGTCTTCAGGCAGGTCCTTGATACTGAAAGCTGTAGGACTGACCTAAGATTAGGAAGATAAAATACTTGACCCAACTATATAACATGGGTCACACCCTAAGAAGTGAACCTAGGCCAAATCACCTAGGGGTTCCAACAATCTTGTAGACTCTGAATCCCTGATAGGTAGCAAATGTAAGGAATATCCTTATTTCTTCCAATCTGGCTACTAGGGTAAAGGTTTGGTCAAAGTCTATGCCTTCTTCTTCCATGTAGCCTTTAGCCACCAGTCTAGCCTTATTCTTGACAATAATGTCATTCGTATCCAACTTGTTCCCGTAGATCCACTTGGTCCCTATGCCATTTTGTCCTTGTGGTCTGGGAACCAACTTCCAGACCTTACATCTCTTAAATTTGTCTAGTTCTTCTTGCATTGCTCCAATCCAGAACTGGTCTTTAATTGCTTCTTCAAACTTCTTGGGCTCTTCATGAGACAGAAAGCTTGAGTAGAGAGCTTTATTAATGCTCCTGCTTCTGATCTGGACTCCATCATTTACATTACTAATGATTTGGTGTGTTGGATGGTCCCTTAGATGCCTGGTAGCTGGAGGCAATCTAACTGCAGCTTACTGATCTTCAGGTTTTTCAGGTAGCTTGTCTTCAATTTCTTCAGGTATGTATTTTCCTTCTCTTGGAATCAACAATCCATCATCATTATCTTAGACTATGGGGGTAGCTTCCTTGATGGTCAGCTTGTCCATCATTTGCTTTATACCTGCAATACTATAAGAGGAGGATCTAGACAGCTCACTGTTAACCATGTTGGATTCATCAAAAACAACATGCATTGACTCTTCTACAACTTGGCTAGTTGAATTGTAGGTTTTATATGCCTTACTATGAGTGATGTACCCATTAAAGATCCCTTCATGGGACTTGGCAGCAAACTTAGTTAAATTGACTTTTCCATTGTTGAGCACAAATACTTTCAACCAAAGATCATGAAATAGCTCAGGTATGGTTTCTTGCCCTTCAAAATCTTAAAAGGAGTCTTCTTGTGGTTCTTGGTGATAGAAGATATATTATGGACAAAGTATACAGTGTTAACTGCCTCGGCCCAGAAGTATTCTAGGAGAGATGAGTCGCTTAACAAGGTTCTACCAGCCTCTATGAGAGTCCTTTTTTTCCTCTTAGCAATTCCATTTTGCTGGGGTGTTCTAGGAGAGGAGAATTCTTGATGAATCCCTTGCTCTTCACAGAACCTTGTCATGCACTCAGACTGAAACTCAGTACCATGGTCACTTCTTATTTTGAATATAGTGTTGTTGAATTCATTCTGAATTTGCTCGACAAATATCTGGAAGACATCAGGGGTTTCAGATTTCTTCCTTAAAAAGAACACACAGGCAAATCTGGAAAAGTCATCAACAACCACAAGGATGTTTACTTTCCTACCTAGACTTTGAATTAACATATGATCAAACAGATCCATGTGTATGAGGTATAAGCACCTCACTGATTCTTTGGTGCTAATGCTCTTGAAGAAGGTCTTAGTCTTTTTGCCATTTTAGCATGCAGAGCAGATACCCTGCTTAGTGCATATAGACTTAGGGCCATTCCTAACAAACTCATTGCTGAACAGCTTGCTTATGGTCCTATAATTCAGATGGGCTAGCCTCTTGTTCCACTGGACACAGGAAGAGGCTTTCTCATCTACAACTAGGCATACTGGTGAGTCTTTGCTTAACCATAGGAAATCTAAACAATAAACATTTCCACTCCTAGTGCCTATTAAGATGACCTCTTGGTCACTTAACCTCCTAATTTGGCACTCATCCTTGTGGAATACTATGTCATAGCCAAGATCACAGAGTTAGCTGATGCTTATCAAGTTGTGTTGCAACTCTTCCACATAGGCTACTTTAGTGATAGTGACTATGCCATTAGAGATCTTACCATAACCTCAAGACATCCCTTTTTTGACCCACCAAAGATAACATTTGGTCCATTCCTTACTGTAGCATAATCCTTCAGCATGCTCCTTATTCCAGTCATGTGCCTGGAACATCTACTGTCCAAGTACCATATAGGGGTATGGGCACTTGGACAAACCTGTAAGACACAAATCAGTAAACCTTAGGACCCCAATTTTTATTGGGTCCTAGGTGCGGGTCAGACTGAAAATGACTATGCCTACCTACAGCTTTTCTGACAGGCAAGCTAATATTGGCTCTCTGTACACTATGATTGTGAAAGCAATCAACGGCAAAGTGGCCTACCTTGCCACATCACCAACACTCATGGATGTTGTACCTTCTTTTCAGAGAAGGTCTAGTGGATGTGTTAACAGAAGCTCTTGGTCTAGAAGGAGCAGCAGTAGTCCTATTCTTTAGTTTCCTAGCCCAGTCTGACAAGTGCTGGGTATAGAAGTAGAAGTGCTTGGGATATCTTGAGCCCATCTAGCAGCTGTTTTCTTTTCAGAAAGCATACTCTTGATGGCCTCATAGATGCCTAGATCTGGTCTACTGACAGCCTTACCCTTAGTATTAGAGTGGGCTGGAAGATCTGGAGAATAGTCAGCAGCTTTTACCATGACTTAAGAGCTGGTGCACCAAACACCAATGGTCCATGATGGGCCATTTATATTTCCTCATAGGCTGCCTTAAAGTTACTTGCACCCTTGTTGTATTTACCAACAGATTGTGGAACATCTTTGTTCACGCTAGAGGGTCTAGCATTCTTCCAGTGACCATAAATACTCTCATGGTCATGCCTGTTAGAAGTTAATTGCACTTTATTGAATTTAACAGGAGGCTAGTGGCTGCACTTGAGCTTTGCCCTTTCCCTTGGGATTGGCAGCTCTTATCCTTCCCTTGAAACCTAACCATTTCTTTCCCTTTTAAGAGGAGAAGGAGTTTATCAAGGGCAGCGTTGTGTTCGGCTTAGAGTAGCTAGCCACCAGTTCCCTCTCTTTCTGGAGCTTTCCTTCAAGATTCCTAATATGGTTATTCTTGAAGGTTAGTGTGCTCATCTGAAAGATTGTTATATTCTTTAGTTTGCTTACTTCTTTCATCTTCATATCCAGCAGTTTTGCTGATTCTGAAACAACAAGTTATAGAGAAGCAATTTCCTGAGCCTACTGTTTGGCCAGAAGCTTGCTTTTCTTTAGTGCATGCAGGAGTGCACCATAGTTATCAATCAATTGATTGATGTCTCCTTCAGATTCTGAGCCATCATCATCATTTGATGCAGAGGCACAAGAATCTGGAATTGATTCATAATTTTATCTAGAAGAGCTAGTCACAAAGATTACCTTGCTTGGACCAGGCTGATCCTGGTTGAGTTCTTCATTAGACCTAGCCATCAGCCCAAGTCAGCAGCTGTTTTCTTCATAATCCACCTCTGAATCACCATCAAACTGTGATAGAGGGGCCCTTACTTCAATCCTGGCAGCAGGAAGAACCTTCTTAGCTTCTTCTTCTATAACAGCCAGCCTTTTAATGCAGTCTACTTCTATAGCTCTATCTTCAGTAGAGTACAGCCCTATGTAGGCTTCTTCTTCTTCTTCATCTAACTCTGATAAGGAGGTGTCTGTCCAGCTTCTTTACTTCTTAGCAATGAGGGATTTCTCCTTCTTGCCTTTTTGCTGGTGGTCCTTTTTCTCACCATTTTCCCTTCTTTTGACTGGGCAGTCAGCTATTACATTCCAAGGCTTTCTGTAATGATAACAAGTCATGTTAGATGAAACCTATTTACTATTTTTGGAACCATACTTGTCTTCCTTAGAGGATTTCCTCCTGCCCTATAGTAGTCATCCTTCGGATGAGAGGAGGAGAAAGGTCGGCCTCTCCAGTGCTTCTTCTTCATGAACTTCTGGAATTGCCTAGAGAAGGTAGCAAAATCTTCATCAGAACATTGGCAATCTTATGTGCTTTTCTCTGATCTTCCAGAATCAGATTCAGCATCTCTCCTTAGTAGAGAGGGATATTTTCTTCTACTTTTGTTGGAGCCTTCAGCTTTGAATGCTACAATCTTGTCTCTTTCCTGAGACTTGCTGTGGTTCTCCTTTTCTTTTCTGGCAGCCAGCTGCATCTCATATGATAACAACTTCCTAAAGAGGGTGTGAGGAGCATTGTCACCCAATTTTTCCACTTCTTTGATGGCACAGATCTTTGTGTCCAAATCTCTAGTGAGAGATCTAAGGAACTTGTCATTTAGTTCATAGTGACTGAATACCCTTCCATAAGTCTTCAATTCATTCACACTCATAAAGAACTTTTCATATTAGGTGGTTATGTTGTCCCCCTTGGATTGCCTGAAAGCTTGATACTCTTAGATGAACATGGACTTCCTACCATCTCGAACTTCATCTGTCCCATCCATATAGATCACCAGTGTGTCCCGCATTTCCTTTGATGTTGTGCAATGGATAAGGTTCTGAAGTATAGAGTCATCAACATCACTCATAATTATATTCTTAGCTCTTTTGTCTATTGAGGCTAGGGCAAGCAAATCCTTAGTCATCTCATCATATGTCTTGGGTGTCTGAACCTTTGCATCCAGTGCTGAGACCTTTATTTGGATGAATGGTCCCTCTTCGACTATAGTATATATTGGAACACCCTATTACTATTTGGACCAGGATGACTATATTTCTATAGGGATTGTATGCTGTGACCTCCATGTTGTTATAAAGGTCACATAGGCTAGTTAGAGTAGTCTTCAGCTCGACGCATAGTCGACTTCAGCTCGACGCAGAGTCGATCTCAGCTCGACGCAGAGTCGACCTCTGCTCGACGCAGAGTCGATCTCAGCTCGACGCAGAGTCGACCTCAGCTCGACGTGGAGTCGACCTCAGCTCGACGTTCCGTCAATCCCAGTTCTGCTTACAGAAAACACTCTCTGGCCGACGTGTGTCGTGCTCAGATCGACGTTTTTCTGTGAGCTCGACGCCTTCCAGTCTTCCGTCGATTTTGGATAGGAATTCAAATTCCTTCTGACAGACAATTAATGCTGAAGAATTATTGGCCGTTACAGCATATCTGGTGCATGGCTCAAGGAATTTTCTAAGGAATGTCTGCCTGTCATTTCCTTTGAGGCATGGACAGTTAAGGAAAGCAATTAATGCTGACTTCCAACGGCTATCAAAGTAAAAGGAAGAAGAAGACTCATATATATAATTCTTTTTCTTTCATTCCAAAAACAAGAAGATACAGAGAATATACAGAACAAGAAGAGAACAACAATACAAGACTTCTCATCTTTTTCTCTGTGGAAAAATTGTTTTTGAAAGACTCTCTCACAGAAAATCTGATTGCTTCAGACACCTCCATCCAACTCTCTTGGATCATCCTTTGCTGGAGCAAATCAGATCTTTGAAGACCTGTCACCCTTGTGCAGAGCTCTCCTTCCTGAACCTCATCTTGATCTCAGGGGGAGCTTTGACAACAACTTCAGATCCACTTCTGCTTCTCTTTGCTTGTTGAATAGAGAAGACAACAACATTTCTTTTTCCTTTTCTTTCTGTACAGGGTTTTAACTCCCTTCAAAAGTTACTTTTGGTTTTGCTGAAACCTGGTCAAAATCAGCTTCTGTTGGTTTGTGAGAACCTGATCAAAAACTCTCTGGTGCTCAAGACACCTGATCAACTCATCTTGAAGTGGATTCCTATCAAGGGTGATAGAAGAGTGGATGTACCCAGATTTGGGGAACCACTATAGCTCCTTGTGTCATCTGGATTGCTTGTCTCTTTTTGTGTTTTGCTTTGTGCTGTGAATTTATTTTTACTCTGATTATTTGCTATAGCACCTTATACTAAGTAAAGTAAAATTTTCTCTGCAAGTTTTTATTTGGAAAATTATTTTAAATAACTCTATTCACCCCCCCTCTAGAGTTAGGAGTGATCTTATCCTGCACTTTCAATTGGTATCAGAGGTTGGTTGATCATTCATACAGGCTAACACCTGGATCAAAAGATCTCTGATAAGATCATTTCTCTCAAAGGGTTATTTTTCTTAGTTTTACTTATCTTTTAAAACTCATGGCACAAAACAAGGACTTTGCTAGCACCAGACCTCCTATGTGCAATCTATCTAAGTTTGCACTATGGAAGGCAAGGATTAGACTTTATATGAACTCTTTTGATGAAGACATCTTTAATTCTGTATTGACAGATTGTCCAAGACCTCCCACAGGAACAAGTACATCAGCTGTTCCTCCTCCTTCAGGGACTGATGCTGACATAAAGAAGTGGAAGGCAGCAGATGCTAAAGCCATGAACATCTTGGCTCAAACCATGTCAGATGACATTTTCTAGAAGGTAGCAGATTGCAATACTGCCAAGGAGATCTGGGAAAAACTCTCAGAAATTGTATCAGGTTCTGCAGATGAAAGAAAGGATAGGAGATCCTACCTCATCACACAGTATGAGAACTTCAAAAAGGCAGAGTCTGAGTCAGTTGCTGACATGTACAACAGACTGAGCCTAATCATAAGTGAACTTAGATCACTAGAGAAGGACATATCTCTTACTGAGATAAATGACAAGATACTGACTTGTTTCTCTAGCTCTTGGGACTCAAGAATATGGTCAATTAAAGATGGAAGAAATGTCTGTGAGTTATCCACAGAAGCTCTTCTAGGAAAGCTCAAGAGCTATGAGCAATTTATTAAGAAGAGAGAAGAAGAGCAGAAGACATCCACACCAACAGAGAAGGCTGAGAAAACCATTGCCTTCAAAGCACAGGAAGAAGAACCTAAAGAAAAGGTGTTGGGAAATGAAGAGCTTATGAGCCTACTGGTCAAAAGGTTCAATAAGCTAAATAAAAGGAACTTCAGAAGATGGTCATCCAAAGACAAAGATAAGCCAAGGTATGACAGATCCAATAATAAAGATATTATCTGCTTTGGCTGCAGGAAACCAGGACACATCTTCCCAAACTGTCCAGAAAATCAAGACAAGGACAGAAGGGACAAGAAGGAAAGAAAGGATAAAAGGAAGGATAAGGAGTCAAGGAAATACCATGACAAGCCTTCCTCCAGCAACAGCAAGTACACCAGAAAAGGATTTGTGGCTGAATCCTGGAGTGACTCTGATGAGTCTGATTCATCATCCAGTTCTAGTGATGATGAGGATGATGCAGAAGAAAAGGGATTCTGTATGATGGCCATCAGTGCATCTCAAAAGAACACTGATTCAGAGCCTGATGCTGACTACCCATCTGATCAGGAACTTACTGAGGATCAGGTAATAGATTCATTTGACTTTACTTCTGATGATTTCAAATCTGAGTTTAAATCTATGTGCATTGACTTAATTGAGTCTCAAAAGCTGATTAAAACTCTAAATGAACAATTAATTGAATGCAAATCCATTAACTCAGATAATCTTAGACTCTTAGAAGAGTTGAAGCAGTGTGGGGAGGAGATAGCTTCACTGAAAAGTGAGCTATCTAAGGCCAAACAATTTGAAGAAACCCTTAATGGGAGAAGTATCAAATTGATGGACATCACAAGTACAGTGAACTCAAGATTGAATGGTTCACTGGGCTTGGGTGCTTCATCCAGCCAACCCACAGTGCTGACAACTCCAATCAAATTTACCAGTGAGAAAGGTAAAGGAGTCTTGATAGTGGCCAGGAAGAATGCTGACTTAACCCAGGAAACTGGACAAAAAACGTCGAACGAAGCTCGACGGACGTCGACCAGAGCTCGACGTAATCGCAAGAAAACGTCGAACTCAGGTCAACGCCCTCTACCCTCTGAACAAAGCAAGACCTTGCCGTCGAACGGAGCTCGACGCACTCACTTGAGTCCGTCGACCGAAGCTCGACGTGCGTCGAGCCGAGTTCAGAGCAAAACCCAGTTCTCAAGGGTTAATTCAAATTTCAATTCTAGCTCCACATCTCATTACTTTAACCCTTATGCTGAATGGATCATACCTCCTAGGAGATATCATCCTGTAGGCTATAAGAGTCAACCTGAGATGTCCTTCATTTCAGAATTTAAGGGATATCAACCTAGGCCCAAGGTTAACTGGGTCAAAAACAAATAAGCTGTTTTTGTGCAGGTAAAGACCTATCCAAGTGAGAACCATCAATGGTATCTGGATAGTGGGTGCTCAAAGCACATGACAGGAGACAAGGACAACCTCACTTCCTTCAAAACCAAGCTTGGACCCAAAGTAATTTTTGGAGACTCAAGCTTTGGAACTACAAAAGGATATGGGGCAGTCCAAATTGGCTTAGTCACTTTCAAAAAGGTGGCATATGTTGAAGGACTCAAACACAACCTGATAAGTATCAGTCAATTGTGTGATGAAGGATACCAAGTAACCTTTAACAAAGCCATATGCAAAGTCCAGTCAGTGGACAACACAACTGTGTTGACAGGTAACAGAAGAGGTAACATTTACTTAGTGGATTTTCATTCACCTGTAGTAGATATTTGCCTGTTTAACTCCATTTCAAAACCAAACATCTTGTGGCATAAAAGATTAGGACATGTGAACCTTAGAACCATTGCTAAGTTATCCCAAGACAACCTTATTAGAGGACTACCTTCTGGTCCCTACAAGAAGGAAGGACTTTGCAAGGCCTGTCAATTAGGCAAGCAAACTAAAAACAGTTTCAAGTCACTTAATAAGAGTGACTCACCTAGAATCTTGTACTTATTGCACATGGACCTTTTTGGACCAATTAATGTACAAAGCCTAGGAGGGAAATCTTATGCTTTAGTAATTGTAGATGACTTCTCAAGATTCACTTGGGTGTTCTTTCTGAGGAAGAAGTCTGATAACTTCAAGATTTTGACAGATTTTCTCAAAGGCATACAGATTGAGTTCAATACTCACATTGCCCTGATCAGAAGTGATCATGGGACAGAGTTTGATTCTCTTCTTATGCTAGAGTTCTGCCAGAATGAAGGTATCAGGCATACTTTCTCAACTCCTAGAACTCCTCAACAAAATGGGGTAGTTGAAAGGAAAAACAGAACCCTTATTGAATCTGCCACAACATTGTTGACAGATGCTCACCTTCCTCTAACCTTTTGGGCAGAGGCTGTGAACACCTCCAACTATGTTCTGAATAGAAGCCTGATACATAAGCTAAAGGGTAAGACTCCCTATGAGTTACTCAAAGGGAAGAAACCTAAAGTGAATTATTTCAAAATTTTTGGTTGCATTTGTTTCATTCACAATAATGACAAGAAATACCTAGCTAAATTTGAAGCCAAAGCTGATGAAGGAGTGTTTCTGGGATACTCCATGACTAGCAAGGCTTATAGGGTTTTTAACAAGTGCACAAATAAAATTGAAGAATCCATGCATGTTACATTTGATGAAACTAACATGTTTTATAAGGAGAAGGAGACTTCTACCATAAGCAATTTGCAGGAACATTCAATTTCAGAAAATCTGAAGCAGCTTACCATCACAGACAAAGGGTCATCACCTTCACCAATTCAACAAGTCACTGAACTTAGTGACAATGAAGAGGAATTTCAAGTTCTGGAAAGTTCAAAGGGCCAACAGAGTGAAGAACCAGTTGTTGTTCCACAAGAGGAAACAACAACACAGGTTGGTGCTTCATCAACAACCCTTGTTGATCTAGCCACAACAAGAGATCACCCAATCTCACAAGTAATTGGAGATATCTCAGTGGGTGTGCAAACAAGGAATCAAGTTAATCAAAATATTATGCACACCTGCTTCCTTTCTCAAATTGAGCCTCAAACCATACAAGATGCAGAGCAAGATCCAAACTGGATCATTGCAATGCAAGAAGAGTTGAATCAATTTGAGAGAAATAAAGTTTGGGAATTAGTACCAAGACCAAGGAACCAGCAAATTGTTGGAACCAAATGGGTATTCAGGAACAAATTGGATGATCAAGGAATAATTGTGAGAAACAAGGCAAGACTTGTTGCACAAGGATATTGCCAAGAAGAAGGAATTGATTATGACCAAACCTTTGCACCAGTTGCAAGGTTGGAGGCCATAAGAATCTTCCTTGCATATGCAGCTCACAAGAGATTCAAGGTATATCAAATGGATGTCAAGAGTGCATTCCTCAATGGAGGCATCAAGGAAGAAGTCTATGTAAAGCAACCTCCAGGTTTTATCTCTCCAACTTTTCCTGATCATGTATTTAAACTGCATAAAGCTTTATATGGTCTCAAGCAAGCTCCTAGAGCATGGTATGAGACCTTAGCTTGTTTTTTGTTGGAAAATGATTTTAAAAGGGGTAGTGTAGACCAAACTCTTTTTGTTAGAACCCATAGGTCCCATACCCTACTAGTACAAGTTTATGTAGACGACATCATATTTGGATCTACTGATTCAAACTTATGCAAAAAGTTCTCACAACTTATGCACTCAAAGTTTGAAATGAGTAGCATGGGTGAGCTTGCTTTCTTTCTTGGATTGCAAGTTAAACAACATGTGGATGGCATTTTCATTTCTCAAACCAAGTATGCAAGAGAACTGGTTAAGAAATTTGGAATGTCTGAAGCATCCTCCATGAAAACACCTATGCCTACAAATGCTGTTTTAGATGCTGATGAATCTGGAAAACCAGTTGATCAGACAAACTATAGAGCAATCATTGGCTCATTACTTTATCTAACAGCTACTAGACCAGATATAATGTTTGCCACATGCATTTGTGCTAGATTTCAAGTAAGCCCTAGAGAGTCCCACCTCACATTAGTTAAGAGGATTCTTAGGTATGTAAAAAGTTGTCCTAATCTAGGTCTCTGGTATCCACATGACTCAGGATTTGATCTAACTGGATTTTCAGATTCTGATTATGCTGGATGTAGAGTAGACAGGAAAAGCACCAGTGGAACTTGTCAATTTCTTGGTGATAGACTTGTCTCCTGGTTTTGTAAGAAACAAACCTCTGTGTCCACATCAACTGCTGAAGCTGAATACATGGCTGCAGGTAGTTGTTGCTCACAGATTTTGTGGATTCAAAACCAGCTCCTAGACTATGGGTACAACTTAGAGATGTCTAAAATCTTTTGTGATAATACCAGTGCAATATCTATTGCTCAAAATCCAGTTCTCCATAGTAGGACTAAGCACATAGAAATCAGACATCACTTCTTAAGGGATAATGTAGAAAAGAAGAAAATTGCACTAGAATACATTTCCACTGAACTACAGAGAGGAGATATCTTCACCAAACCCTTGGATGAAAAGAAGCACCTCTTTTTCCTCAATCAGTTGGGAATGCTAGATGGAGACAGCATAAATTAAAACTCCAAGATTTTGAAACCCATACTTAACAGGAATAGGAAAAATTTCATTTTAAAATTCCTCTGTCTGAGTGGTTGTTCTGAGCTCTGAACTAAGCTCGACGCTGCGTCGAACGGAGATCGACGGTCCGTCTCCCTCAAAAGCGTCGAACGTCGAACTCAGCTTCTAGCGTCGAACTGAGTTCACAGCTCCCTGGATTCTTGAGTTTCTCTCTCCCCGGTCGACGTCTTCGTTCAACGTTGACCTGAGCTCGACGTATAGCTTCAGCCAAAGCGTCGAACGTCGACCTAAGCTGGACGCTGTTGAGTCGTTTCAGTTCCTCTAGAGCCCAAGAGCGTCGAACTGAGCTCGACGTTCTTTCCTTTTCTGCGTCGAACCCTAAGTATAAAATCATTTTTTCTCCGTCGTTCGCAGTTGCGCTTTCATATTTCTCTGCTCAAGCTTTCTCCCTCCAAATACTATACTTTTGATCTTGGAAGGTATTCTTTCTTTTGCAGGACAATGACAATTACAGCAGGAGCTCTGGCGGCTATGAAGTTCGACTCTGGTTTCGACATTGATTTCGATTCTTTTGATGGATCTCCACAACATCTTCTGGATATACTGATTCTTTTCAAGGAGCAGCAACTAGTCCACTTTATGTCTACCAGGATACCCCTTCCAGAATCAGAAATTAAAGAATGGTGTCTTATAGCAATCGTTTCAGATAACAACATCTTGACTGGGAAGATTTCAGGAAATGAGGTAGCCATCTCACCTCAGGTTATTACAGAAGCCTTCAACTTTGCTGCTGGAGATGATGACATAGAACTATCAGTGGAAGAATATACCTTGATGCTGGATAGGATGGGGCATGCTGCTGGTAACCCCTCCAAACTCCTTAAAATTAACCTAGCAATTGAGTACAGGTTATTAGCAGATATAACTGGAAAGGTGATCTGTGCAAAGAGAACTGCACATGATGCAATAACAAGGCATCAGTTTTGCCTCATGGCTGCCCTAATGGATAAGAAACATCCCAACTGGGGATTAATTGTGTTTGATATGCTTAAGAAAAAGTTGGATAAAAACTCTGTCCATTTTGGAAGAGTTCTTGGGTTGATTCTCAACCACTGCTGCCCCCAACTGCTGGTGTCCTCAAAGAAGCACATAAATGCTTCCAAGAGGCTCACATGTGCTTTAATTGGCAAATGGGACAGGAGAATTGTGAATCCCAGGGCAGCAGCAGCCATGAAATCCTCTGCAGACACCAGGACTATAGAGGTCACTTCCCCTCAGTCCACTGGTCCAGAAGAAGGAATTATGCCATCTCTCTCCCTCACCCTTCCATCCACCTTCATCCCCTCAACCACAATTATCTCATCCTCTCTAACTCTCCCCTCCTCCATATCTACCATTGCCTCTTCCCTTCCTCCTCAAACTACTTTCCTTCCAATAAACTTGGATTCCACCCCTCATGAGGATCTCTTTTCTTTTGACATGCATGAAGACTCATTCATGGATGCTTCTACCTCCTCTCCTCATGACTTCCTCCATCCATCTACTTTTTCAGACTTACTCTTCTCCTCCATTCAGGAACAAGTTACACCTCCTCTGTCTGCTCCTCTCTCAACATCTTCTACATTCTCAGCTTCTGCTACTCCCTCTACCTCTACTCAAGTTCCCCTTGAGCAAGTAGCCCTCCTGCCCTTAGCCAATCAACTTTTTGATCTTCTGTCTCCTAGGCTCTCCTCCCTTTTGGATGCCAAGCTGGCTCCTCTCCTTCTTTCATTGAGAGCTCTTTCTGCCTCTGTCTCCTCCCTTTCCTCTCAGTTGGCATGCCCTTCTTCTGGGGGCCTAGAGTCAGCTGCCACTGATTCTAGGCAGGGGGAGATGTCAGCAGAAGAAGAGCTGCCTCCTTCTTCAGTTCAGATTGCTCAGACTCCTTCAGAGACAGTATCAGTTCTTGAGACAGTATCCGTTGCTTGTTCAGAAACAGTGTCTGCTGCAGAAGATCAAATGGTATCTGAGGCCTCTCCTCCAGTTTCAGAGCAGCAAATCAGCAGTGCCTTAGACATTCAGTCTTTGGCAGCTTCTCTTCAGAGCTTCTCTCCTCCAGATTCAATACAAGAAGACCTACCCATGGCTCCTGAGGCTCCTCCTCAAACAGAAGAACAGCTTCAAGAAGATATGTCCAGGGCTATTGTCCCCTTTCAGAAGGTCTTGACTTCTGATATAGCAGTGGTAGCAGTGGCTCCTGCTAGTGTTGGATTTGATTTGGTAGTTTCTGTTGAGACTTCAGGTGAAGTGACTGAGACACCTGATGCTGCAGAGGCCCATATCTCCCAAGCCCTTCAGGAACCAGCCTCTTCAGCCTCTATGGCTCCTGAGGCTGTGCCCTCTCCTGCAGTGGTTGCTTCCTCCTCCCCACTGACAGCAGAGCTTCCTTTAGTCTCCTCCTCAGCAGCTCTAGCCTCCATCAGCTTTCCCCTCTCTAAAAGAAAATATATAGATCCATATGAAGAATCACAAAGTTCTGAAGATGAGTTTGCCACAGATTCTGATGACTCCTCTGCAACTATTGCAAGGAAGAGGAAAGCCAGATCAAAAGCCATGAAAAGAGTACCTCCTGCCAGAGCTACAGATCATGACATCCCCTATTACATCAAATATAATTGTGAAATCACAGAGCCTTGGATGCAGTACTCTCAGAATCAGAGAAAAGCAATGAAGAGGAAGAGAAAATTCAATGAAGGTCCATCTAAACCAGTTCATCAGCCTCCACCTCCACCTCCTCCTGATGCAGGTGCAGGTGCTAGTCTTTCTTCAAAACCAGCCCCTTCAGCTCTTCATGGAAAAACCTATCAAGCCAGAAGACATCAAGGAGGTAGCCAGCAAAGGGGAGGTCAACAAAGAGGAAATTATAGAGGCAGGCAGTCCAGGGGAAGAACCTTTGATCCAACCTCTGGCCCCTATCCCTATAGGCCTAGAGTTGACCTCACCCCAAGAACTTCTCAAGAATCATCATCTAACAAATTTGAACCAGCTGTTCCCTTTGAAGATCCTACCAAGACTCCTGCTTACTAGAAAGCAAGGATGACAGAAATGGCTGCCTTAAATGAGATCAACAAAGCCAGAGAAAGAGGACTGGACACATCTCATATCAGTACTATGTCAGAACAAAGAAGAGAGGAATTGGAAAAGTATGGCTCAAAGAAATTTTTTGATTCAGACAGATACATGGAACTCCACCCTGCAGCTGTACCACCCAGTGCTAGAGATCAAAAATCTTTAGGTACAGCTGATGACTTCAGATCTAAAAAGGAAGCTTCCAATCCAAACAGAGAAATCATCTTCAAAAAGAGTGATCAAGACAAAGCATCAAAGGACAAGTAAAGTAAGGTATTCTGACACTTTCTATATTCTGGACTCAGGACATTTAAACAATTCTGCTGCTATATAGTGTTTTATATATGCTGCATATTATTCTGTCATGTCTGGTTGTATTATTTTGTGTTGTATCTGCTTTATTTCTTTTCTTTGATTCCCTAAAATTCATGTAAATAGTAATCCTAATCCAAATAGGGGGAGATTGTTGGAACACCCTATTACTATTTGGACCAGGATGACTATATTTCTATAGGGATTGTATGCTGTGACCTCCATGTTGTTATAAAGGTCACATAGGCTAGTTAGAGTAGTCTTCAGCTCGACGCATAGTCGACTTCAGCTCGACGCAGAGTCGATCTCAGCTCGACGCAGAGTCGACCTCTGCTCGACGCAGAGTCGATCTCAGCTCGACGCAGAGTCGACCTCAGCTCGACGTGGAGTCGACCTCAGCTCGACGTTCCGTCGATCCCAGTTCTGCTTACAGAAAACACTCTCTGGCCGACGTGTGTCGTGCTCAGATCGACATTTTTCTGTGAGCTCGACGCCTTCCAGTCTTCCGTTGATTTTGGATAGGAATTTAAATTCCTTCTGACAGACAATTAATGCTGAAGAATTATTGGCCGTTACAGCATATCTGGTGCATGGCTCAAGGAATTTTCTAAGGAATGTCTGCCTGTCATTTCCTTTGAGGCATGGACAGTTAAGGAAAGCAATTAATGCTGACTTCCAACGGCTATCAAAGTAAAAGGAAGAAGAAGACTCATATATATAATTCTTTTTCTTTCATTCCAAAAACAAGAAGATACAGAGAATATACAGAACAAGAAGAGAACAACAATACAAGACTTCTCATCTTTTTCTCTGTGGAAAAATTGTTTTTGAAAGACTCTCTCACAGAAAATCTGATTACTTCAGACACCTCCATCCAACTCTCTTGGATCATCCTTTGCTGGAGCAAATCAGATCTTTGAAGACCTGTCACCCTTGTGCAGAGCTCTCCTTCCTGAACCTCATCTTGATCTCAGGGGGAGCTTTGACAACAACTTCAGATCCACTTCTGCTTCTCTTTGCTTGTTGAATAGAGAAGACAACAACATTTCTTTTTTCCTTTTCTTTCTGTACAGGGTTTTAACTCCCTTCAAAAGTTACTTTTGGTTTTGCTGAAACCTGGTCAAAATCAGCTTCTGTTGGTTTGTGAGAACCTGATCAAAAACTCTCTGGTGCTCAAGACACCTGATCAACTCATCTTGAAGTGGATTCCTATCAAGGGTGATAGAAGAGTGGATGTACCCAGATTTGGGGAACCACTATAGCTCCTTGTGTCATCTGGATTGCTTGTCTCTTTTTGTGTTTTGCTTTGTGCTGTGAATTTATTTTTACTCTGATTATTTGCTATAGCACTTTACACTAAGTAAAGTAAAATTTTCTCTGCAAGTTTTTATTTGGAAAATTATTTTAAATAACTCTATTCACCCCCCCTCTAGAGTTAGGAGTGATCTTATCCTGCACTTTCAGTATACATTCTAGGGTCAGCAGATTCCATGAACTGCCTCACCCTTGCTTTCAAGATGCTGAAGTCTTCCTTCTTATAGATTGGAAGCCTCATAGTACTCAGCTCCTTATTGGTCATTCATGAACCCATAGAGATAGACTTCTAGCTAACCTTAGAGATCTACTCAAACTGTTAAGTCTTTAAAGAGCAACCTCCCTCTGATATCACTTGAAAGTCTTATTTTCAAGGCTAGCTAAACACCTATAGGGGGGGGGGGGTGAATAGGTTTTTCTCTCTATTTAAATCTTCTTAATTCTTACCAGATTTATGTGCTTAGTGATTATGTTAGTTTTAGCTTTCAAGAACAATCACAGAAGACACAGTAATTTTATAGTGGTTCCCCAATTTTGGGTACGTCCAATGTCCCTCTGCGTCTTTCTAACAGTGTGTTAGACTAGGCTCTTCCCCCAAAACTCGGCTATTTAAGAGCTTACAACACAGATCCCGCAGGACCTCACAGGTCACACAGACCTACCACTTAGGCAGTAAGCCAAACCCTAGGTCACAAAGACCTTTCACTCGACACTAAGCCAAACCACAGGTCATAAATACCTTAGCATTTATAAAACTAGCTTACAACTTCAGTCTCACAAAGAATCTATATAGAAGAAATAAAAGGTGATTTGATTAGACACCAGATCAAGAACTATGTGTATACTTCTTCCTGTACTGAGCAGATATCAGCCCAAGATTTTGTTGTTGAAGAAAATGAAGTCGACAGTTGAATCTTTCTTCAAACAGCTATCGTTTCTATGCAGATCTTATAAATCTACTTCCTCAGAATTGATTCTGAACCTGCTATTGCGGATGGTGATTGCTTCAGCTATCTCTTTACTCTGTTAAGTTTTCTGTGCAGAACAGTTTCTTCAGGCTCGACAAGAAAGGCGAGGAAGAAGATGAAGTTTGGCCGCACTTTCATTTTCAGAAAACCTAGACAAGGATTCGATTGATTTTGCTTTGGCCGATTTGCTCCTTTTTATTCTTTGACGGCCAATCGAGCAGTGGGCCCACCACCATGATTGATGTCTGAGATTTAGCCATACAACACATTATTTCCATTTACTCTTGATTCAACGGCTCTTTGTTGTGTGTGGGCCCCAACACTTAAAGATAAAAATATATTCATCCAAGTGCAGAGGATAATGACAGCTGGCCGCCAGTGCCTCTTGCAACAATCCCACAACATTTGAATTTTTGTTGACTTTTTTTTTCTTTGCTGACGTCAGCATGACTCAACATCTGTAGGCTTAGACAAAATTCAAGCATTAGTAGTAAAGGCATTGAGTGAGCAACCTTCACTCAACGCCAAAAGACTTAGAAAGCCTTAGTTCGACGAACTCAAAGTTTAGTTTGATGAAAACTTGAAAGCTCAGCTCGACGAACTCAAAACATAGTTCGACAAACTCAGAGTTCAGCTCAACGAAAATGTCAAAGTTAAGTTCGACGAACTCAGAGTTTAGCTCAACGAAAAGTAAAAGCAATCAACGCATTTAGACTTAGCCAAATTTCTGTGTCAAGGTGTTGAGAGCGTTGAGTGAGCTCGCCTTGTTGAAATTTGTGATGTAAAAGTGGGTGATCGGGCAGCCCGGGTGGCCTGGGCGGACTGACCGCGTGGACTGATGATGCAGTCTGGTGGTCTGGTGTTGGCGACCTGTGGAGTTCTGGTGGCTTTTGTGCGGGTTGAAATCCGCGAAATGCATGGACTGAGTGTGAGTTTGGCAGTTGGCTGCTATTGGCGGCTTGCAGGTTGGATTCAGCGGTCTTCGCGGACTGTTTTTGTGGAGTCCGCAAGATCGGCAATGGTCTTGTCTCGAGTTGCGGTGGTGAGCCGCATTCTTTGTGGCGGACTTGCCTTGGAACTGTCAATCTAACTCGGTGTACGCTGAGCTCGCGCCATATGTTTAGTGGGTTGCTGGACTTGGTCACACACTGTGACAAGTCTAGGGTGTCTGCATAGCCCGCTGTTGACCGAGCGATCTTCCTATTGGTCATGGACTTGTGTTGCG
Organism: Platanthera zijinensis; assembly: GCA_039513925.1. Lineage (NCBI taxonomy): Eukaryota > Viridiplantae > Streptophyta > Magnoliopsida > Asparagales > Orchidaceae > Platanthera > Platanthera zijinensis. The sequence goes on from CM077091.1 coordinate 85,055,795, forward strand.
GCTTGATGATGTGTTCGGGGTGTCCGCGTTGTCTGCTGTGACCGGGCAGTCTGCCTGTTGATCGTGAACAGGTTGTGGGCTACTTCAGTGTTTGTAGAGTCCGCTAAGTCCGTAGTGACCGGGAGGTCTGCCTGTTGGTTGTGGATAGGTTGCGGGCTGCTTTGGTGTTCGCAGAGTCCGCTAAGTCCGCTGTGACCGGGCAGTTTGCCTGTTGGTCGTGGACTCGTGCTTACGGACTGAGCTTCTTGAGAAAATTCAACATGGTATCAGAGGGAGGTTCAGTTGCTTGAGAAGTGATCAACTTATGTTGTGCTCTGTGGTTCTGATTGCTTAAACCCGAGTTACTGCAATGGAAGGAGGTTATGCAAGAGGTCTGGGCATTTAACTTGTAACGCCGACTAACTTCAAGAAGTGGAAGTCGTGCATGAAGAGTTATCTTCTGGGCGAGGAGCTATGGGAGGTCGTCGGTGGTGATGACTAGGTGGAAATTACATCTGAGTTTGGAACTGCTGAGCAGGTGAGAGTTTAGAGGAAGACTAATGCAAAGGAAGAGTTTACTCTCAAACAGGCTGTCTCACCAGAACTATTTGATCACATCATTGGATGTGAATCTGCTACTGAAATTTGGACTTCCCTTGATGGGTTGTTTAACAGGAAGAATGTAGCTAGGCTACAGTTCCTGGATAATGAGTTGGCAAAAGCAACTCAAGGAGACCTTTCCATCTAAAAGTTTTTCTTAAAAATGAAGAGCTTGTGTGCTGAGCTATCAATGCTTGATCTTGATGAGCCTATCTCTAGGCTAAGTTGAAAAGGCACATAATCTGCGGCCTGCGGAAGGAGTATGTGGTCTTTGTAACTTCAGTTCAAGGCTAGGCAACTCAGCCATCTCTGCTGGAGCTTGAGAACCTTCTTGCTTCGCAGGAAAGTTTGGCTTGACAGATGGCTGGAGTGACTATCTCTGAAGGAGGTAGTGAATCACTTTTCACAAGTAAGAAGAAGAAGAAATGGGAAGGGAAGAAGAAAAAGACCGCGGCTAAAGATGTGCTTTCAACCTCTAATCAGCAAGAGAGGAGCTCTGCTCCTAAGAAGGATTGGAAGAAGAATTTGAAGTGCTACAGGTTTCATCAGCCGGGTCACTTCAAGCGTGACTGCAAGGTCAAGCTGCAGCCTAGGCATGCTGTAGGCAATGAGGAAGCTTACTCTAGTAATGAGGAAGCTGGTTGGGGTGGAGCTTTCATGACGGGCACTTATGGTCGTGCTTTGTCCACCATCGACTTTGAAGACGACTGGATCGTGGACTCCGGGTGTGGTCATCGCCCCACCGGAGACAAGTCAATGTTCTCCTCGCTACAAACTTACTCAGGTAACAAAGCTATCATTACTGCTGATAATACTGTTCATACTATAGAGAAGGAGGGTGTAGTGCCTGTGGGTAGTGATCAAGGTCCACTCACACTAAGGAGTGTCTATCATGTACCGGGCATGAAGAAGAATCTCTTCTCGGTAACCAACGCAGTAGATGAAGGATATTAGGTTCTGTTTGATAAAACAGAAATGAAGTTTCTCCGCAACGTATCAGTGGTTAAAGCTGATGTTGCTCACATTGGAAGGAGAGTAAAGGGCTTGTTTGTTCTTTCAACAAGCTCCTATGTTGATCGGATGAGGGCAAACGATAACGCTGCTATTTGGCATGAGATGTTGGGGCATGTAGGGATGGATAAGCTGAAAGCTATGCAAAGCAGAAGCTTTGTGAAAGGCTTGCCTAAGCTATCCTCATTCGAGGATGGCCATGTTTGCGCAGGATGTCAGTATGGAAAGGCTCATCGCCTTTCGTTTGATAAGTCGCAGATAAGAAGTAAAGCACTATTGGAGGTTATCCATGGTGATCAGATGGGGCCAACGGTCACTGCTAGTCTTGGTGGCAGCAGGTACATGCTTGTGTTGATTGATGACTACTCAAGTTATACTTGGGTATATTTTTTGAAGGAGAAGTCAGAAGCCTTCAAATTATTTGTGGAGTTCAAGGAGCTGGTGGAGGGCCGGCTTAACCTGCGGATCAAAAAGTTTAGAACTGACAACGGAGGAGAATTCATCTCCTCTGAGTTTTCTAATTTTTCCAGGAAGCACGGGATCCAGAGAGAGCTTACTTGTGCTCATACTCCACAAAAAAATGGAGTTGCAAAAAGGAAGATCCGTCGTTTGACGGAGACCTGCAAATGCTGACTTCATGCTAAGAGTATCCCAAGGTCCTTTTGGGCAGAGGGAATGTATTGTGCAGCTTATGTCATTAATCAGATGCCACTCAGTCCAATCAACATGAAGTCTCTCTTCGAGATGTTGCTGAATGAGAAGCTAAGCTTGGAACACCTTCAGGTGTTTGGATCAACTTACTATGTGCATATCCCGGATGCCTTAAGAACCAAGCTTGATGCAAAGGCAAGAAAACTTGTTTTTGTTGGCTATGATGAGCGGAAGAAGGGACGGAAGTGCACGGATCCTGCAATAAAGAAGTCTATTATATCAAGAGACGTGGTTTTTGATGAACTGACGTCGTATGGAGGAAGCTCAGTTGAGTTACCAGATAGCAAGGTTGATGAAGAGCAGGTGGTTGCTGAAGTTCTTCAAGAGGAGCTTGTTGTTTCACCAGTAACTCCTGTTGTTTTAAGATCTGAGGCAGAGGCTTCTGGTTCAGGAAATAAGGGGAGCATTGCTCAGGTTCTACTTGAGAATGAAGCTTAGCCTGAAGAAGCAGCGGAGGTGGTGAGCAAGGAGTGGACTCTTCGGAGATCAAAGAGGGTTATCATGCCTCCAGCTCTCCACTACAAAGGGAATGCAGTGAGCTATGTCTCATGTTTCTTTGCAGGCCCTCTTGATGAGCGAGAACCTTCAAGCTTTAATGAGTCCACTAGAGTCAAGGAGTGGGAAGATGCCATGGGAGAGGAGATGGCTACTCTCAAGAAGAATAAAACCTGGGACCTTGTGCCCAGGGTTGATGACATTACTCAAGTGACTTGCAAGTGGGTGTACAAGTTGAAGAAGAAGGCTGACGGGAGCATTGAAAGGTAGAAGGCTCACCTTGTTGCTCGAGGATTCTAACAGTAGTATGGAGAGTACTCTGAGGAGACGTTTAGTCCAGTTGCAAAGATGACTTCAGTTTGGGTGGTGATTGCCTTGGCTGCTTGCCAAGGATGGAGGATGTGGCAGCTTAACGTAAAGAATACCTTTCTTTATGGGGAGATTGATAAGGACATCTTCATGGATCAGCCGCTTGGTTTTGACTCTGAAGTTCATCCGAATTATGTCTACAAACTCAGGAAGGCTCTCTACGAGTTGAAGAAAGCTCCAAGAGCTTGGTATGGGAAGATAGTTGAATACCTTCAATTCTGCGGATACCTTGCTTCTAACTCTGATTCTAGCTTGTTCATCAAGAAGAAGGGGGAGCTTCATGTCTTGGTCCTGTTGTATGTTATTACATGATCATCACAGGGAATTCAAAGGAGGAAGTAGCTAGGCTCAGGGCTGAGCTTGCTATTCACTTTGAGATGAAAGACTTGGGAGAGCTTCATCACTTCCTTGGTCTCGAAGTACAGAGGAAGGAGAGAGGGATACTCATCTGCCAGAAAGGATATGCCGATCACATTGTGAACAATTTTGGCATGAGTGAAGGAAAGGTTTGCTCTACTCCTCTAGATCAAGGGCTGATGCTTCGGCGAGATGAAGGAAGGATTCTTCCTGATCCTTTGGTGTTCATAGCTCTTGTAGGGAGCTTGATCTACCTAACGATTAAGAGACCAGACATTGCTTACTCTATTGGTCGAGTAAGTCGGTTTATGGCAGTGTCAAGGAAGTCTCACCTGGTGGCGACAAAGAATATCTTGAAGTATGTCAAGACGACTTCTAATATGGGACTCCTTTATAGGAGGGACTCAGGTTTTTCTTTGTTAGGATACACGAATGCTGATTATGGTGGTGATTCAGATGATCAAAGATCAACTTCGGGTTATGTGTTCACTTGTGGATCAGTGAGCATCTAGTGGTGTAGCAAAAAGCAGGACTCGGTGTCCGTCTCTACTACGGAAGCTGAGTATAAGGCTTCGGCCTTGGCTGCTCGAGAAGCCATCTGGCTGAGGAGACTAGTAGATGACGTCCATGAGGAAGTGCAAAGTCCTACTTTGCTTCGAGGATACAATGAGAGTGCTCTCAAACTTGTGAACAATCCAGTTTATCACGCAAGGACCAAGCATATTGAGATCGAGCACCACTTCATAAGGGAAAAGGTGTTGGAGGGATCTCTTGTTGTCGGGCATGTTCAGAGTGAAGATAACCTTGGTGACATCTTCACGAAGCCGCTATCGAAGGGGCCTTTCCAGCGACTTCGAGGACTATTGGGCTTGATCACCACTTCTCACTTCAAGGGGGAGTATTGAAATTTGTGAAGTAAAAGTGGGTGATCGGGCAGTTCAGGCAACCTGGGAGGACTGACCGCGCGGACTTATGATACAGTCTGGCGGTCTGGTGTTGGCGAGCTGTGGAGTTCTGGTGGCTGCTGTGCGGGTTGAAATCCGTGGACTGCGCGGACTGAGTGTGAGTTTGGCAGTTGGCTGTTGTTGGCGGTTTGCAGGTTGGAGTGCGCGGTCTTCGCGGACTATGTGGACTATTGTTGTTGAGTCCGCGAGATCGGCGATGGTCTTGTCTCGAGTTGTGGTGGTGAGCCGCATTCTTTGTGGTGGACTGGCCTTGGAGGTGGCTATCTGACTTGGTGTCCGCTAAGCTCGCGCCATATATTTGGCAGGTTGCTGGACTTGGTCACAGACTGTGATAAGTCCAGGGTGTCCGCATAGTCCGTTGTTGACCGGGCAATCTGCATGTTGTTCGTGTACTTGTGTTGCGGGTTGATGATGTGTTCGGGGTGTCTGCATTATCCGCTGTGACCAGGCGGTATGCCTGTTGATCGTGGACAGGTTGCGGGCTGCTTCGGTGTTCGCAAAGTTTGCTAAGTCTGTTGTGACTGGGCAGTCTGCCTGTTGGTCGTGGATAGGTTGCGGGATGCTTCGGTGTTTGCAGAGTCCACTAAGTTTGCTGCGACCGAGCGGTTTTCCTGTTGGTCGTGGACTTGTACTTGCGGACTGATGCAGTGTCCACTACTCTGTGCGGACTGTCATCTCGCCTTGGTACTTAATAGTTTCGGCTGATGTCCGACCTTATCCTTACGGACTGGGCGGACTGCCTTGTGCGGACTGGCCTCCGGCTAGCAGGTTTGCTATGGCGGCGGTCTTGCGCTTGGCGGTTAGTGGACTGTTCGCGAGTCCGACATTGGTAATGCGGACAATGTGGACTCGGCAGACTAGCTGTGCTAGTTGTGATCAAGGGGCGGGTAGCCTATCTCATAGGGCGGTGACCACACTCCTCACCACGCTTATAAATAGGACCCCTCGACACTTCTTTTGTAACTGAGTGAACAGTAAGTTAAACTCGGATTAAGTGTTGCGGACTAAGTTTTCCTATCTGCGCGGTTTCAGTAGGCTTAACTGGTTGCTATTTGTAGGTTGCGCGGCTAGCACTGAGGAGTAAGGAGTTTTGTTCTGACTTCGGTCAGGCTTAGTAAAGTTTGCGGATTGCAATCGGTGACTTACCAGTTTTCTCTCTGCTTCAATTTTCCAAGTTCAATAACCTGTCCACCAGACTCGGCGGTTAGGCGGTCTGTTCTCCAGTTTGGCAGCAGGTAGTAGTTCAGCGAATAACGGTGCGTCCGTGCAACCTCGCGGTCTTGCTGGACTTTATTGATTAGTTCGGCTTCAGCAACAGTTCGGGTGATCTCTGCGACTTCTACGGACAGGCGGTCTCGGCGATCTCCAGTTTTTGTCCACCCGAATTGATGCTTGTAATTTCTGTTTTTCTTTGTACTGGCGAAATCATGTCTCGCCACGTATACCTCGCCCTATAAAGAAGATTGATAGTTATATGATATGCTTGTCTCTGTCTTTGCATCTGGTTGATTGAGGTTACTTTCTGGTTTCCGCTTGGTCAAGTTGTGATCTGGATAGTTCTGAAGATATTAATTTGGTTTTTAGACTATCTTACTGAGCTTCTTAAGAAAATTCAACACGCCTCACTCACCGCTATTTGCATTAGCTAGATTTTTTGAGCCTTGACATTGAGAGAGTAAGCTCCACTCAACGCCAAACTACTTAACAAAATTTCTCTATTATCGGGCAATGAGTGAGTAAGCTACACTCAATGCTTTTGGAGTTTGCCAAATATCTGTCTCTTAAAACACATAGGCAAGGATACAGTTAACGCTATTGCTCCATGACATTGAGTGAGTAAGCTACACTCAACGCCTTGCCACTTAGATAGATTTTCTGTCATGGCGTTGAGTGAGTAAGCTACACTCAATGCCAGTGGACTTAGTTAAAATTTTGCCCAACTTTTCTGTGGCGTTGACAGGCACAACAACACTCAACGCTAAAAGTTGTATGATGTTGAGTGAGTAAACCACACTCAACGCATGTGGACTTAGCCACATTTTCAGCCTATTTCTCTAGGCTTTGACTGACTAAGCCTAACTCACAGCTTTTTGCTGTATGGCATTCTGTAAGTAGAGTACACTCAACGCTTGTGTACTTAGCCATATTTTTGGCTATTTACCATTTAGGCTAAGATAGACTCAACGCCATTTGTTATATGGTGTTGAGTGAGCTGTCCTCACTCAATGTTTATGGACTTAGGTAATTTCTAGCTAGACAATATTGAATCCTTACCTCTGGCATCGAGTGAGCTTGCTCTACTCAACGCTTGTGGACTTAGTAGATTTTTACTATGTCCAGCAACCAATTGTTTATTCCACTTGTCCAATCAATGTGATATGATCTAACCTACACTCGTGACCTCAAGTACACATCAAATATAGTTGGTGTGTGTGCCATTGACCTGTTTAACTTCTTACAAATCAGGGACTTTGGGAACAATGGACCCAACAATATTTTGGGTGGATTTTCTAATCTTCCAATCTTGCAAATTATTCTAATTCTTAAATCGAGAAAGTTTCCAAAAATTCTCTTCGTCGGTTTCCTTTACTATACGCAAAATCCGATCGGCCGACAGCAGCTAGCAAGCAAGATTCGATCTTCATTTTTTCGATTTGACTGGATCTGAGTGTTCTGAAGATCTCAATTCCTACAGATCTAGTCGATTCAACTTTCAAGATCCAAGTCTTCAAAGTCTTCCATGTTTATGAGTTGTCGTGTTCTCCAAGACTATTTAAGATCATCTTTTTAAAGAATGACGGATAGAAGACTCCAGATCTTGTAAAGATTGTGTAATATATTTGTGTAATTTTTTGTTATATTTGTAGGAGATTTATCTTCGAGTTATAGATCCATTTATGGATCGAGTCATAGATTCGTTTGTGAATCGAGTTGTAGGAGAGGTTTTTCTCCGAGTGGTAGGAGCTTCGTCTCCGAGTTGTAGGGGTTGAGGCACCGAGGTGTAAGATTTGTTGGAATCTAAGAAAGGTGAAGTAGCCAAATCTAGCCCTTCATGGTAGATAGGTGAGGCGGGATAATGGATATACCCAAAATGGGGAACCACTATAGATCTCTGTGTTCTGTGTGCTTGTAATTTTTAAGTAATTTTTTATTCTGTAAAAAGACACAAACATCACCTATTCATCCCCCTCTAGGTGATTTAGGTAGACGCTAGATACATTCAGGGGAGGATTCCATGAGAAATCATCCCGAGGAAGGGACGTCTAGATCGGGGGATCTAGCTGTGTAAGACCCCCCTCCCGGAACACAACACACGGCACGAGGGGAGTCTTATGCCCGAAATAGCCGCCTTGCGGTAGCACTAACACACGGGTTAGCCTTTACCATAAGACGCCTATTCCGCCGGCTACAATCCATATCACATAAACAATGCCAACCCAACCATAACAGAAAAGTAAAGCAGTTCATTTCACAGCTAAGTTTAAGTCCAAAAGAGCGGAAGATAACAAGCACAACAGGCTTGTACAAAAGAACAAGAGTCTAGAAATGTTTTGCCAAACGGCTACATGAAAACACTCACGACTGTCACTGACGGTGCCGATGGCACCACCACCTCAGGTCCTATCATCCGGGCCTGGCTGTCCTGCTGCATAGTCCGTTGCTGCTCTACCTGCGGGGTTTCCTCCTAAAAAGGAAGACGTAGCAACCGTTAGTCATAAGACTAAGTGGCTTCACATCCGCTCCCCCGGCGACTCCTCGGCACCGGGCGGAGAAAGGAACAAAGGTATAATATATATATATAAGCAAGTAAACAAGCAGGTGACTGTAAATATGGTGGAGTATAAACTACGCTACACAACTAGCAGTTCTACAAATATCTATAATATATGACAGCAGGTATAATTAATCAGAATAGTAACTTAACTTATAAGAGTGCCCATACAAACTTATAAGTTAAGGATCGGCTTAACAGTAAAGTAACTCATCGTATAAGAGTGCCCATACAAACTTATACGATGAGGATCTTGTGTATGCAATGAATGACATGATATGAATGTTATGCTATGACCGAATCATGCGCACGCACATGCAAGTTGCTATGTCGACACAGACTTGAAGTTCCCACTTTTCGAGCAGGTAGCTAACCTCTCAGGCGTCGTCCGTCGTGGCCAGACGGCGACAGTGGAGCGGGCGTCTCCACTACTAGGTGGTATCACACTACCTATCCTAGGCCCCCGTACGCCTCAACGCTAAAAAAACACAACAGCGGAGCTCACATGCGTACTACGGCTCAGAAGGGGTCTTGGGTAGTTGTGCACCAAGAACACAGCCCAACCTGGCCTTTGATTTCGAACCGGATGGAACCTCGGAAACGCACGAGGTGCAAGCCCAACCGTTCTCATGGCGCGGAGGAGATCTCGGTTTATGGACACCAAGTATCTAACCCTACCGCCCAAGGTCTACCCATTGGCTCCCATCGGTGTGACGACTGGCGAACCCGTAGACCTGCCACAGTCATTACCTCAATATCGCGACACGATGAATCGTCGCACATCGCATGCCCCAAAACAACTCACTCGATGTTACCCGTAGGGAGACTTCAACTCTAAGCATCGGTTGTTAATAAACCCCTTGGGCTCGGATTACGGTTATAAAGTACTCTTCACATAGTGTTCATCATATTCACGCCCACCTATTCAATGAATTCACCTCAACACTACGCATAATAGATATGTTCAACTCCCAACTATATAAATATATTTTGTACCACTCTCAACCCTTAATATCTAGCCTTCCCATCCAATCCATTTCTCCACCAATACATGCTTATTCCTTATTACACAACCAAATGAGTAACCATGCTAAATTATAGTAACAACAACATTATAGATACATGGGAGCAAGATAACAAATGAGCAAATCGCAACCATTGCAAGAGTGCTAACATTATAAATTAACAAGTGCATTAACATAGGATAGCCCGATACTAAAACTGAGATTCCCGGAGCTACAGGAATCCGATCACAATGCTCAACCCCTCGTTGGAAAGGTATTCGCGAGGGCTACGACTTTCGTGTTGAGTCGATCGCCCAGATCTGGTCGCAACATACCAGAAATTCAACTCAAATACGTACAGGAAACAGTTTCCTGTACAGGATTTTCCCGAACGCAGCAGACTCGAACCCGCTTTCCCGTGGCTACAGGTATCGCATGGAAAAGTGCAACCACTCGTTGGAAAGGTAATTTAAAGGGCTACGACTTTCGTGTTGAGTCGATCACCCAGATCTGGCCAGAATACCTCCGAAATTGGCCACGAAGGTCGCCGCGTGCAGAAATCAGATTTCTGCACGCATCTTAAGGCGAGATGAACGGCATCCGTTCATCTTCTTCCTTGCAACGACCTCGCATAAACTTTTCCAGAAATCACACCCAACCTTATTTCTCCTTTCAAAGCCAAACCCTCAATGAAAACCCCTCTCATCTCCACTTTGAATGATGAGAAGGTTGAGGGAGACTAAGCCTAGAAAACCTAGGCATGGCTTATCCTAAGAACTCTCCTCCTCACCATCAAGACTCTATGGAGTCGATGTCTCTCCTAAAATAACTATAGATCTAGCACCAAGGGAGAGGGGAGGAAGCTCACCTCAAGTCCAGCGGTACCACCATGGCCGGCCATGAGCCTCGCACTCCTTCGCGGCGGCATTGTTTTTCCCTTGACGGCGGCGGCGTTTCGATTCCTCCAAGGATGGCTCCGGCAAGCCTCTTCCTCCTCCAGCCAAGAGAACTCCCTCAGAAATTTCGGGGCTGAAGAAAGGGGATGAAATGCTAGGGTTTCACAACTTTTTCCTTTTTATACACCGCAGACACGGGTAGGCACACGGCCGTGTTCCTACCCGTGTTCAGGTGACACGGCCGTGTCGCCTGCCGTGTTTAGGGCCGTGTTCATCCCAGAACATTTTTCTGCTGTGTCGGGGTTGCGGCACACGGGTAGAGACACGGCCGTGTCTCGACCCGTGTCCTCAGCACACGGGTAGGGACACGCCCGTGTCCCAATACCCGTGTACCTCTCTGACTGGAAACTTAATATTGGCATGAGGCACACGGGTATGGACACGGCCGTGTCCATACCCGTGTCGGCCAAAATAACCGTTTTGTCTTGTTTTCCTCATTTCCCATACGTTCGCACCTGTTCACCCACACCCCCATTGGGCTCACCACAGCCCCCTTGACTCAAAAGCGCAATCAAGGGGCCTAGCGTGAATTGGGACGTTACAAATCCTATAAACAAAATAAAAGATTTCGTCCCCGAAATCAGGGTAAGGCTATGGGAGTGAAACACATAAAAGGGAACTATGCTTTCAAATAAAATTCTTACCTGGAGTAAATAATTCCGGGTAGCGCCCTTGCATCAAATCCTTTGGCTCCCATGTGAACTCCTCCTTCCCGTGATTAGACCATAGCACTTTCACCAAGGGAACACTTTTGCGGCGCAAGGTTCTTGTCTCGTTATCAACGATCCGCACCGGCTCCAGTCGCACAGACCTATCAGACGCCACGGCACCATCCGCCGTGGGGATATACTGTTCAGGCCGCAACAAAGCCTTCCGAAGCGACGATACATGGAACACGTCATGAAGGTTCTCCAGCTCCGGAGGTAACTCCAATCGATAGGCCAGAGGGCCAATCCTTTCCACTACGACATAGGGCCCGACATACCTTGGGCTGAGCTTCTTGACTCCACGTACCCGCGACACTCCGTGCATCGGTCGAATCTTCAGGAACACCTTATCACCCACTTGAAACTCCCCCATACGGTGCCTTGCGTTGTAATATTTTGCCTGTCGGCTTTGAGCCTCTAGCATTCGATCCCGGATCAACCTAACCACCGCGTCCGTGTCCTCAATATACTCATTTCCCAATGTCTTCGGATCTTCGTCTTGCACCCAGGACAAGGGTGTTCTACACCTCCTTCCATACAAAGCTTCATGAGGTGCCATTCCAATACTGGCTTGATGACTGTTATTATAAGAGAACTCCACGAGAGGTAAGAGTCTCTCCCATGGTTCTCCTTTATCTAGCACACACAACCTTAGAAGGTCCTCCAATGTTCGGATGGTTCGCTCAGATTGCCCGTCCGTTTGTGGGTAAAAGGCTATGCTGAAGGCGAGGCGCGAGCCCAAATAAGCCTGTACAGCCCTCCATTCTCTTGAAGTAAACCGACCATCCCGATCGGAGACGATCGTCTTCGGCACACCATGGTACCGCACAAATTGCTCCACAAAGAGACGCACTAGGACGCCCACCTGCGCCTCCTTCTTCATTGGGATAAATCGGGCTACCTTGGTCAACCGATCAACTATCACCCACACAGAATCATTCCCCGAGCGCGAGCGAGGTAACCCGTGGACGAAGTCCATGGAGATGTCCACAAATTTCCATTCGGGGATGGGCAACGACTGTAGCATTCCACCGGGGCTTCTGCACTCTGCCTTCACCATTTGGCAGGCCACACAATGAGTAACAAAGTACTTGACATCCCTCTTCATGCCCGGCCAACACATTGTCTTTCTCAAATCGGTGTACATCTTCGCGATCCCCGGGTGCACCGAGTACTTGGAGCAATGGGCCTCCTTTAGAATATCCTCCCGAATGTTGTCACCTTCGGGGATGTAAAGCCGGCCACGAAAATGGACGAGGCCGTCTTTTAGGGAGTATTCCTCCGTAGTCCCATCCTCCATTGACTTGAAAGCCGGGGTTAAAGCCGCATCCTTCTTTTGTTCCGTCCGGATCCGGTCTCGTATGTTGCAAACTATACTCATCGCGGCCAAATATTCTGTATACTCTTCCGATTGATTCTTAAAGACCAAAGTGATTTCCATCTCTTGCAGTGTCCGGATTAACTCCATCCTCATCAAGCGGGATTCCGTGCTCGTTCCCGGTGCTTTCCGGCTCAAGGCATCAGCTACGGAATTAACCTTCCCGGGGTGGTAGTTCAAGGTGAATTCATAGTCGCACAAGAACTCCAACCACCGCCGCTGTCTCAAGTTTAACTCCTTTTGGGTGTGAACGTACTTCAGGTTTTTGTGATCCGAGTAGATCTCGCAGTGGACGCCATATAAATAATGCCTCCACATCTTCAAGGCGAATACCACCGCTCCCAACTCTAGATCATGCACCGGGTAGCTGGCTTCATGCTTCTTCAACTGTCTTGAAGCATAAGCGATCACATGCCCATTCTGCATCAACACAGCTCCCATCCCTTGATACGACGCATCCGTGTAAACTTGAAAGCCCTCCTTCCCAGATGGAAGAGCTAGGATGGGTGCAGTCGTCAATCTGTCCTTCAACTCTTGGAATGCAGCTTCGCACTGGGGTGTCCATTCAAACGGCACACCCTTCTTGGTCAGCGTAGTAAGGGGAAGGGCGATCTTCGAGAAGCCTTTCACGAACTTGCGATAGTACCCGGCAAGTCCAAGAAAGCTCCGTATGTCGGCCGCTGACTTCAATGGCGACCACTCCTTCACGGCCCGCACCTTGGCCGGATCTACTGCTAGCCCCGCCCCACTAATCACATGGCCCAAAAACGCGACCTCTTGAAGCCAAAACTCGCATTTGCTGAACTTGGCAAACAAAGTGTGCTCCTTTAGCTTCCTCAGCACTAAAGTTAGATGTTCGGCGTGTTCTGCTTCACTCTTGGAGTAGACTAGGATATCATCGATGAACACGATGACAAAGATGTCCAAATAAGGGCTGAACACCTTGTTCATCAAGCTCATAAAGGCGGAAGGGGCGTTTGTGAGCCCAAACGGCATCACGGTGAATTCACACAAACCATATCTCGAACTGAACGCCGTCTTCTGAATGTCATCTTCTTGTATCCTCAGCTGATAATATCCCGAACGCAGATCTAACTTGGAGAACCAATACGATCCCACCAATTGATCAAATAATTCATCAATGCGCGGTAGGGGATAGGTGTTCCGCACCGTTAACCGGTTCAACTCTCGATAATCAATACATAACCGCAAGGTGCCATCCTTCTTTTTGACGAACAAAATGGGCGCTCCCCAAGGCGACGAGCTTGGGCGAACGAACCCTGCTTCCACCAATTCCTGAAGCTGGACTCTAAACTCTGCAAGTTCCTTCGGAGCCATTCGGTATGGAGCTCGCGAGACGGGCTTGGCACCCGGAATTAGCTTGATTTGGAAGTCCACTTCCCTATGCGGGGGTAGTCCCGGCAATTTCTCGGGAAATACCTCGGGAAATTCTCGCACCACCCGCACATCCTTGACCTCTAATGTCAATTTCTTCAACTCGAAGCAAATTACATAGACCTCGTCCCCTTCCATATGAGATTTCATAACTTGGATTGAAGATAATAATATACGGGGTGCGAATTTAATATCTTGGAAGATGACTTCCGAGTCTCCATGCCTCAACATAACTTGCTTCTCCGCACAATTGATCCTGGCGTGGTGCCAGTCCAACCACTTCATGCCCAGGATGAGGTCGAACTCCGGGATTCTTAACACTATAGCCGGAGTTTCAAAGAACTTTCCTCCAATAAGGGTGTCGAAGTCGCAACTTGCTGACGACGTCATCTCAGAGCTGTCCGGAAGGCGCACCCTTTGAGTAATGCCCGAGAAGTGTTGCACTCCCTCCAAGTCCTTCACGAAGTCCGCCGAAATGAACGAGTGAGACGCACCCGTGTCAAATAACGTATAGGCGGGTCTCCCGCTAACCATGACAGTGCCTAGGTTCCAAAAGGGTAATCACTATCCAGAATTGCGCGTATCATTTGTATCGTAAATCTAACAAGTCATATAATATTAATAAATTTTGCATGTACCGGTGATGACTTCCTGCGGATTTCTCTCCTGAGTCATATCCAATGCAAATACATGCTCCCGTGCATGTCCTTGATTTCTCCCTGGTGGTCCTCTTCCTCGGCCACGCATGTGCCCTCGCCCCCGTGGAGCTACTGGAGGGAGAGCAATAGGAGCATCCCCGATCAGTCGCGGACAAACTCGTCGGACATGCCCCGATTGGTTGCACTCAAAACATATCACCTCACGTCGGCCCCCAGGTTGTTGATAATATTGCTGCTGCGGTGGTGGAGGTAAAGCTAGTGGTTGTGGAATTGGGTACTCCACCCGATAGTTCCGGTTGACCCACCGACCGCCTCTGTGGTTTCCCCTTCCTCTGCCATGATCATTCCGCCTTCTATTACTAGGGCCGACTTCAATTACTCCTTCCGCAGGTCTCTTGCCACATCCCATGTGGTCCGCCTCCAGTCTCTTTGCCATGTCGATGATTTCTGCCAGGCTTCCATCGGCTATAAACAAAAGGGCCTGCCTCAGGGGGTCCCTCAACCCTTTGTAGAAGCGCTTCGCGTAGCCTCTATCGTCCAAATCATAGGAATCGGCAAACCTAGCGAGGTGTTGGAACTCCCTCTGGTACTCCGTTACCGATTTCGATCCCTGCTTCAGCTGCAGAAATTTTTCTTCAAGTCCATCCCGAGCAGAAGAAGGGATGAAGTGATCCAGAAAAGCCTCGGTGAACTCGTTCCAACTGATGTCCGTGTACAACCGCCCTTGGAAGGTGGAGCCCATGAGGGACTTCCACCACCTTTTGGCGTGCAGCTCTAGCAGCGTCACTACCAATGTCACCGCCATGCTGTTCGGACATCTTATGCCAGCCATCAATTCCTGTACGGTATCAAGCCATTCCTCAGTGCGCACCGGCGATTCTGTCCCAAGATAGGCAGGAGGGGACAGGGCACGGAAGGTGCTCAACCAGTTGGAGCCTGGCGCTTGTTGTTGCACCGGAGCTTGCTGGGCTTTAAATGCATCCAATATGGCTGACAGCGTTTGTCCCAGTTCCGACTGCTGGAATTGTGAAGGAACGGAAGGGGTAGGAGTGCCCCCACCCGGCTCCACCTGCGCTGGGACCTGTACGCAAGGTACAAACTAGGGTCAGTTTGGCTAAAACTAATGTCAAAGTTGGACAACTTAGTGTGAATTACATATGGGCACACCACTGCTTCCGCTAAGTCGGTTTGTCCCCAAACCGACTAATCGAACGGGAGTGGCCCATTGTTACCTGACTGCTGTAGGTGAAGATCGGCTAAGTCTGATACCATTTGTAAGACCCCCCTCCCGGAACACAACACACGGCACGAGGGGAGTCTTATGCCCGAAATAGCCGCATTGCAGTAGCACTAACACACGGGTTAGCCTTTACCATAAGACGCCTATTCCGCCGGCTACAATCCATATCACATAAACAATGCCAACCCAACCATAACAGAAAAATAAAGCAGTTCATTTCACAGCTAAGTTTAAGTCCAAAAGAGCGGAAGCTAACAACCACAACAGGCTTGTACAAAAGAACAAGAGTCTAGAAATGTTTTGCCAAACGGCTACATGAAAACACTCACGACTGTCACTGACGGTGCCGATGGCACCACCACCTCAGGTCCTATCATCCGGGCCTGGCTGTCCTGCTGCATAGTCCGTTGCTGCTCTACCTGCGGGGTTTCCTCCTAAAAAGGAAGACGTAGCAACCGTTAGTCATAAGACTAAGTGGCTTCACATCCGCTCCCCCGGCGACTCCTCGGCACCGAGCGGAGAAAGGAACAAAGGTACAATATATATATAAGCAAGTAAACAAGCAGGTGACTGTAAATATGGTGGAGTATAAACTACGCTACACAACTAGCAGTTCTACAAATATCTATAATATATGACAGCAGGTATAATTAATCAGAATAGTAACTTAACTTATAAGAGTGCCCATACAAACTTATAAGTTAAGGATCGGCTTAACAGTAAAGTAACTCATCGTATAAGAGTGCCCATACAAACTTATACGATGAGGATCTTGTGTATGCAATGAATGACATGATATGAATGTTATGCTATGACCGAATCATGCGCACGCACATGCAAGTTGCTATGTCGACACAGACTTGAAGTTCCCACTTTTCGAGCAGGTAGCTAACCTCTCAGGCATCGTCCGTCGTGGCCAGACGGCGACAGTGGAGCGGGCGTCTCCACTACTAGGTGGTATCACACTACCTATCCTAGGCCCCCGTACGCCTCAACGCTAAAAAAACACAACAGCGGAGCTCACATGCGTACTACGGCTCAGAAGGGGTCTTGGGTAGTTGTGCACCAAGAACACAGCCCAACCTGGCCTTTGATTTCGAACCGGATGGAACCTCGGAAACGCACGAGGTGCAAGCCCAACCGTTCTCATGGCGCGGAGGAGATCTCGGTTTATGGACACCAAGTATCTAACCCTACCGCCCAAGGTCTACCCATTGGCTCCCATCGGTGTGACGACTGGCGAACCCGTAGACCTGCCACAGTCATTACCTCAATATCGCGACACGATGAATCGTCGCACATCGCATGCCCCAAAACAACTCACTCGATGTTACCCGTAGGGAGACTTCAACTCTAAGCATCGGTTGTTAATAAACCCCTTGGGCTCGGATTACGGTTACAAAGTACTCTTCACATAGTGTTCATCATATTCACGCCCACCTATTCAATGAATTCACCTCAACACTACGCATAATAGATATGTTCAACTCCCAACTATATAAATATATTTTGTACCACTCTCAACCCTTAATATCTAGCCTTCCCATCCAATCCATTTCTCCACCAATACATGCTTATTCCTTATTACACAACCAAATGAGTAACCATGCTAAATTATAGTAACAACAACATTATAGATACATGGGAGCAAGATAACAAATGAGCAAATCGCAACCATTGCAAGAGTGCTAACATTATAAATTAACAAGTACATTAACATAGGATAGCCCGATACTAAAACTGAGATTCCCGAAGCTACAGGAATCCGATCACAATGCTCAACCCCTCGTTGGAAAGGTATTCGCGAGGGCTACGACTTTCGTGTTGAGTCGATCGCCCAGATCTGGTCGCAACATACCAGAAATTCAACTCGAATACGTACAGGAAACAGTTTCCTGTACAGGATTTTCCCGAACGCAGCGGACTCGAACCCGCTTTCCCGTGGCTACAGGTATCGCATGGAAACGTGCAACCACTCGTTGGAAAGGTAATTTCAAGGGCTACGACTTTCGTGTTGAGTCGATCACTCAGATCTGGCCAGAATACCTCCGAAATTGGCCACGAAGGTCGCCGCGTGCAGAAATCAGATTTCTGCACGCATCTTAAGGCGAGATGAACGGCTTCCGTTCATCTTCTTCCTTGCAACGACCTCGCATAAATTTTTCCAGAAATCACACCCAACCTTATTTCTCCTTTCAAAGCCAAACCCTCAACGAAAACCCCTCTCATCTCCACTTTGAATGATGAGAAGGTTGAGGGAGACTAAGCCTAGAAAACCTAGGCATGGCTTATCCTAAGAACTCTCCTCCTCACCATCAAGACTCTATGGAGTCGATGTCTCTCCTAAAATAACTATAGATCTAGCACCAAGGGAGAGGGGAGGAAGCTCACCTCAAGTCCAGCGGTACCACCATGGCCGGCCATGAGCCTCGCACTCCTTCGCGGCGGCATTGTTTTTCCCTTGACGGCGGCGGCGTTTCGATTCCTCCAAGGATGGCTCCGGCAAGCCTCTTCCTCCTCCAGCCAAGAGAACTCCCTCATAAATTTCGGGGCTGAAGAAAGGGGATGAAATGCTAGGGTTTCACAACTTTTTCCTTTTTAAACACCGCAGACACGGGGAGGCACACAGCCGTGTTCCTACCCGTGTTCAGGTGACACGGCCGTGTCGCCTGCCGTGTTTAGGGCCGTGTTCATCCCAGAACATTTTTCTGCTGTGTCGGGGTTGCGGCACATGGGTAGAGACACGGCCGTGTCTCGACCCGTGTCCTCAGCACACGGGTAGGGACACGCCCGTGTCCCAATACCCGTGTACCTCTCTGACTGGAAACTTAATATTGGCATGAGGAACACGGGTATGGACACGGCCGTGTCCATACCCGTGTCGGCCAAAATAACCGTTTTGTCTTGTTTTCCTCATTTCCCATACGTTCGCACCTGTTCACCCACACCCCCATTGGGCTCACCACAGCCCCCTTGACTCAAAAGCGCAATCAAGGGGCCTAGCGTGAATTGGGACGTTACAAGCGGGGCTCTAAGACACTTCCTCACGTGAAGGTAAAGAGCCAGCTCGAAGACATTTATTGGAGGGAAAGGGAGAGAGCCAACCGAACCGGGTAGTGGGTCGGTATAAAAAATGAAAAAATTCTTGACTTTAACCCCCTCCAATCTCCGACGTCATGGAGATCCAGTACTTATAATTATAAATAATCTCTATTTATGTTTGAATACAAATTATTCATTACTTTTCATTCTGTGTGTGACATTCTGTTTGTTTGTCAGTAGATCTCTAAAGGGGGTGTATTTCTCCAAGGAGAAATTTGCCTAGGATAACGAGGTATTTGACCTACCACCGTGCGCTAGCTAGTTGTCGAAGTATAAGACCGGGCGGTCTGGCGATTTGAGCCTGGTGGGTTGTAGACCGGGCGGTCTGGCGGTTTGTGTCCGGCGGGTTGATATCAATACTGTTGGTGTGTTGTGTCCGGCGGTCTGACGGTTTATCTCCGGCGGCTTGGAAACCGGGCGGTCTAGCGGTCTCCTACCGCATCTCTCTCTTGCTTCTGGTATTGCCGAGCGGTTAGAACATTGTCTAACCGCGCGGCCTATTCCGGTCTGTTGTTCTAGCCGTCCGGATCTGATGTATAGCTTTAGTCCCACATTGTTAGTTTGTATTCTATCCTCTCTCCTCCATTCTATAAAAGGGAGGCCATACCTTTGTAAATGATATCTTTTTGGATAATAAAATTTTAATTATTCAAAGTTCCGGCTTGTTTTCTAGTCGTTTGTTCGCTACTTTAGTCTTTTGTTCGCTACTTCTCACATGGTATCAGAGGACTCAATCTACTCCTCCTGATTCTGTGCGCCCTGTCCGCGCGGCTTACCTCTTTTTCTCTCGCGACCTGTTCTCGCGATTTGTCTCTTCCGCCTGCTTGTGCCCTGTCCGCGCGACCGTCTTTTCCTGTCTTTCAGTCGCAGCGACCTGTATCTTTGCTCGCCGCGACCTGCTGCCTTTTTTGCCATGTTCATTCATCACTTCTGTCCGAGCGGTCTATCTTCTAGACGCTCGACTTATTTACCTGCTTGGATAGCTTGGTCGTGGCTTCTCTGGCCGCTGGTGTCTGTCATCGTGACCGCCACAGCTCTTCTTCTTCCTATCCGCGCGGCTTGTATTCTAACCGCACGGCTTCTCACAGATTTCCCCTATGGCCCTTTCTGAAACCTCCACTACCACCACTCCCATCGCCACTCCGATGCCGCTTCCTACTCCCTCTGGCAACCTTGGCACGGTTTCTAAACTTGTTGGCTCCAACTATCCAGATTGGAGCGTTTCTTTCACCTTTCTTCTTCGCTCTCAGCGCAAATGTCATCACCTCACCGATGACCCTCCTCCTCTAGACTCTGCTGAATTTGATGACTGGGATGCCAGTGATGCGCTTGTCCGAACGTGGTTGGCTAATAGCCTCTCCGATGAATGTCTTCCTGTCATACGTCATGATGAGACGGTCAAGACCGCGTGGCTTCACCTTGCTGCTCTCTACTCGAAGGGGGCCTAGACACCCCACATTTATAATCTCTACGCGGATCTCTTCGCTCGCCCCTCCATGTCTCCTACTGCAGCTTATCAACAAGTTCAGGCTCTTGGCGCTGAAATCCTCCAGAATCGCCCTTTCTCCGCGGACTTGGCCGAGAAGTACAAACACTTCCAGGAACTCCTGGTTTTTTGTTATCTTCTACGGCTCCCTGAGTCTTTTGATATGATCCGCCAGCAGATCTTGGGCGAAGCCGAGTCTCCCACCTTGGATGCCACCGCGGCTTGCATCGCTGCTGTTACTTCACTGCTCCACCGTCCTCTGTTGTCCTCCCCTCCTCCACAGGACTCCTATGCTCACCAAGTTCAGCGGGGTGGCAATAGTGGTCGCAGCCACTCTGGCACGCGTGGTCCGTCAAGATTCCTCTGCTCTCACTGTGGTCGTACCGACCACTCTGTTGACCGCTGCTGGCAAAAACATCCTCATCTTCGTCCCTTCGGTGATACATCTTCCTCAACTTCCGCCTCCTCTCGGCCATCTGCTTCTATGGCCATGACCTCAGGTAGTGCACACGTCATTACCCAAGGTAAATGGCTGATTGACTCTGGTGCTACAAATCACATGACCGGAAACCCTCACTGCTTCTCTCTCCTAGAGACGCATGATCGGTTCCCCCCAGTTCTTGTTGCGGATGGTTCGCCTTCCCCGGTTCACGGAACGGGCATGGTTCATGTCACCCCGTCGCTTTGCTTAGCGGACACTCTCTATGTCCCGAAGTTCCCTTGCAATTTGCTCTCAGTTACTAATTTATGCAAGCAACTTCAGTATTATGTCTTATTTACTCCTACTTCTTGTTGTTTTCAGGACCTGAGGACCCAACAGATGATTGCTACTGGGACTGAGAGCGGCGGTCTCTACTTCCTCGACAATGTTTCCGCTTTGACCGCCTTCTCTTCCTCGTCTACTGATCTGCTTCAATGGCATCTTCGCCTTGGACATCCTCCTCCTTGGATTCTTCGTCATCTTCTTCCCCACTTACCTCAGACCAGTCCTCCGCTCAACTGTGATGCGTGTCAGCTTGGCAAACATCACCGCTCCTCCTTCCCGCCGAAGCAAGGTCGTGGTTCCTCCCGACCTTTTGATCTCATTCATTCTGATGTCTGGGGTCCTGCTCCTACTCTCACCGTTGGTCGGGGTAGTTCTTATTTCGTAACTTTTATTGATGATTTCTCTAGATGTACCTGGGTGTATCTTTTAAAAGATCGCTCTGAACTCTTATCTATCTGGCAATCTTTTTATAATATGATTAAAACTCAGTTTGATATTTCTATTAAAGTACTGCGCTCTAATAATGCAAAAGAATACCTCAGTCATGAGTTTTCGTCTTTTTGTATACAACATGGTCTTATTCATCAGACCAGCTGTGTTTACACCTCCCAGCAAAATGGGGTGGCGGAGCGTAAAAACCGTCATCTCCTCGATATCGCTCGCACTCTAATGATGCAGATGCAGGTACCTCGCTCCTACTGGGGCTATGCTGTCCTTCTTGCCTGCTATCTCATCAATCGCATTCCCTCTTCGGTTCTTCACGGCAAGACCCCCTTCTCCATTCTCTACCCAGGCAAGGAACCCTTTCCTCTTCCTCTCCGTATCTTTGGGTGTACGGCTTTTGTGCATGCTCCGTCTGCTACCCATGACAAGCTTTCCCCCCGTTCCACAAAATGTGTCTTTTTGGGATACTCGACCACTCAAAAAGGCTATTGTTGCTTTGACCCCGTTCTGCGCAAACAGTTTGTTTCCGCGGACGTCACCTTCTTCGAAAATGCATCCTACTTTTCTTCTCCATCCCTGCTTCCTCCTGCTGTCTCTGACTCTCCACCATCTCTCTGTGATCCTTCCATGCATATCGACGTCTCCCCTCCTATATCATCTCCTCCTCCGTCTCCTCCTCTCCCTATTATCTCCCCTCCTTCTTCTCTGCAGCCGTCTCTCTCTAGTCCCGGGCCAGCTTTCTCCGCCATGGACGCTCCGGTACCTGAGGCACAAGACGACCTGGATCTTCCCATTGCCCTTCGCAAAGGGGTGCGGGCGTGTACCCAACACCTGCTTGCGGCTATTGTTTCCTATGATCGGCTTACTCCCTCTCGCAGGTGCTTTGCTTTGGCTATCTCGGCTACTACCACTCCCCGCACTTACCAGGAGGCTCTTGTTATTCCTCATTGGAAATCTGCCATGGATGAGTAAATCGCCACTCTTACTGAAAGGGGTACCTGGACCCTTGTTCCTCCACCGGTAGGTACTGATGTGGTCGGCTGCCGCTGGGTGTTCGTTGTGAAGTTTCGCCCAGACGACACTGTGGATCGTTACAAAGCCCGACTGGTGGCCAAAGGCTTTACTCAGACTTATGGAGTTGACTATTTTGATACTTTCTCCCCGGTTGCTCACCTCAGCACCATCCAGGTTCTTCTTTCTGTGGCCGTCAATAGGGAGTGGGCTATTTCCCAGCTTGATGTCAAGAATGCTTTTCTGTATGGAGATCTTCAGGAGGACGTCTATATGGAGCAACCTCCTGGGTATGTTGCTCAGGGGGAGACACGAGTATGCCAGTTGAAGAAGGCCATCTACGGCCTAAAACAGAGCCCTCGGGCATGGTTCGACAAGTTAGTGGCATTGTGGCTGCCATTGGCTTTACAAGAAGTTCAACCGATCACTCATTGTTTATTCGCAAAACCGTATCGGGCCTTGTGGTTTTGGCGGTGTATGTGGATGATATTCTTCTTACCGGCGATGACCAGGATGGGGTGGACTTGACAAAGAAACACCTCCGTCAACACCTAGTCACGAAGGATATGGGCTCCCCGAAATATTTTTTGGGGATAGAAATCTCTCGGAAGCCCGACTCGTTGGTTCTCTCCCAACGGAAGTATGCTCTTGATCTTCTACAAGAGGCAGGATTGACCGGTGCCAAACCGGCCCGGTATCCCATGGCCACTGGAGAGGACAAAACATGGACAGATGACTCACCTCTTATATCCGATGCCACGAGGTATAGATGTCTGGTGGGCAAACTCATTTATCTCACGGTGACCAGACCCGACATCGCCTATGCTGTAGGCAAGGTCAGTCAGTTCATGCAAGCTCCCAGGGAATGTCATCTTCAGTCTGCCTTGAAGATACTAGAGTATGTCAAAGCAGCACCAGGAAAAGGGCTACTCTTTCAGAAGCATGGTCATTTGAGAGTTGAAGCCTACTCAGACTCAAGCTATGCGGATGATAAAGGTGACCGTAAATCTACATCGGGTTTTTGCACATTTGTTGGAGGTAATCTTGTGAGCTGGAAGAGCAAGAAGCAGTCTGTTGTCTCAGGTTCCAGCGTAGAAGCCGAATACCGAAGTATGGCGTCAACCACGTGTGAGTTAAAATGGTTGCGGGCTCTCATGCTTGACCTAGGAGAGGTCTACGACTATCCTCTGCCTATGTTCTGTGACAACAAATCCGCTATATACATATCAAAAAATCCGGTCTTCCATGAGAGAACGAAACATATAGAGGTCGACTGCCATTTCATCCGAGAAGAGGTCTTGAAGAGATAGATTTGCACTCCGTTCGTTACCTCCGACAAAGAGTTGGCAGATATCTTCACCAAGACAGTTTCTACTTCCTTCTTCCATATCTGTGACAACCTGGGCATGATTGATATCTATGCTCCAGCTTGAGGGGGAGTGTCGAAGTATGAGACCGGGCGGTCTGGCGGTTTGAGCCTGGCGGGTTGTAGACTGGGCGGTCTGGCGGTTTGTGTCCGGCGGGTTAATATCCAGACTATTGCTGTGTGGTGTCCAGCAGTCTGACGGTTTATCTCCGGAGGCTTGGAAACCGGGCGGTCTAGCGGTCTCCTACCGCATCACTCTCTTGCTTCTGGTATTGCCGAGTGGTTAGAACATTGTCTAACCACGCGGCCTGTTCCGGTCTGTTGTTCTAGCCGCCCGGATCTGATGTATAGCTTTAGTCCCACATTGTTAGTTTGTATTCTATCCTCTCTCCTCCATTCTATAAAAGGGAGGCCATACCTTTGTAAATGATATCTTTTTGGATAATAAAATTTCAATTATTCAAAGTTCCGGCTTGTTTTCTAGTCATTTGTTCGCTACTTTAGTCTTTTGTTCGCTACTTCTCACACTAGTTAGTTCCCCGCGGTAGCTTACAGAACTATATTTTTGGACAAAATATTTCAAAATTTTAATTAGCACATAAAACCTTATTCACCCCCCCCCCCTCTAAGGTTGACCACTAGATCCAATAAAGAGGACTTGGTGGTAGGTCTACGGGCTCGCCAGTAATCACACCGACGGGAGCTGACAGATAGACTTTGGGCGGTTTGGCTTGGTCCTTTGGTGTTCACTCCTGAAGGCTCCATCCATGCTAGTGGATGACTGGTCTTGGTTCTTCGGTGATATGCTATCGAAGACTACTTCTGTGCCAGTTATAGGCCAGTTGTACTAGGCTCTTTGTGCATATCTACCCAAGACCCCTTCTGAGCTGTAGTACGCAGGGGCTCTGTGGTTATGTCCTTAGCA
This sequence comes from Platanthera zijinensis, assembly GCA_039513925.1. Lineage (NCBI taxonomy): Eukaryota > Viridiplantae > Streptophyta > Magnoliopsida > Asparagales > Orchidaceae > Platanthera > Platanthera zijinensis. Next base: position 85,080,493 of record CM077091.1, read on the forward strand.
TTAGTGCATACGGAGGACTAGGCCTGGTAGTGTTGATTCCCTCCTAATAGTTGAGACACATGCTCTACTGTCACCTTTGGCCACGACGGATGACGCCTGAGAGGTTAGCTACCTGCTCGAAAAGTGGGAACTATAGTTCTATGTCGACATAGTAGTGTGTATGCGTGTGTGCATGAGTGAGTCATCATATTGCATTCATTTCATATCATTGCATTGCACCATATATAATCCTCATCATACAAATTTGTGTGGGAACTTTTGTATGATGAGTTAATTCGATGTACCCGACCCTCAATTTATAAATTTGTATGGGTATTTTTATAAGTTAAGTTAATTTCTGTAGTTATGTTAAATTTTGATGATGGTAGTATAAATTACCTCTTTTCATGTTGATGTTTACAATTGAAACCTGCTTATTATTAATTGTCAGTATATATGCATGAACTGCTTGATAATAATGCTCTTCTATAACTTATTGATTATATACTACTGTTATATTGAGCACCTCCTTCTTTTCCTCTGCCCGGTGCCTAAGAGTCATTGGGGTGAGCGGATGCGATAACCACTTAATATTTATGACTAACGGTTGCTACGTCTATCATTTTAAGAGAATACCCCAGATGGAGCAGCAACAGTGCCTTGTATAGGAGGACAACCAAGCCAGGGAGACAGGGCCTGATATGGCGATACCCTCACTTCCTTCTATGAGTGATGTGAGTTTGAGAATTATGATGTAGCCTTTGGGCAGTGTCGTGTACTCTGATATTAAAGAAGCTGATGTAGCTTCTTATTGTTGATGTATTGTTTTTGGACATTTACTTACTATGATATTATGACTTCTATGTTATTCTTTTGGTTGGGTTGGCATTTGTGATATCGAATTAGGCGGCAGGATATGCGGCTTGTGGTACAAATTAGCTTATGTGTTGATACTACCGTAAGGTGACTTTTTTTGGCATAAGGCTCCCCTCAATCGTGTCTTGTGTTCCAGGAGGGGGGTCTTACACAAGCCATAAATAACAACACAACACACCTGAATTTGATGTCAAGTCCATTCTTCGAGTCGACGGGTTCGTCGAGTACACTGGACGGGTTCGTCGAGTACACTGGACGGGTTCGTCGAGTACACTGGACGGGTTCATCGAGTACACTCGACGGGTTCGTCGAGTACACTCGACGGGTTCGTCGAGTACACTCGACGGGTTCGTCGAGTACACTCGACGGGTTCGTCGAGTACACTCGACGGGTTCTTCGAGTACACTCGATGGGTTCATTGAGTACACTCGATTGTCCGAACCTACCAGCCACCCCTATGACCTTGGGATCTCTCCTAAAATTTTCTAACCATCCTAAGCCACCCAAGGTGACACAAAACACACATAAGGGGTCAAGCTCGAATTGGGATGTTACAAATCTAATAAATGAAAAAACAATTTCATCCCCAAAATTTAGGTTGGGCTATGGGGATCAAAGGTCAGAATATTAAAATCAAATTTGGAGTACACTTGAATAGGTTAATAGTTTAGTATGCCCTAACTCCCACTCACTAGTAGTATGAGTCACAGCTCATCCATATGTGATTCCAATTGTACAAGTATATCATCAAGTCCCTAACTATAATATTAACTAACTCACATTAGTTACACTTTGGATCTAAATCCCTTGTGACCAATGATAATCTCATACACTTGAGATTAGCACTCATATATGAAAGTAAAATTTAGACTCCTCCTCCAAGATTATAATATGTTTTTATCTTATTCACTACCAGTTCTTCCAATACAAGAACACATCATCCAGATATCATTTAGCACTAGCAACGTCAACATGCCTAAGATAAGTATAATTTTCCCGCATGACGAAGATCCTTGTTTTGTACAGGTAGTGACATATAAATTTTCTCAAAATGATCAAATTTTATATCTCCCTCAAGTACACATGAGTAGTCAATCAAATCCATCAATTCTATTTGTCCAAAATTTAGCATTTAATATAGCTAGTCACAAGGTCAAGCAGATCATCAACTTTAAAGTCAAGAAGTCACATCGTTAAACCTTCAGATTATACATCCAGTAATAATTATAATAGTGATGTCCAAAATGACTTCTAATCAATTTCTGAAAAAGGGGTTAGATTTATAAGATATGAAGGTAAAATCTTTTTCAAACCAAAGATTTATCACGAGTCAGCTTCGTCGTAAGAGAGAACTCATCAACACTTAACATTTATCATGCAAATTCAAAAATATACATGTTTATAATAATGACTTATCCTCAGAAATTGTGAATCTTTCTAAAAGTGATTATAATATCATCAAATATGTGGGCTTCGATTTTTGAAACCATTAGAGTCATATCCAAAGGATCATATATATTCTACACACCTTTAGCTATAATTTTAACCCATGTTATTTAGTACCCAAGCACCAGTATCCGGGTCCTTAACATAACATCTTAGGATATCATCACATCCTACAATATACACCCTGTCATCACTGCTACCATGGTGATTTGTCATAACACTAACGAAGTGGAAGGTATAAGTCATGGGATTACACTCTATATGATCCTAAGGACTAGTTGTGTACCTTATGGCGTATCAGCTCACTAGGAGGGTTATCCAATATGTTTACTGATCTTTCTAAACCTCATGCTAACTTCACCACATGTTTAGGGATTCATTGTTATTCAATCGTATTCCATCAATAACATGATTATACTATAGCATGAAAAAGATTCCAAATACGCAACCTTCTTGTTATCATTATCATTACCATTTCTAGTTAACATATCCATTTGTGATGAAATATTTAATCTAGGAAACATTTCAAACCCAACCCCCCTTAAAATTCTATCATAGTTCGTACCCTATATTTTATACATTTCCACAAAATTTTACTCTCGTCAGCACAAATGTTATTAACTTATGGCATTGGTCATTTTCATGACATGATTAGCAAATCACCCAAAATATCCACCTAAAAGGTATAAGATTAAATAGTGGTATTAATAACAACAACAATATATTTCTATCAACTTTCATATGCTTCTGATAAGTAAAATGATGTAAATCACCAAAATATTACGAACCCGTTTGTTAACTCGCTGCGTACTAAAACAACATTTTTGGGATCATTATACCGTCATTGTCATGACATGGTAAAATAATCATAAATGTTCAAACATCCTAAATTTTCACCTCTTGACTTCTAATCACATAATAATCAAGTCCTATAATCATGCCACCGCATTTTCCATGACATTATCTCATTTCAATTCACAAATTCTCAATCATGATGTTAATGCCAAGAGAATTTAAGCTTAGTACATTTTTATATTTTCAATGATTCCAAAATCAATATTTGTTTGACCTGTGATGTTTAATAATTTGATCTGATGATATTATGAACCATTGCATAAGGCTCAAAAAGAATGGGAATCTATGACTACACTCCTCACATGAGTTATAATCACATCATTCTCCTCTAAGAACATGAGGATCTGAGTCAAGTACAACTTTTTGTCTAATCTAAACCCTACCTAGATTTGCATCGAATTCAAAATTCTCGTCAGTTTCCTCTTGTGAGCTAGGTAATTTTTTTGTGAGCCTCACTAACTGAGAACATAAACATTATTCAGTTTTGTTATGATATTAGAGCATTTAATAAATATGCCTTGTTGAGGCGATAATGTAACACGTACACTTAATTGTGCATAAACTGCCTTTTAAACTCCAATGTTGCATCAATTTTATATCTTTTGATAGAGAATTTCCCAATTCTGTTGAAAATTTTCAAACTACTTAAACCACATTTTGCTTAAGTGATGTCAATATGTATTAAGAAAAGCATGGTCGCTCCTCAGATTGTGTGTTAAGTAATTAACTCCCTCATTTAGCTCAAAACTGAGAAACTTCGTAGTGTCTCTTTGTCAATTGTATATTCTCAACGCACAGGCTCCTACATTATTCAAAAGAAGGGCATGATTCTAACCATGATAAATTATTTATCAAATAAACTCCAAATGCCCTACAATTTCAACCTGAGATCGTTCATATCATGTTTATTCCATAATAGATTTTTGAGATTTAATATCACTATAACACCCCGATCCATCACATAACATATAACAGAAGGTACGGTCGGGGCCTGACGCTATATACTACGGACAGTTAGTGGGGTTACTTATTGAGATCACAATAAGTAACCAAATGCTTATAAGAACTCGACCATTTGAATGTCCACACAACTAAATAGGAATGAAAGTACAGTACACAAATGTTGCTGCCTTAGGGCCTTATAAGTTTTTTCTCTAATAATAGTTTCTTGCATACATCGGCACGCAGGATGGTCACACGTGAACGATAAATAAAGACGGGTAATTCGCTTTGAACTTCAAGGCCCAACTTAGCAACCATGGGCTCCAGCCCGCTATTTCCCGCCTAGCTCCGCTGAACCTGCATGAGACATTCCACCGCAACGGTGGCAAACATAGCAACGGTCAACATTAGCTAACCAAATTATAACGACCCCACCCCTCACTCGGGGTGGTGGTGCTTCTTCCCTGCAGTCATTAGCATATCCAAATATTGGCAATCAGATCATGCAAATTAAGCACCATTCGTCACAGACGTTGGCACCGCCATCCGACGCACCGTGCTCTCAGGGCACATTCTCGGTGCACAAGACCTCAAGGGTCTCACAACCATTATTTATGACGGTTAGCAATGTTTGATCTTTTTAGTCTTTCAGGGCCAAAGTCAAAGACAACGCCCCTATGGATTCGACCAAGTCATGGCAATCCTTGGTCCGCACTTTGACTCACTCCAGGTCTATCGATAAAGGGTTGGGTACAGTTCAGCTATTTCCCATGCTCAAATCATCGGGAACGATAGATATGACACGGGTCAACATCCCCTTTCCAATTCATACGATACATAACCCCGTTATGATCTTAGGCTAGCACTCACGACCGCTTAAGCTGGGCCACACAGGCTCTCAGCTACACACATTGGCCCCCAGGTCTTCATGAGAAAGGCCTCACCAAATGATGGCCCCCGGGTCTCCACAAGATAGGTCTCACAAAACAATGGCCCTCAGGTCTCAACGAGACAGGCCTTACAAACAGTACAGTGCTCACTGGGAGCTACTGCCAGCGATAGCACTACCGCTGTGCGGTAGGGGACAGAGTATCGATTCTTCCCCTTAAACAGGTGTTTTCCTGGAGATCATCCCCCGGTACTTGTATGCAGCCAACTGCACACCCCGTGACTCGGAAATCTACACGATTATCACGGAGTCTTCTATGGCATATATGGCATACAAAAATCACCAATCTAGACCAACCTGTCCAGATGGGATTCACCCAGCATGCCTATTCCGTACTTCAATTCCGGATCTAAATGCAATACTAACGGGGATACACGGATCTATCCATCGGGAGAACCACTTCTACGTATTCGTGGAGCGTCTAACCTCACATTCCAAAAAGAAGGACTTCGCATGTCCAAGAAAGAGGATCGTTACACTAGAAGTCCATTTTGGTGTCGTGGAAGAGATTCTAGCCAGATGGAATTGAGCGCTACGGCTTTGCCTCCGAAGATCCAAACTTATCTCGAGGATTGGGGCTTCAAAACACCAATGGAGGCGAGATCTCCTTCGAATGAAGCTCCTCCTCCTTTCTCCAGCAGCTCAGAATTAGGGCTCAAAAGAAAATGAAGTGAAAACGCCACCTCCTAGGCTTTAAACCGAGCTACCGCCACGTGGTAACTTGCTACCGCCGCATGGTACCCCAATCGATGGCTCGTTTTGCGTGCCCACTTCCCAAGACCTGCAATCATAGTTCGACACATGTACACATCGTTACATCCGACTATCGTTGTGCGATAGGTTACTACCACAACGCGGTATCTAACGTCGATTACGGCACGACCGCACCCACTACCGCCATGCGATAACTTCTACCGCCGCGCGGTAACAACCCGATAGCTTTGCCAACTAAATGGACCACGCTAATGCCAGCGGTATATCTACCGCTGGGCGATAGCTTCCTGAAAGCTCTACCACACAACTCACAGTACTACTGCCAGCGATAACAACCTACCGTCGCACAGTAAACTCCGCATCATATCCATACGACGCCCTTGATTCCCTTCCACTACCGCTGCGCGCTATCGCTACCGCCAAGTGGTACTTTACATACAATATTTTCCTGCTTCAAGAACTTGGGGAGTTACAAATATCCCCCACTTACAGAATTTCGCCCCAAAATTAAGCCATGCAGGAAACTAAAGAAGTATCGATATCAAACTGTGTAGCTCAAACAAATAACTCGGGGAACTCTACATTTATGGTTTGTTCCCGCTCCAATGAGAGTTCTTCTCGGCCACAATTTTCCCAGCAGACCTAGACAATCATGATCGACTTATTGAGAAGTTGCTTGACTTCCACGTCCTCAATGCGAATGAGCTTGAACTTTGTTGTCAACCAAACATCAATCAGTACTTGATCCGCCACAACCACTTGTGTAGGCTCTTGCACCACCTTTTGCAACACAGATATGTAGAATACGTCATGCAAACCACAATGTTTCATTGAAAGCTTCAACCGATAGGCGGCTTCACCAACACACTCCAAAATTTCAAACAGCCCAAGGTATCTCGGACTAAACTTTTTCAAGCATCGAATCCTTGATGCGCCCTTGAATGGTTTGATCTTCAGGTAAACCCAATCGTCCATGGCAAACTCGACTCTTCTGTGCTTGGAGTTATAGTACTTAGCCTGCTTATCCTAAGTGATCAGCAACCGCTCTTGGATTGTTAGAACATCGAAGTCGCATCCTCAACTTCCTTCTGCTTAAATAAATTTGATTCGCCCGTCTCCAACCATAAAAATGATGTACGTCACTTTCTACCATAAAGGGCCTAGAAGGGTGCCATTTGGATGCTTGCCTGGTAACTATTATTGTAAGCGAAATCGATCATAAAAAGGTGATCCTTCCACCTTTTCCCGAAATCTGGGGCGCACATGCAAAGCATGTCCACCATCGTCATGTTTACCCTCTCGGTCTTACCATCCATCTGCGGATGAATGAACTTCAGCTTGGTACCCAACAGTTGATGTATTAGCCTCCAGTCATTTGACATGAATCTCCCATCTCAGTCACTCACGATACTACGGGGCCCACCATGCAGTCGTACAATATTATCCACGTAAAGCTTTGCCAGGTTTTCCACTGAATCGTCCTTCCTATTCGGGATGAATTGCGAGGCTTTCATTAAATGATGAACGATCAGCCAGATGACATTGTTTCCCTTCTATGATCTCGGCAAACCATGCACAAAATCCATGGATATATCGTCAAACTTTCATTCTGGTATAGGCAAAGACTTCAAAATTCCGCTGGGCTTCTAACATTCGGCCTTCGCCAAGGCACAAGTCTAACACTTTTCCACATATATGGCTATGTACTTTTTTAGTCCTTGCCACCAGAACAACTTCTTCATATCTTTATACATTTTTGTTCTCCCTAGGAGAATCAAGTAATTTGTATAATGAGCCTCGTACATTAATTATTCCTGGTGTTTACCCACCTTTGGGATGCACAATCGACTGTTCTTCCACAACAACCCATCAATAATAGTAAACTGTGCACTTGACCCATCCAAAGACTCAGCCATGTAGCGTTTCATGTTGTTGTTCAACTCCAAAGCCTACCGAATCCGGTCTGCGAGATCATACTGTACCACTGTCCAATTCAAACGTGCTTCAGCACTAGACCCCTTATCAACGCAAGAGATCTCTAAAGCCTCCAAATCTCGAATAAGATGGTCGTTATACATCAGTAACCAATTAGCATGTGTGGATGCCCTACGACTTAACGCATCCTCAACCGCATTACCTTTTCCAGGGACATAATGTATTTTAAAGGTATAGTCCCCAAGGAACTCCATTCACCTTCGCTAGCGTATTTTAATTCCCTTTGATCCAACAGATACTTCAGACTCTTATGGTTTATATAGATATTGACCTTCACGCCATACAAGTAGTGCCTCCACAGATTCAGAGTGAAAATCACGTCTGCTAACTCCAAATCGTGGACTGGACAGTTCCTCTCGTGTACTTTCAGCTAGTGCAAGTCATATGTTATCACCTTCCAATGTTCTAGCAAAATGCAGCCTAAGCCGCTCCCTGAGGCATCGTTATAGATCTCATAGCCCTCTGTTCCGCATGGCAAGCACAAAATAGGCGTCGTGGTCGGACGACTTTTCAATTCTTCGAAATCTTGTGCTCATGCTGGTTACCACACAAATTTCTGATCCTTCCTTGTCAGGGTCGTGCGGGGTAACGCTATCTGCGAGAAGTTCTCCACGAAGCGTCTGTAGTAGTCGGTAAGTCCCAGATTACTCCGGAATTCCGCCACAGAAGACAACACGAGCCACTCCCGTATTACAACAACCTTTGTTGGATCCACCACGATTCCCTCACCACTAACAATGTGACCAAGGAACGCTACCGAAGATAGCCAAAACTCACACTTAGAGAACTTGGCGTACAACTGATTACTCCTTAAAGTTTCTAGAACAATATGTAAATGCTCTGCATGATCATCCTCGAACTAGGAGTACACTAGGATATCATCAATAAAGACTCTTATGAACCGATCCAAATACTCCCTGAACATCTGGTTCATTAAGTCCATAAACACGTATGGCGCATTTGTCAGCCTAAAAGGCATGGCAATGAACTTATAATGCCCTTATCGTGTACTGAATGCTATCTTGGGAATATCACTTTCCAGGATTCTCAATTAATAATATCCAGACTTCAGATATATCTTCGATTATACAAGTCGATATAACTAGCTGGTCGAACATATCATCAATCCTCGGAATCGGGTACTTGTTCTTCTCTGTCAGCTTATTCAATTCCCGATAATCGATACAAAGTCATAGACTTCTGTTTTTCTTCTTCATGAAGAGGACTAGGGTGCTCCAAGGCGACGAACTTGGACGAACATACCCCTGCTCTATTAGTTCTTGATGTTGCTCCTTCGATTCTGCCATCTCTCTTGGTGCTAAGCGGAAAGGAGACCGCGACATAGGTTTGGCACCTGACACCAACTCGATAGTGAAATCGATCTCTCTCTAAGGTGGAGCTCCAGGGAGATTTTCGGGGAAAACGTTAGCAAACTCTAACACCACCGGATTACTGACCAAATCAGGCTTGGGCTTCTTAGCCTCTAATAGGGTGAAGAAGAACTCCGCCCCTCATAAACTGCTTTGACTACTTTGAGAGCAGACATCAACGTCTTGCTCGATCCCTTCAAACCAGAGAAAGTAGTTTCATGACTTGTGTTCAGCCCCAGTTTGACCATCTTCAAACTATAATCAATGAAAGAACGGTTCTCTGAGAGCCAATCCATGCCAAAGATCACGTCAAACTCCATTATCGGCAGTAGTGATGCTTCCAAGTCAAAATCTTGACTTCCTATCAGCACCTTAACACAACAGACCCTATCCGCGCTCATCAAACACCCGTTTGGCACCAACACATCTAGTTTATCCTTCATTATAGAAGAAGGCACTCTTATATCTGACACGAAGTTATTGGACAGGAAATAGTGTAAAGCTCTAGTATCAAACAGTGCTCGAGCCGGTCAGTCCGTAATTACGACATAGCCTAATACACAACAGGCATCCGACCAAAGCATAAGGCGTAAGGTATAGAAAGCTTTATAGCTAAAATCTAACACATACTTGTAATCACCTCGCCTTGTTTGATGGCCTCCTGTTTGCTAAGGTTATAGACTCTTGGCTAGGCCGGAGAATGATAGGACGCGGTCAAATCCACCGTCTTCCCTTTCTCCACATATGGTGCTCCTGCCTTTTTCTCCTACTTGCCACTCCAATGCTCGCAGGCAATGTGTCCCGGCTTGCCACAGTTATAACAATAAATTGAGCCTCCTCGCCTAGACGGTGCTCCAGTAGTAACAAACGAATTAGTTAGTCCAGAAGTTTTGGGATTCTTGTTCCACTTTTGATGCCCAGACTTCGATGAACTCTGAACTTTAAATTCTGACCTCTTCATAGCCAAGTCCTTCTTATCTTGAACCCTCTTCAGATTCGTCTGTTGAATCAAAGTATTTTTCCGCTGTAGCATATATATATTTTTCTTAGCGTGGACTTGCTGATCCACTGTGCCAAGGGATACGACCTTCAGATAAATGAGTTTTCTATTAAATTAAAACTTCTGATTTGTGGCTTTGGTGTGTCGCCTGAGCGTCGGCCGTTATCCCCTACTCGACGTGGCATCACAATGCGTATTTTCCCTTACTCTGATACTTCTTAACCTCAGGGAAAATGCGGGTCGTGACATCGTCTCCAGAGATCAGGCTTTATTGACCAGGGTCAGAAAACCCTACGTCATTAGTCCTGCGAGGAGCAACCCCAGATCGTCACGTAGTCCTTCATAGAACTGGTTGGCCTTGTGCTCCTCATCAGTAAAAGTAGAGCCTGCATATCACCCTAATCTCATGAACTCATGCAGGTAGTCGTCCATGTTACACTCGCCTGGAGTCAGTCTCTGAAACTGGTTTTCCATAGCGATTTTCTGAACTGACGGGATATATCGTGTCAGAAACAATCTCGAGAACTCCTCCATTGAGATATCAGTGAGTTGTCTCCCAGCAAAGTGATATAGCTCTACATCAACCCACCACAATATTGCTTCGTTGTCTAGAAGGAAAGTGGCTATCGTAACCTTCTGCCACTCCTCAGACTCTGTTGCGGACATGACTCTCATAACCCTAGAAAGCTAGTCCTAAATTTGTGTTAAGGTTTCAGTCCCCTGCAAACACTGGTGGATTAAAGCTCACCACGTGCTTTAGTTTTTTTTTCAGATGCTCTTCTTTGCACCACGGATTCTACCGCTACTTGATCTACCATGATGCGTTTTGTTGTGCTAAACGGTACTTGACCCAATTCAGGAGTAGGAGGTTGTACTTGCCTCCATGGTTGGGCATTGATCATGGCAAACACCGCTTCAGGTACCATTTGTATGGTTTTAGCAGAAGGAGGGGTCGTTGACGTGTTATTAGGCGCACTGCTCTATGCATAGTGCAGATGTTGTGACTGCGCTGTACCACTCTTAGTCACCTATAATCATGAAAAACTCAACTAAGCAACAAACAAATTGCCAAAAAGCAATAATAGGAACACGCAAGTTCCTCAAACAAGTGTATTTTCATTCCAAAGTGGACATTCATGGGTTCTTTCCTGTTATAATGATAACGCGCATACATATGCTCACCACCCCTTAAAAGAATTCTTCCACGAATTCGAATAATAAAGACTGACACTAGAGTCTTATAACAAATTGTAACACCCACATCCGTCACATAGCATATAACAGAAGGTACGGCCGGGGCCCGACGCCATAAACTACAGACAGTTAGTGTAGTTACTTATTGATACCACAATCTGTAAACGTTTATCCTAACTCAGAGTGCATTCTAGTGGAAGTTAATTAAATTCTTATAAGAACCCGACCATTTAATTGTCTACACAACTAAATAGGAATGAAAGTATAATACACAAATGTTGCAGTCTTAAGGCCTTACATTGTTTTCTCAAATAATAATGTCTTACATACATCGGCACGCAGGACAGCTACACATAAACGATAAATAAAGATGGGTAATTCACATTGGCCTTTAAGGGCCAGCTTAGCAACCATGGGCTCCAGCCCGCTATTTCCCGCCTGGCTCCGCTGCACCTGCATGAGACATTCCACCATAATGGTGGCAAACATAGCAACGGTCAGTATTAGCTGACCAAATTATAACGACCCATCCCTCACTCGGGGTGGCGGTTCTCCTTCTTTGCAGGCATTAGCATATACAAATATCGGCAATCAAATCGTGCAAATTAAGTACCATTTGACACAAACGTTGGCCCGACCGTCCAACGCCCCGTGCTCTAAGGGCACATTCTCGGTGCACAGGACCTCAAGGGTCACACATTCTTTGCGACGGCCAGCCATTTGAGATTTTTAGTCTTTCTCAAAAGCCAAAAACAACGCCCCTTGCGACAAGTAATGGGCCAGCAACATTTGAGATTCTTAGTCAGCATCCCCTTTCTCATTTCAGGTCAAAAGCCAAAAACAACGCCCCTATAGCTATGACCAAGTAAGCGTCCTCCCTGGTGATCCCAGATCCGCACATTGACGGAGAGAGTTTGTGGATTCACTCTCGAGGAGGCTTTTCTTCCGCGACGCCACCGCCACCTGATGTTTTGCTCGACGTCCGCCGCCATAGCAATTTTATTTCAAGCATTTTTATATTTATTGGGTACATGTAATGAGTTCAGTTATTTTGTGTGCTCAAATCGGAGGGAGATTGAGTGGTGGGCTATATATAGCATGTTATGAAGGATTAATTAGTGAATGAATGATAGACCCTAATTCCTCTCTACTCCTCCTTGCCGCCGCCCCTTGGCGAGCCGCCGCCCCCCCTTGCTCCCTCCATTGGTCAGCATCCCCTTTCTGACGCCGGCATCCGTGGAGAGAGTATTCTCCCAATATCTTGTGTAGTTTTCTGGTTGGCGTGACACGAAGAAGGCGACGAATTTCTCTCCCTCCCATCTCCGGTTGCCGTTAAGGAACGATCTAGTCTAGGCTATCCGGTTGGGCAATCACTTTTTGTGTTTCTCTTCCCTTGATTCTTGTGGCATTGGCAAATTGCGTAGCTTGTGTAACGCTTGATTTTTCGTGGTTTAATTTATTTTGTTATTGTCTTGTTTACCATTTTCGTTTAACAGGCTGGCGGCCCTCGTATGTATTTTGTTGGGAGAGAACCATCCTGCCCGAATCGTTTGTTTTTGGTGGTTTCTCTTTTGGTACAACACGCTCACACCGTGTGGGTTCTTTTCGCTTGAGAGGCCTTGGCCATCGCCTTGGTATTCAGGGGCTTTGCGAACCCCACGAGTTAATCTAATAATAATTTTAACATCCGGCCGTTAAATCTTGAGTGTGACGTGAGAGTTATCAGAAATCGCGTTAATTTGTGCCACCAAAACGTCGAAAGAGCGGGCCCCCAAGGTCTCCACAAGATAGGCCTCACAAAACAATGTCCCTTAGGTCTCCTCAAGACAGGCCATACAAACAATGTCCCTTAGGTGATGCATGCCCATGGTTTCGACGGATGAAACACTACGCATTCTTAGGTTCGGTAATTAAAATAAATACGCAGTGAGCAATATTTCTCTAAATTTACACTACCGATGACTTTAACCAATTAGTGGATCAATTTTAATCACGCAAAAACAAAGGGCCGCTACACCTTTTAGAGATTGAACAAGGGCTATATGCCAATGTTCGCTCAAGCGAATAGGACAAACCCAATCCGGACAATTAGCACGTCAAATTAGATTTATTAACAAACATCCACAAAACCAACACGAGAGGATCCAGACTAAAATAGCGATTTAAAACCAAGTCCAAAATCAATCCCAAATTAATTAAAAACGAGGTCGACCAAATCACTTGAACTCGAGGAGAAATCAAGGGTAGTGAACCCGAATTTTTCTAGCATTCACGAGATCTACCCGATTTGATCGATATGAAAATGTTCGGAGAATTTACGCTTGAAATTTAGATTTTAATAAAGCACGATTTCAATATAAATCAGGGCAAAATACTATCCATCTATTTCCACCAAATCTCATAAATAATTTAGAAGAAACACACACGAGATGGTTTAGAAAATCGTTACACAAATCCCAAGAAAATCCGTCCATAAGATGAGTGGAGGAAAAGCACACAGAATGGTGATTGAATCTATTTCCACGCACATCCATGGATCTGCACCGGACGATGAAGTCGCACGCTATTTGTTTCCTTTTCCAAACCCTAAAAGAGGGAGTATCTTGAAAAGGCCAATATATATAAGGAAAGAGGAGAGGGGAAAGGTGGTGGAATCCTTATCAAGGTGGAAGGAGGGGGGCTAGCCGAATATTTTTGGAGAGAAGAGGGGTCGGTTTGTGGGAGGGGAAGGAGGAGGGATGCTCAGGTATGGTGGTGGAGGAGGGTGGCCGAGTGAGGGAAAGGAAAAGAGAGAGGGTGGTGGCTTGGGGTGTGCTGAACCCAAGGGGGTGGGCTGCTCAGGTTTTAATGTGGAAGGAAGGTGGTCGGGTTGGGGGTTGCTCGGTTTGGTGTTGGAAAGGGGAAGGGTTGTTAGTGGAGAAACTTGAGGAGCAAGGAGGAGGAGGAGGAGGGGAAGAAAGGTGGTCGGCGGCCAAGAGAGAGGAGAGGAGAAAAGGGTTGGCCGAAATTGCCTAAGGGGAGGAGGGGGAAATTTCAACTTGAAATTTTAGGTTTTCTCTTTTCATTCAACTCTACTAAAATCTTTCATAACATGGTTATATATAGCCTACACCACACAATCGCCACCATTGAAAATTAAACAACTCATGATGGTTATATGCACCCATCATAATACATGAAATAAAAAATACATGAAATAAACACTTAAAATAAAATTGCTTAAAAATAAAATTGTTATAAATATATAATTATAATTATTTAATTTATAATTATATAATTTTATATAATGGCGGTGGTGGAGGTCGTGCAAAACATGTAGTGGCGTTGGAGAAGGGCGTCGTGGTAGAATCCCATCCTCGAGCTTGTGGCAACGATCATCCAAATCCACAAACTCTCTATGACGGGGTTCAACGGTCGCATCAGCAACGTCGTCATCAATCCTCCCCCTCTCAAAATTACTAATCACCGATGAGTGGCCCGTGAGGGAAGAATAGTCAAAAGCAGCAGCAACAGGGGAAAAATCTGGCCTAGCTATCCATGTCATAGTAGTATGAACATCCATCAGCACGGAGAACTTGTCAGGAATAGAAACAACAAGACTTTCGAGGAAACTCAAAAGGGTGTCAAGCAAAAGAAAAATAATTTGAATCTTACCATCCGGTTCAAGAGCCATGGAATCAACGTGGGAAAAAGACACGACAAAACTAACACTCCCCAACCCAAGAGAACATTTAATGGGAGGAAGAAACGACGGAGAAAGCCACTCAGGTGGAATTGAGACGTACAGTAAAAAGTCCGGAAACTTGAAATAAAGTGAAACACCCTGTGCTATATAAAAATCTTAAATAAAAGCATGAAATCTGAAGTTCTTCATATCCATGGATGGGTCGGTTTTCCTATGTATTAAATTATTAACAGAGCCAGAAGGCATCCTCTGGAGGACTGACTAGACTAAACCCAAATCACTAATTCTAGCGTAGGACGGTCTCGGACGAGAGCGAAAATGCGTGCGACATAAATTAAAATGAAATGCTAACGTCCTAGATTCATGAGAAGTGAAACCATTGTAACGCCCCCGATTTTTCTGCAACTATTTTTTTATTCTCGTTCGGCGTTACGGTGACGCGTCTTCGTGGCTTGTGCCATTTGTGGAGTGTGGTTTAGCTCCTTAGAACTGAGTGGCCTATTTTGTAGCCTATGGGTAAGGTCTCCCTAGCAAGCCGAGTCGTTTTGGGTGACCCGGTGTGGCCTCTTTAGGGATGCTTGTGTTTTGGATTTAGAAGGTTATAACTCGAGTTCTGTTCGTCGAAAGTTAATTTTGACTTTGTCGTTGTGTTCGTAGCTTGGGTATTTAGCTACGGTGCGAATTTCGTCGAATTCCGAGGTAGTTCGATTTTCGCATCGTTTTGGGTGTGCTATTAGTAAAATCAAATTAGAAATTTGATTTTTTAGCTGAGTGAACCGGCGGCTGGGCTGCAGTTAGGCTAAACCGACATGGCTAAGTAGTTATAAAAGCCTTATTAAGAAGTGGCGGGCCCACTTCTCCTTCCTCCTTCTTCCTGAGACCAAAAGAAAACCGTTGTTCCTGTTTCGCGGAAATCAGAGGCAGAACGACGGGCTGCTCTAGCTTTCGTACGGTGATTCCGGGAGTGTTCGTGGACAGATTTCGATTCCGAAAGCGGCGTTGTCTTTCTCTCGCTCAGATCTACGTTTCGACGGTAATAAATTCGATTTTCGTGGAGTTTTAGGAGATTTGGGATTTCCGGTTCTTGTCGTTTCCGCCATTAAAGTATGGGTTTTCTTGTTAGGTGCTTTTAGGTGCTGCTCCTTCTAGTGCAGAGTGAAGAGGAGGGAAAGCCGACCAAGCTTCGCCGGAAATCGAGGCAAGTTGTGTTCTTGCCCTTGCCATTCTTTTGTTCTCTTGTAATTTTTGAAAATCCCGGTTAGCCCTAGGGTAGAAGCCAAGCATGTTCTTCATCTTGCTGAAAAATTAGGGTTTAGATTCTCCTATTGAGCCCCCCTCTTTCCGCTATTGGTGCTCAACCCACCGGTGTAATGCCATCAGTTTTATTCCAGATTGCTGTCTGGTTGGTGGCTTGCGGGTGAAGCCGAGAGAGTGTGAGAGAAGGGGGTGCCTGCTGTGTTGTTGGTAAGAGTTTTTTTTTTGAATTCTGTCTGGCCGGCATTGAGTGTGATGCACACACTCAAAGCCTTTGCGAGTTTGGCGGTGAGTGTGGTGCATACACTCAACGCCGCAGTTGTAGCCAGTCAGAATATTTCTAAGTACTGGGGCGTTGAGTGAGGTGGACTCACTCAACGCCACAGCCCCTGCTAGCGGCTAAGTACTTTGGCATTGAGTGAGTCGACCTCACTCAACGCCATTTCCATTTTGGCGTTGAGTGAGGCAAGCTCACTCAACGCCGCAGTTTTCCTGAGAAGCTAAGTGTTTTGGTGTTGAGTGAGTCGACCTCACTCAATGCCATTTCGGTTTTGGCATTGAGTGAGGAGGACTCACTCAACGCCGTCGCTTCTGTGCAGCCAAGTACTTTGGCATTGAGTGAGGTGTGCTCACTCAACGCCATAGCCTTTTCTTAGGCTAAGTACTTTGGCGTTGAGTGAGTTGACCTCACTCAATGCCATTTCTAGTTTGGCGTTGAGTGAGGTGACTTCACTAAACACCGAAGGCAAGTTTGCGGCCAAGTCCTGTGGAGTTGAGTGAGCGAACCTCACTCAACGCCATTTCTGCTTTGGCGTTGAGTGAGGTAGACTCACTCAACGCCACAACCCTTCTTTGTGGCAAGAAATTCTGGCATTGAGTGAGATGACCTCACTCAACGCCATTGCTGTTTTGGCGTTGAGTGAGGTAAGCTCACTCAATGCCGCATATTTGCCTTGTTGCGGCTAAGTGCCAGGGCATTGAGTGAGTCAACCTCACTCAACGCCATTGTTGTTTTGGCATTGAGTGAGGTGGACTCACTCAATGCCGGAGTTTTCTTTTGCAGCTAAGTGTAAAGGCGTTGAGTTAGTGTGCTTCACTCAATGCCATTGCTGTTTTGGCGTTGAGTGAGGCTAGCTCACTCAACGCCACTTTCTCTGATTGAGGTTATGTACCAGGGCGTTGAGTGAGTGTACCTCACTCAATGTCATAGCTATTTTGGCGTTGAGTGAGGCTATCTCACTCAACGCCAGTATTGTTCTTCTTGAGTGCGTTGAGTGAGTGAACCTCACTCAACGCCATGCTTGTTCTGGCGCTGAGTGAGGCTAGCTCACTCAATGCCAAGGTCTTGGTAGGCATTGAGTGGGTCCCACTCAACGCCAAGCCGTGTTGGGTCATTTCAACACTTTTTCCTCTACCTCGATTTTTGTTCCTGAGTGAATTCCTTTTTTATATTTTGAGTTTCCTTATCAGCCATGTTTTTCATTCCTAAAGGACGAATCGTGGGTCGTGGTTAGTAATGGTGGTTTGGAGCTCTTCATGAGGGAGGTGTTGTGTAATTTAGACAAGGCCACCCTTATTCTTCTATCTTGCTCCAGGTACGGGCTGGACAAGGGAGTGGAAGGTCCCTTGTGCTTTCACATGTAGACCCTTGAGCTTGCTGGCTTGGAAATGGTGGTTGGGGGACTTAGTTTGCCTCCAACCCGGATCCATGTTGTTTGTTTTGCTACTACCATCTCCCACAGCTTAGGGTATTAGAAGTTTCTTCCTTGGTAGATTGTAGTACTTTGGGCTCTTGGTAGCCTAGTAGACCCTGCAGGATGTAGTTTCTTGGCAGGGTTGATACTGTTTCCTCCCACGTAGTGCATTTCTTATTGTCTTGCTTTGGGCAGTTGTGACTTTTACTGCTGTGTGTTTTCCTCTTTCATTTATTTCCCTGGTTGACACTTTCATGCAGTTTTTCCTTATTTTGCTTGTTGAGGTATTCTTCCTTATTTTGAATACCTCAGGTTCTGAGCAGTAGCCAGTTTGGTGGCTAGGTTGCGGTGGTGTTGCTGGTGTTCTCTTGGGATTTGGAGATCCTGTTGCTTTGTTAGTGAGGTAGTTTTTAAGTACTTTTCTTACAGACATACATATGTGCCAGTGGGTTCGTGTCAGGTTGTTTGCGCCCACTGATAGTTTTTTTTACCTTTATACTAGATATATTACTTTTGTTGCTACCATTTTCTGGAGATATTCTACTTGCTCTGGGGAGGATTTATGCTAGGTTGCTAGTTATTTTAAAACTACAATTATTATTGTAAGTATATTGCATGATCAACATGTTTTATAAAAGTAAATCACTATTTTCCAAACAACGTATAAAAATCATTTTCTTATATATAATATAAATTAAATGTAGAGTCTTGCATAGCATAAGTGGTCCTCTTAGGGCTCTTATGCACTTCTTAGGATGTCAAACCTGAATAAAGTACTTTTCCGCAGCGCATAAGTATAGTTTTTAACTGTGGACTAGGTGATCCACCGAGCCGAGGGATACGGCCTCAAAAATATAACTGATTTCCTAATCATTAAACTCATGATTTTCTTTCATAAAGTTAGTAGATGGTTTTGCCTGAGCGACAGCAGTTATCCCCTTCTTGACGTGGCATCATGACGCGTGTTTTCTCATACTCTGATAATTCCTAAATTCGGAGAAAATGCGGGTTGTGATAGTTGGTATCAGAGGGAGGTTGCTTGACAAGTTAGTCGGGCAACCTTCCTTTGATTGCTTTAGTAGTTCAGCATCATGTCATTCACATACTGATATGTCATCAGCACGTCTTGGCAAAAGTACGAACACTACACTCATCGCATAACATGAAGTATACGGTGCATATTATGTAGTATGGGATGCATAATATGTGTTCGTATATGGATCCACCATAGGGGCAACATGTGAGGGTTATGTAGTATGGGATGCATAACCTCACCACATGGCTGCATCTAACACGTTTTCTTTTTCGTTGCATGCGAATGTTATGTAGTATGGGATGCATAACATTTTCATGCGTACGCCGCTCATAACATGCATTTGGGCCTTTTTAGAATACATAACACAATCATGCATAACATAACATTGCATAAGCACAACGTGCCAAGCTAAAGACTGGCAGGATGACATATGTAAACACATAAGCTTTCAAGTCAAAAGTAATATAAAGTCATGCATTCCCGATCTAGGCACATGAATTAGCATGGTGGTGGTTAACCATCTTAGGTTTGGGCATAACATCAATTTTTGTAAAAAGATAAACTCCCAGAGCAAGTTTAGAAGCTTTAAGTTTATATCTATATATGTATTGTCTGTACTTGTAGTGGGTTCTAGCCATTGTATTAGGATCTTACTAGTGTTGTTATGATTTTAGGATGGAGAGACGTCCTTCGACTAGATCGACTCCCCTGTCTGATGGTGAGTCATTTGGAGCTCAGAATGACGCGGTGATCGAGAGCCTGCGGCAGAGTAGCGATGTCATGAGCAGACAAATGGTAGAGATGCAGGCCCAGATTCAGTCCCTGGTGGCGGTTGTGGCAGGTCAGACTCAGGGAGTGCAAGGTCCTATAGGGGGGTTAGCTGTCCCTCCTCCTCCTGCACCCTTAAGACCACCAATGGTGGTGCCAGCAGAGATGGCCTTCATCTCGCAGTTTCAGAGGCTGAGCCCTCCCACTTATGACAGGAAGGAGAATTTCATGGTAATAGACGACTGGCTGATCTCCATGGAGGAGATGTTCTCGTACTCAGGGATTGCAGATGATCAGAGGGTGATGATAGCCACCTATCAGCTTAAAGGTTTGGCTAAGAGTTGGTGGCTGAGAGAGAAGGAGAGCTTGGTAGCTGGATGCTCTTGGGAGGTGTTCAAGGAGATGCTGTTGAGGAAGTTATTACCCTCGGTTGAGCGTGACCGCCTCATGAACGACTTCCTCCATCTGAAGCAAAGGCAACTCACGGTGGGTGAGTATGAGATAGAGTTCAGCAAGTTGAGCCATTTTGCCCCTGGTTTGGTCAGCATTGAGGCTAATCGAGTTAAGCGATTTCTCGGTGGTTTGAGGAGCGAGGTGAAGCAGTTGACCAGTGCTTATGGGTCAGAGACTTATGCAGGAGTAGTGGAGGCTGCTCTGAAGGTGGAGGCTATTGAGACTGCGAAGAGCAGAGGACAGCAAATGAGGAAGGATAAGAGGAAGTCTGTGGAGGAGAAGAAACCCCAGGTACCCGGTGCGGCTCCGGGAAAGAAGAGCAAAGTGGTGTGTAGCTTCTGTGGCCGATCAGGCCACCCTGTCGAGAGATGTTTCAAGAAGGCAGCAGCTCAGAGGAAGGAGCAGGTTCATGCGATTCAGGGTGCTCCTAGGAGAGATGTCTCCTGTTCTATTTGCAAGCAACCCTGGCATGATGCTGCCCAGTGCTGGTCCAAGGATAAAGTCTGCTTTCAGTGTGGGTAGAAGGGACACATCAAGTCTAGGTGTCTGAAGGTCCAGCCTGTTCTTCATGCAGTTCCTTTACAGGCATTACCTCCACGTCAGCGTGTGGACAAGGGAAAGGGAAAGCTGAACATGATCTCTTCCGAGGAGGCTCAAGATTCGACTCAGGTCATCTCAGGTTAGTTGTCTTTCCAGCCTGAATGTTTTGTTCTTGTATTGCTAGAATGTTTGCAGTATTGTTGTGGTAGTTCTTTAGCTTTATATGCTCCTATAGGGAAATTAAAGGTGAAGAGCCGCTGGGCGCGTGTTCTGTTTGACTCTGGCGTTACCCACTCGTTCGTGGCTAGAGCCTTTGTGGAGCGACATCGGTTGACTTTAGATCGAGTTCAGGATACCTTCCATGTCAAGTTCCCCTCTGGTGAATCTGTGTTGTCAGATTTGGGCATGTTAGATTGCCCTGTTTTGTGGGGGGACTTCCTTGCGAAGACAGACCTGAAGATGATTGATCTGGAGGACTTCGATGTTATTTTGTGCATGGACTTGCTGTCTAGGTATGATGCAGTCATTCAGTGCAAAGGGAAGCGCTTGGACTTCATCAGGGACGACGGTCAGCCTGGAAGCGTGTATGCTGATCTATGCCAGGATTCTCCTGTCATCTCTGCGATATGTGCTCAGAAGCTGTTTCTTTCAGATTGTTTTGCTTGTTTGGTCTCGGTGGTTGGGACAGCTGTTAGTGTACTGCGCTTGGAGGAGATTCCAGTTGTTCGTTGTTTTGCCGATGTTTTTTCGGATGATCTTACTTGTTTTCCTCCCGAGCGGGATGTGGAGTTTGTGATTGATTTGGAGCCGGGTACGCGTCCTATTACTATGGTGCCGTACCGGATGGCCCCTCGTGAGTTAGAGGAGTTGCGAGTTCAGTTGGATGAGCTGTTGGCCAAGGGATTTATCAGGCAAAGTTCGTCGCCTTGGGGTGCTCCTGTGCTGTTTGTGAAGAAGAAAGATGGGTCAACGCAGCTTTGCATCGAATATAGGGAGTTGAACAAAGTCACAATTAAGAACAGGTACCCTCTGCCGAGGATCGATGACTTATTTGACCAGTTGCGCGGTAGCACGGTGTTATCCAAGATCGATCTTCGCTCAGGCTATCATCAGCTCAGGATCCGTGAGGCAGATATTCCACGGACTGCGTTTAGATCGAGGCATAGACATTTTGAGTTCTTGGTGATGTCGTTTGGTTTGACCAACGCACCATCAGCCTTCATGGATATGATGAACCGGGTATTCAAGGATTTCTTGGACAAGTTCGTGGTGGTCTTCATCGATGACGTGTTGGTTTATTCTCACAGCGCTGAGGAGCATGAGCAGCATCTGCGCTTGGTTCTATCGGAGTTGAGGAACCACAAGTTATTCACCAAGCTAAGCAAGTGCGAATTTTGGTTGCCTCAGGTTTTATTTCTAGGCCACGTGGTGAACAAGGATGGGATCTCGGTCGACCCAGAAAAGATCGCAGCAGTGATGGATTGGAGTAGGCCGAATATGCCTAAGGCGATCAGGAGTTTCGTAGGGTTGGATGGCTACTACAGGAGGTTCATGGAGGGTTTCTCTTCTCTGGCTGCACCTTTGACCAAGCTGACTCAGAAGAACGTGGCTTTTGTTTGGAGCGAGAAGTGCGAAGAAGCCTTCCTGGAGTTAAAGAGGAGATTGTGCACTGCTCCCGTTCTGACCCTGCCTACTGAAGGGGTGGATTATAATGTTTACGTGGATGCTTCGCATGTAGGTCTGGGTTGTGTGTTAATGCAGGCTGGAAAGGTGATTGCCTATGGGTCAAGGCAACTGAAGACTCATGAGAAGAATTATCCTACGCATGACCTCGAGTTCGCAGCGGTTATTTATGCTTTGAAGCTGTGGAGACACCTACTTTATGGGGCTCAGTGCAAAATATTCACCGACCATAAGAGCCTGAAGTACGTGTTCACGCAGAAGGAGTTGAATCTACGCTAGTGAAGGTGGCTAGAGTATGTGGTCGATTATGACGTAGAGATCCAGTATCATCCAGGCAAGGCCAATGTGGTGGCAGAAGCCCTGAGCCGTAAGACGGGAAAGATCTTTAATCTCACCGCCGATCGTTTAGTGGAGGAGTTTCTCCTTATGGATATATCAGTGGGATGCTGAGGCTTACAGAGTAGTTTATCAGTGGCAGAGCCGTCCTGGATTTCTTTGACCAGACTGCACCAGAAGGACGATCCGGATCTTCTACACTTATTAACCAGAACCGAGAAGGGGGAGTTGCTAGACTTTGCTATCAATGATGCGGTTACTTTAAAGTACCGCAGTAGATTTTACATCCCCGCTGTTGGGGACATTAGAGGTATGATTTGTAGAGAGGCTCATAGATCCAGCGTTGCCTACCATCCAGGATTAACGAAGATGTATCGTGACCTAAAGTAAATTGCCTGGTGGTATGGAATGAAAGGCGATATAGACCGTTTTGTTGTGGAGTGCCACACTTGTAAGCGTGTGAAGGCCGATCATGGAAGGCCTAGTGGTAAGTTGACTTCGTTAGAGATCCCGACTTGGAAGTAGGAAAGTATATCTATGGATTTCATCACGGGTTTACCGCGATCCCCGAGGGGATTTGATTCTGTCTGGGTCATAGTGGATAGACTGAAGAAGTGTGCTCACTTCGTGCCATATAAGATTGATTACCCGATGAAGAAGGTAGCGGAGTTGTACTTGAATGAAGTCATCCGACTGCTTGTTGTGCCTGTGAGTATCATTTCTGATCGAGACTCCCGATTTACTTCTCGTTTTTGGCAGAGTCTGTAGGAGGGTTTGGGAATGGATCTGATGTATTCTACTGCTTACCACCCACAGACCAATGGGCAGACAGAGCGGGTGAATCAGATAGTTGAGGATATGATCCGATGCTACATTTTAGACCACGGTGGAGCATGGGATGAGCGGCTATGACTTATGGAATTCTCTTACAACAACAGTTATATGGAGAGCTTGCAGATGGCTCTGTTCGAAGCCTTGTATGGGAGGCACTGCAGAAAACCGTTGTTTTGGGCTGAGGCTGGTGAGAGGCCTTTGTTGGGTCCAGATGCTATTGAGGAAATGGAAGTCGCAGTGAAGCTTATTCGTGAGAAGCTTCGTATAGCTTAGGAGAGATACGAGAAGAATGCCAATCGGTGTAGGTCTGCCTTAAAGTTTTCTGCAGGGGACCTTGTATTTCTTAAGGTTTCCCCGATGGTGGGTGTAAAGAGGTTTGGTATGAATCGGAAATTGGACCCGAGGTATGTGGTCCCGTTTAAGATTTTGTAGCGGATTGGCGTGTCAGCTTATAGATTGGATTTGCCAGCAAACTTCCCAGGTGTTCATAATGTTTTCTATGTTAGTCAATTGCGGAAGTGTGTACGTAGCAGTGGGCAAGTCTTTGACGTTGTGCCCCAGTTGGAGCCCAACCTCTCTTTTGTTGAAGTGCCGGTCCGTATTTTGGATACTCAGGAACGGGTGCTGCGAAAGAAGTTCATTTCAATGGTGAAAGTTCTTTGGAGGAATCAGGATTTGGAGAGCACGACTTGGGAGCTGGAGTCGGCTATGAGGGAGGCTTACCCTCACCTGTTTTCCTGATTTTGATCAGTATGTTTTCCTTCTTGTAACTCCTGTTTATTACATTTTTTCCTTCTTTGGTAGAAGTGCTGTGCGTAAAGTTTCGGGGCGAAACTTTCTTTTAGGGGGAGTGACTGTAACGCCCCCGATTTTTCTGCGACTATTTTTTTATTCTCGTTCGGTGTTACGGTGACGCGTCTTCGTGGCTTGTGCCATTTTTGGAGTGTGGTTTAGCTCCTTACAGCTTAGTGGCCTATTTTGTAGCCTATGGGCAAGGTCTCCCTAGCAAGCCGAGTTATTTTGGGTGACCCGGTGTGGCCTCTTTGGGGATGCTTGTGTTTTGGCTTTAGGAGGTTATAACTCGAGTTCGGTTCGTCGAATGTTAATTTCGACTTCGCCGTTGTGTTCATGTTGGAACACCCTATTACTAATTTGGGTAAGGATCACTATGTTTGTCTTAGGAAACCAGTTTGACCTAGTTGTATAGTTTTAAAGGTCAACATTAGAATGTGTCTAGGGCTTAGAATTTAGGTTTGAGCTGCCCCCAGGACCATTCAAGGAATCAGACTTCAAGCTGAGGAAAAGACAATTATCATCGAGCTTAGGTCGACGGAACGCCGAACTCCGTTCGACGCTCTCTGAGCTCAACTTTGCTAAAGTCGTCGAGCTTCGGTCGACATTCTTCGAGCTCAGGTCGACGATCTCTCCTCAGTTTATTCTTCAGATCGCTGAGCTCTGGTCGACGTTCTTCGAGCTCAGGTCGACAATCTCTCCTCAGCCTATTCTCCAGGTCGCTAAGCTCAGTTCGACGATCTTCGAGCTCAGTTCGACATTTTCTGTCTGTTGATCTTATTCCATCTCTGAGCTCAGATCGACGATCGTAGAGCTCAGATCGACGATCTTCTGAGAGATCGACGTTTTTACGGATTCAAATTCGGTCAGTCTTTGGAATGTTTTTGAATTCTCTCAGCATTCATTTCAAGACATCTGCCAGCCATTTTTCTTTATTCTGGAGCAAGTTTCAAGGAATTCTTTTTGGAATGTTATATGGGACTTTCCTCTAGAAGACAAGACTTTTATAGAAGACATTTATGACTGCCAACGGCTATCTTTGACAAGGAATTTTTCAGAGAATAAGATCCTCCTTTTTATCTTCAGTCAACAAGATAGAACATATAGCACAACAACAAAAAATTAACAGTGACAGACAACAAGTGATCATTTTTCTGAAGAATTAGTAGAACAATCCTTTTGGCTTACTGAAAAGTGATCATAGCTTCAACATCAAGAACTCCAGACACCAAATATTTCAGCATCTGCTGGAATCATCTTCTGCTGGAGATCTGAAGCTTCTGAAGACCTATCACCCTGAAGCAAAGCTCTCACTCCTGAACCATTCTACATCTCAGGGGGAGCTTTGACATCATCAACAATCCACTAGTCTTCTCTCATTTGATTTAAGAACAGAGAAGACAACTTCACCTCTTTACTTTTTCTTTTCCTGCTGTAAAAGGGTTATCAAATCTCCCTTCAAAAGTTCTGAGTTTGGTTCTGAGAGCCTTGTCAAAACTCAGTGGTGGCAAGACACCTGATCAAAAAATCTAGTTTGGTTTTTGAGCACCTTATCAAAAGCTCATTGGTGTCAGGACACCTGATCAACTCATCCTGAGTGGATTCCTACCAAGGGTGGTAGAAGAGTGGATGTACCCAGGTTTTTAGGGAACCACTATAGTTCCTTGTGTCTTCTGGTTGCTTGAGTATTTTCTTTATTGTGTGCTGTGATTCTTCTTTTTGCTGTCTTAGTTTTGATTTATCTAGTAAGACACCTTACACCTATACATAAATTAAATCTTAATTATTTTATTTGTTTAAATTGTAAAGCTATTTTAAAAATACTCTATTCACCCCCCCCCCTCTAGAGTTTAGATAGATCTTTATCTCACTTTCAATTGGTATCAGAGGCAAGTTAGTTGCTCATACAGGCTAACACCTGAACCAAAAGATCCTTGATAAGATCAATCTCTTAAGAGGGTTATTTTCACTATATCTATCTATTTATATAGACATGGCACAGAACAAAGATTATGCAAGCACCAGACCTCCAGTGTGCAACTTTTCCAAGTTTGCACTCTGGAAGGCAAGGATTAAACTTTATATGAATTCTATTGATGAGGATATATTTAATTCTGTTTTGACAGTGTGCCCAACACCTCCAGAGACCACAAGTACAAGTACTGTTCCACCTCCCTCAGGAACAGATGCAGACATAAAGAAATGGAAAACTGCAGATGTAAAGGCCATGAACATCTTAGCTCAGATAATGTTTGATGAGATATTTCAGAAGGTAGCTGACTGCAACTCAGCCAAAGGAATTTGGGACAAGCTCTCTAAAATTATCTCAGGATCTGCTGATGAAAGGAAAGACGGGAGATCCCATCTGATAAGCCAATATGAGAACTTCAAAAAGGGAGAAGCTGAATCCGTGGCTGACATGTACAATAGACTAAGTCTGATTGTCAATGAGTTAAAGACTTTGGATAAAGAAATCTCATTGACTGAGCTGAATGACAAAATCTTAATGTGCTTCCCCAATACTTGGGATTCAAGAATCTGGCCAATCAAAGATGCCAGAAGTCTAAATGAGATTACCACTGAAGCTCTCCTGGGCAAGCTCAAATCCTATGAGCTGCTCATTAAAAATAGAGAAGAAGAACAAAAGGCTACTTCTCCAGTCACAAGGAAAGAAAAGACCATAGCCTTCAAAGCTGCAGAAGAGGAGCCTGAAGATAAAGCTACAGGAAATGATGAGCTCCTAAGTCTACTGGCCAAAAGATTCTACAAGATGGCCAGAAAAGACTTCAGAAAGAGATCATACTAGGGTCATGATAAACTAAGGTATGATAAATCAAATAACAATAAAGAAATTATATGTTTTGGTTGCAGGAAACCAGGCCATATTGTGCCTGACTGTCCAGAAAATAAGAATAAGGACAAGAAAGATAGAAGAGAAAGAAGAAAGGAAAAAGACTTCAGAAAGAACAGCTCAGACAAACCCTCCTTCAGCAAGAACAAACATACAAGGAAGGGATTTGTTGCTGAGACTTGGAGTGAAACTGAAGAGGACTCTGAAGCCTCATCCAGCTCCAGTGATGATGAGGATGATGCTGATGAAAAGGAATTCTGCATGATGGCTATCAATGCCTCTCAAACAGACTCAGAAGCAAAAGAGTCAGAATCAGATTCAGAAGCTCAACTAGAAGAAGATCAGGTAATCAATTCATTTGATTCCTGTTCTGAGGATTTTAAACATGAGTTTAAAGTACTATGCCTAGATCTGTTGGAGTCTGAGAAGGAAATCACGTCCCTCAAAAAACAACTATCTGAGTATAGCACTATAAAATCAGAGAACCTCAAACTCTCTGAAGAGTTAGAATGCTATAAAGAGGAGATAGCTTCACTAAAAAGTGAACTATCCAAGGCCAATCAATTTGAAGAATCCCTTAATGGGAGATGTATCAAATTAATGGACATCACAAGCATAGTGAACTCAAGATTAAATAGTACACTGGGCTTGGGTGCCTCATCTAGCCAACCCATAGTATTAACAACCCCAATCAAATTTATTTCTGATAAAGGAAAGGGTGTTGAATGTAGGGTATGTGAAGAATCTTCCCTACCCTCTTTCGAGTAAGTTTCACCTTAGTTCCATGAACTGTGGATTTGATTTTGAGGCCAGACGAATCCATTGTTACAGAAGTATAAAATTCCAATACCTCTTTCTTCCAGATCTTTGTGGGTTCGGAAACAAGAAACTCTAATCCAGATTCTGAAAGTAGAGTAACAACCCTTTGTACATCTGTCGACGCATTCTCAAATGCGTTGCGCACCAAATCGTAACCTTCATTAATGTTGTCTTCAACTTTGGGCGCCATTGGAAGAAAGTGAAAGAGTGATTAGAGAGAAGAGAGAATGTCGACACAAGGTTTTTGTCTTGAAAACCTTGTGAGCGTGTCGACAGAATACGTTATCGACCTATTTATACCCTCTAATGAAAGTAGGTCAAAAGGCGGGCAAAAATAGTGTAAATGTGTCGACACTATTGGAATGTATCGACACAAACTTCTATTGTCTCGACATCAATGTAGTCTACTTTGTGTCGACACTAATTGATGATATGTCGACACAAGAGATACGTAGTAGTGCATCAGAAATTCTGTGTCGACACTTAGTACAAGTGTCGACACAAAATCTGTAAGTGTCTACACCATTACTCTGGTTGTGTCGACACTACATTTCTGGATGAGTCGACTCATTGACCCTTAGGTGTCGACACATTTTCTTATGTGTCAACACAATTTCCTTGACTAGTCGACATGACTTTTCTATGTCGACACTTTATTATTGAATGTGTCGACACCATTTTACTTAGTTAATTTGTAGGGTAAATTAACCTATGGCCAGCATTCCTAATTAAATTTTAAATTTATTGAATTTAGTTTCATCCAGTGGCTTAGTAAATACATCTGCAATTTGATAATCAGTTTTAACAAATTCTAATGAGATGTCTTCTTTTTCTACATATTCTCTAAGAAAATGGTATTTTATCTCTATATGTTTAGTTCTACTATGAGAAACAGGATTGTTTGCAATAGAAATAGCACTCTTAGAATCACACAATAAAGGTGTTCTACTTACTTGAATACCATAGTTCTTTAGCTGATGCTGAATCCACAATAGCTGTGCACAGCAGCTTCCTGCAGCCACATATTCAGACTCAGTAGTGGATATTGCCACACTAGTCTGCTTCTTACTGCTCCAGGATATCAGCCTTCCTCCTAAGAATTGACATGTACCTGTAGTACTCTTTCTATCTTCTCTACAGCCTGCAAATCTGCATCTGAATAACCTATTAGTTGAAAATCTCCATTCCTAGGGTACCAAAGGCCTAGATTAGGTGTGCCCTTTAGATATCTCAAAATTCTCTTAACAGCAGTGTAATGAGATTCTTTAGGGCATGCCTGGTACCTAGCACAGACACATGTAGTATACATAATATCTGGTCTACTAGCTGTGAGGTATAATAGAGAACCAATTATTCCTCTATACAAAGACTCATCTATAGGCTTACCTGCATCATCTTTGCATATAGACATACTTGTTCCCATAGGAGTTTTCATGATAGAGGATGATTCCATACCATACTTCTTGATTAACTCTTTGGTGAACTTAGACTGGGATATGGACAAGCCATCATTAGTCTGTTTCACTTGGAGTCCCAAGAAGAACTTAAGTTCCCCCATACTACTCATTTCAAACTTCCCTTGCATAAGTTTGGCAAACTTTTTGCAAAGGTTGTTCTCTGTAGACCCAAAAATTATGTCATCTACATAGATTTGGACTAAGATTATCTTGCCTTTAGATTCCCTTAGGAATAGAGTTTTGTCTATTTTACCTCTTGAGAATTTGTTCTCAATAAGGAAAGTAGACATGGTTTCATACCAAGCCCTTGGGGCTTGCTTTAACCCATACAATGCTTTCCTAAGTCTATAGACATAACCAGGTTTAAGAGAATCTACAAAACCTGATGGCTGCTCTACATAGACTTCTTCTTTTAGATCACCATTCAGGAATGCTGATTTCACATCCATTTGGTATACTTTGAATCCTTGATATGCTGCATAGGAAAGAAACATTCTGATTGCCTCCAGTCTTGCTACTGGGGAAAATGTTTGATCAAAGTCAATCCCTTCTTCCTGCCTGTATCCTTTAGGAACCAATCTTGCTTTGTTCTTCACAATTACTCCACTCTCATCCAACTTGTTCCTAAAGATCCACTTTGTGCCAATGATGTTGTGGTCTCTTAGTTTAGGAACTAACTCCCAGACTTTGCACCTTTTGAATTGATTTATCTCCTCTTGCATAACATTAATCCAGTGTTGGCCTTGGATGGCTTCTTCAAATTTCTTAGGCTCCAGTTGAGATAGAAAACTTGAGTGCAGGACTGTGCTCAGATTTCTGCTTCTAGTCTGCACTCCTTGTCTTGGATCACCTATAATTTGATTTGCTGGATGGTCTTTTAGATGTCTTGTAGCTGGAGGAAGATTTCCTTCAGGTTGAATGTCTCCAGCTCCTTCATTATGTTGCACCTCTTGGTTGTCATTAGCTTTTATTGAGTCTTGTACTCCCCCTGGACAGTAGCCTTCATTTTCCAATACTTCATTTGCATTTGATGCTTCTGCAATAGAAAGCTTGTCCATTCTTTTGCTTATGTCTGGTTGATTATTTGATCTACAAGGCAACTCACTGTTGATTAATCTTGTTTCATCAAATACAACATGTACAGATTCTTCTACAACTTGAGTAGTCAAGTTGTAGACTCTATAAGCCTTACTATTGATGCTGTACCCAACAAATATCCCATATTGGGATTTGGCAGCAAACTTAGTTAGATAAGACTTGCCATTGTTAAGTGTATAACACTTGCAACCAAAGATCCTAAAGTAGGATAGATTTGGTTTTCTACCTTTCATAATTTCATAGGGAGTCTTATTATGGCTCTTGGTGATAGAAGCCCTATTGATCACATGACATGCAGTGTTTACTGCCTCAGCCTAGAAATATTCTTGAAGAGAAGTGTCACTCAATAGAGTTCTACCAGCTTCAATCAATGTCCTCTTCTTTCTTTCAGCAATACCATTTTGCTGTGGTGTTCTAGGTGAGGAGAATTCTTGGAAAATCCCAAAGTCTTCACATAATTTTGTCATACTTTTAGATTGAAATTCAGTGCCATGGTCACTTCTGATTTTGACCACTGTACTGTTCAGTTCATTCTGAATTTGTTTTACAAAACTAAGTAAGACACTTGGGGTTTCTAATTTTTTTTCTCAGAAAGAACACCCATGTATATCTAGAATAGTCATCTACAACCACAAAAGTGTAGACCTTCCTACCTAGACTATGAGCTGGCATAGGACCAAAAAGATCCATATGTAAGAAGTATAAACACCTCACTGAATCCTTGCTTTCAAGGCTATGAAAGGAAGATTTTGTCAGTTTGCCCTTTTGATAAGCTGAGCATATCCCTTCTTTTATACACTTAACTTGAAGACCATTCCTCACTAACTCTTTGCTAAAGAGTTGGCCAATTGTCTTGTAGTTAAGATGGGCCAGCCTCTTGTACAATTTGACACAATGAGATGCATTATCATCAGCTACAAGATAGATAGGAGAAACCTTGTTCTCACATATAAAATCAAGACAATAAACATTTCTCTTTCTATACCTAGTCAATATGACCTTTTGATCACTTGACCTTTTGATATGACATCCATCCTTAACAAATGAAATGTCATATCCAAGATCACTCAGCTGACTTATGCTTATCAGATTATGTTTCAAACCTTTTACATAAGCCACTTGAGTGATGGTAATTTGGTTTGAAGAAATATTACCAAACCCTTTGATGATCCCTCTTTCAGATCCACCAAAGATAACTTTAGGCCCATCCTTGACAGATGTGTACTCCTTCAGCAGCCCCTTTGTTCCAGGCATGTGCCTGGAATAACAACTATCCAAGTACCATATAGGGGCATGGCAACTTGGACTTTCCTGCAATATAGAATTACTTTCCCTTAGAACCCAAGTAAGTCTTGGGTCCTTGGTTCAGGTTAGCACCATTCACATCAAAAATACCAGCAGCTCTTCTAACTGGTACACTATTATTCTTCCTTCCACTTGTGTTATGCCAGCAGTCTAAAGCAAAATGGCCTCTCTTGCCACAGCACCAACATTCATATTGGTTGTATCTAGGTCTAGATATACCTTTGGCAGAAAAATTTCTGTCCAGTGCTGGTGCTGCTGCAGCTTCACCCACTGATTTCTTATAACCATTGGGTTTATGAACATGGGCAGACCTATTGGCATTAACACCCTTGTTTTTCAGAACATCAGTCTTAATATGATTATGAATGTGTTCATGATCATATCTGTTAGAAGACAATTGCACTTTTCTAAACATTATAGGGACTTTGGAGTTTTGTGGTTGAACTGGAGCTTTGCCCTTTCTTTTGAATTGGTTCAGCTCTAGTGTTACCTTTAAAGCCCAAGCCTGCCTTACCCTTTTGAGCTACAAACTCATCTATCAAGGGTAGGACGGATTTTGGCTTAGAGTAACTCGCCACTAAGTTCCTCTCAACTTGAAGTTTTGCCTCCAGACTTTTTATTTGATCAGATTTGTATGTGATTGTGCCCATCTGAATCACAGTTATTGTTTTCAGTTTGGCAACCTCATTCAACTTTTGATCCAATTCTTTTTCCAAGTCTGATACAACCAACTTAAGATCAGTAATTTCCTGAGCCTGAGTTTTGGTCAGGTTTTTGCTTTTCTTAAGAGCCTCCAATAAGACCCTATATTCATCCATCAATTGATGTATATCACCTTCAGATTCAGACCCATTCACATCACTTGATGTAGATGAATCTGACTCTGAACTAGTACTAATATCAGAAGTGCTAGAATCATTTTGTGCCTTACTAGGACCAGGCTGATCCTGGCATTGGTTATCTTCTGACTCAGCCATCAGACCCATGCATTCTTGGTCTTCTTGATCATGGATGGAGTTTATCAATTGCATAAACTCCTCTTCATCACTGGCTGCATACAATCCTATGTATGCATCTTCTTCAGATTCTGATTTTGATGAGGACTGATCTGAAAGACTCTTATCTTTCTTTGCAATAAAAGATTTCTCCTTCTTGCCCTTGTGTTGAGTCTTCTTTCTGTCTATTGACTCCTTTCTCTTCTCTGGACACTCAGCTATCATATGTCCAGTCTTATTGCAGCAATAGCAAACAACTTTTGATGTTGTAGCTTTGCTGGGCTTAGATTTGTTCCTTTCCTTTCTTGAGAATTTTCTCTTCTGATAGTAATCATCCACTTGCTGTGATGTGGAGGGCCTTGACTTCCACTGCTTCTTCTTCAAGAACCTCTGAAACTGCCTTGTAAAGGCAGCAAAGTTAGCATCTGAATCACTGCTCCCTGATTTCTGACTATCTGAATTTTCTGTTATGTCTTCTGTAGCTTCCTTAAGAGGAGATGGAGATATCCTCCCTTTGTTTCTAGTGGCTTCAACTTTGAAAGCCACCGATCTATGCTCACCTTTTGTATTTCTTTCTTCCTCCTTCCTAGACATCAATTGCATTTCATATGATAGCAATTTTCCAAACAAGGTTGGAGGGGAGATGTCAGCTAACTTGACCACTTCTCTAATGGCACATATTTTGGTATCCCAATCCTTTGTCAAAGATCTGAGAAATTTGTCATTCAGCTCATATGTACTGAAGACTCTTCCATAGGACATTAGTTCATTCACAATCCTATAGAATTTCTTATAACATTCAGTAATGCTATCAGATTTTCCTTGTCTGAAGCTCTCATATTCTTGGTTGAGCATTGATTTTCTGTCTTGTCTTACTTCTTCAGAACCCTCCATGTAGACAATCAAAGTGTCCCACATTTCCTTGGAGGTTTTGCAGTGAATCAGATTTTGAAATGTGGCATCATCTATAGCACTTACAATAATGTTCTGTGCTCTTTTGTCTAGTGTTGCCAGGATGATCTCATCCTTGGTCATTTCAGAATAACTCTTTGGAGTTTGAATATTTGTATCAAGAACTGATACCTTCATTGGAATGAAGGGGCCTTCCTGTACTGTGATATATATCCTTGGATCAGAAGCCTCCATAAACAACCTAAACCCTTTCCTTCCAGATTCCAAAGATTTCTTTTCTGCAGATGGGTAAATTCATAGATCCTTACTCCTTGTGATTCTCACCTGAACCCATTTTCTTGATTCTTGATTCTGCCTTTTGATCTAACTCAGGCTGTTAAGTCTTTCTTTGAGTAACCTCCCTCTGATACCATTTAATAGTTATACTTTCAAGACCACCTAAACACCTAGAGGGGGGGGGGGTGAATAGGTTCTAATGCTTGTTTTAAATTAAGGCAGAATATAATTAATGATTATAAGAGAATTCTGAAACCACTTCAGCAAACACAATTCAGCAATCACAGATATGCACACACCATAGATTGCACACAGATTTATAGTGGTTCCCCAAGGTCTGGGTACATCCACTTTCCCCCTTCACCTATCTAGCAGTGTGCTAGATTCGGCCTAACTTCCTTCTTTATCTCAGATCCTCAGATCCTATAACTCAGAACCCTATACGGTTCCTACAGCTAAGGCTAACCAACCCTACCTCATCCTTGCCACAAGGCCTACAACTCAGAGAAAACCTTCTCCTACAACTCAGGCATAAATAGCCCTACCACTCAGAGAATACCTCTCCTACACTCAGCCTTTATAATCTAGGCTTACAACTCAGATCTATACAAATAGATCCTACAGAAATTGAAATTGAAGTTATAGAATATCTTGCCCCTGTTGAGAGAGAAGGGACAAGACTACACTTAATCATCTGATGGATGAAATCAACTGGATCTTAGCTTTCTTCAAAGCTTCTTGAATCAGAACTTAGTTGAGTTGATTTCCTGATAGCTTTTTGAGAAACCTATGACAGCTTCCTTCTTGTCTTCAAAAATGACTGGATCCCTCTCTATCCAACACCTTTGATGATACTTCAGAATTCTTGAAAGAATTCTACTGAGACTGATCCTGAGTGGTTGTACACGTCAGAATGTCTGCTTAGATCTTCTCACGAAGATCTTCTTCTGTGCCTTGCACTTTCTTGATCAGAAATCTTATCTCCCAATAGATGATTAATGTGTGTCGTATATGTATCGTTATTCTTATTCTTCTAAATCTGTCTATTTATAGACTTCATCCTTGGTAACCGGCTGATCCAGTTTCTAACAAACTTCTGACAAGTCTGACAGCTTCTGTAAATCGGTTGTAACCCACAACTGTCAAGTCTTCAGACAGATCTTGTGCCTTTGTCTTTGTCAGCAAAACATCGAGACTGTCTGTTAGAAAGTGTCGAGACCATCTGTCAATATATGTCGACATAATTGACTTAGGTGTCGACACAGCCTTTGATGATGTCGACATGTCTGCCTTTATGTCGACTCAGCTTTTAGATACTGCATCTTGAACATGTGTCGACACTGAGCATTTGTGTCGACACAAACACTTCATCATTCTCCAGCAACTAACTTGGTCTAGATTTTGCAGTGTATCGACACAAGTCCTGTGTGTCGAGACAGTTGATGTAGACTCTACCTCTATATGTTGACACAGTCTTCTGGTGTCGACACAAGTGTTGTCGACTAGCAATCATGTGTGTCAACACATCCTCCCAGTGTCGATACAGTTGATGTCGACTATACTTCTGTGAGTCGACACTACTTCCCGGTGTCAACACAATTGTTGTCGACTCTTTTTTTCTGTGTCGACACAGCCTTCTTCAAGTGTCGACACAATCTTTCTGAAGTGTCGACACAGCTTCTTCTGGTGTCGACATATGGACTTAGAATATTTTTCCTGTATTTTAGTACATTCTTAACCTGCACATTTCAACTCAAAATAACATCAAATACATCTTGATGTATATCATTGAGCTAAGTTAGGCTTCTTCAAATCAGGTACATATTTTCCAATGTACCCAACATACCAGATTTTCACCGGACAAAAGGGAAGGAAGAGGAATTGTAATCTGCCTTATAGGTTAGCTGATTCAAGATCATTTTTCTCCCTTTCATCAGCAAGATCAGAACCAAGATTATGAAGAACTTTCAGCACAAGCTGCATATCATTGAAGATCATTTTTCTTATTGCTGAGAATAAGATAGAGCTGAGAGTCACTCAGCTCAAGAAGAATTTGATTCAGAGAACATTATCTCTCGAATCAAATTTTTAATTAACATTCAATTTCTATTGGATATATTCAAAGATCTGTGTATAGGCCTTGATCAAATAGGCTATGTGTGGATCTTTGAGAATTGTGTTGTAAAGCCTAAGTTATAAAGGCTGTGATAAGGATCATGTGTGTGGATCTGTGTGAAAGTGCTGATCTCCCAGCCTATATTGAGGGTAGTTATGCCTGTGTTAGGTGATCAGGTGATTTCTATTTGGGCTGTGATCCTGTGTTGTAAGTCTCAGTGAAGACTAAGTGATCTGGTGGAATCATGTTGTAATCTCTGAAGAGCCTAGTTGATTGGAGAAGTTCCTTGTCAAACATACTGTTAGAAAGGTGAAGAGGGACAGTGGATGTACCCATATACTGAGGAACCACTATAAAAATCTGGTGTGTTGTGTGATATTTCCTGGTGTGCTGTGTGCTATTTTCTCGTGTGATGTATGTTGCTATCTTGAAAACTGAACTAAGTATACACAGTAGGCGATAGAATAATAAAAGATTAAAAGGAAATCAAAAAGACCACAATAACCTATTCACCCCCCCTCTAGGTGATTAGTTACCCTTGGATTTAAAGACTTTCAAGTGGTATCAGAGAGAGGTTACTCAAGAAAGTCTTAACAGTCTAAGTAGATCTCTAGGGTAGCTGACAGTTAGCACATATTGGTTCAAGAGAGAATCACAAAGAGTTAGGATCCATGAAACTTTCTCTTTGCAGGAAGGAGTCTTTTAGCATATGGAAGGAAATGGTTAGATTGTTCATGGAGGCATCTGATCCTAGGATTTATATAACAGTTCAAGAAGGACCCTTCATCCCAATGAAGATATCTGTCTTTGATGCCAACATTCAGATTCAAAAGAAGTTTATAGAAATGACTAAGGATGAGGTCATTCTAACTACTATGGATAAGATGGCACAAAATATTATAGTAAGTGTCATAAATGACTCTACTTTCAAAATATGGTGCACTGCAAGACCTCAAAGGAAATATGGGACACCTTGGTATTGTATATGGAAGGTAATGAGGAAGTTAGATATGAAAGAAAGTCAATGCTCAATCAAGAGTATGAAGCTTTATGACAGATCAGGGAGTAGACCATAGCTAGCTGCTAGAGAGGTTTTTCAGAACAGTTAATGAACTAAGGACCTATGATAGAGTCTTTAGCAACTATGAGCTAAATGATAAGTTTCTTAGGTCTCTTACTAGAGTCTGGGATACAAAGATATGTGCCATTAAAGAAGTGGATAAGCTGGCAGATACTCCACCATCTATAATATTTGGTAAGTTGTTGTCATATGAGATGTAGCTGACAGTAAGGAAGGAGGAAGAGAAGACTAGCAGAGCCCAGGCTAAAGAATATATTATGGCCTTCAAGGCTGATAGCTCCAAGAGGAGAAAGGAGATAAATCCTTCTCCACCAAAAGGCCAGCTAAGTCAGAAAGTTCAGATCAAGAGCAATCAGGATGTTATATGTCTGATGAGGATTTTGCTGCTTTCTCAAGGCAGTTTCTGAAGATGATGAAGAAGAAGGGGTGGAGGAGCAAACCTACCTCTTCCTTTCAACACAAGGAGGACTATTACAGAAATAAGAAGAAACCCTCCAAGGAGGGAAAGTATGACTCAAAATATAGTAAACATGTTTCTAATAAGATTATATATTTTTACAGCAGCAAGCTAGGTCATGTTGTGGCTGAATGTGCTGAGAAGAAGGAGATAGGTGAGAAGAATCATCACCACAAGAGAAGCAATAAGGAGAAAAGCTGGACTAATTCTTCCTCATTAGAATCAGATGAGGATGATGAAGCTTATATTGGGCTGATGGCAAGACTAGATGAGGAATCCTGCCAGAATCAGCCTGGACCATCTAAGGTACACTCTCCATCTAGCTCTTCATCTAAGTCTAATTATAGGACTGGTTCTGATTTAGAAGCATCTCAATCCTGTGATGAAGATGAGTCTGAATCAGAGTTAGATATCAGTTCAGTTATTGAAAAGTATGGTGTCTTGCCGAATGCTTTCAAGAAAAATAGGATGTTAGCCAAGAAGCAGGCTAAGGAAATATCCTCCCTTCAGTTTGCTACTTCCCAGCATGCAGAATCGCTGGATCACCAAGAAAAGTAGTATGGTGTCTTGCAGTATGGTGTCTTGTTGAATGCTTTCAAGAAAAGTATGGTGTCTTGCTGAATGCTTTCAAGAAAAGTATGGTTTTCTACCTTCTAATCTGAATGCATGACAAGAATCTGTGAAGAACATGGGATTTAGCAAGAGTTTTCCTCTCCAAGAACACCCTAGCAAAATGAGATTACTGAGAGGAAGAATAGGACACTAATAGAGGTTACTAGAACATTACTGAATGACACTTCTCTCCCATAATATTTTTGGACTGAGGCTGTAAACACAGTTTGTCATGTCCTCAATAGGGCTTCTATCACCAAGAGCCACAAAACGACTCCCTATGAGATTTTGAAGGGAAGAAAACCAAATATTGCATATCTCGAAATTTTTGGGAGCAAGTGCTTTGTGCTCAATAATGGGAAATTCTATATAACTAAGTTTCCTGCCAAGTCCTATGGGGGGATCTTTGTTGGGTACAACAATCATAGTAAGGCTTATATGATCTACAACTTGACAACTCAAGTTGTAGAGGAGTCAGTTAATGTAGTATTTGACGAATCAAATATGATAAACAATGAGCTGTCAAGCTCTTCTAGTTCTGCAGGTACTGAACTAGTGTTGGATAAGCACACTCTCAAGGAAGCGGCTCCAATAACTCAAGATAAAGTTGAGAGTGTGTGCATTCTAAAGGAAGCACAAGGCTTAAAGGAAGTGGATGAAGATCTGCATCACGAATAGCATGATGATGAAGTAAGATTGCCTCCAATAGTAAGACATCTGAGAGATCATCTAGGTTACTAGATTATTGGTGATACAAGTCAAGGACTAGTGACTAGGAGCAAATGTCTCAACAAAGCAATGTACTCCAGTTTCCTATCATAAGTGGAGCCTAAGAAAATTGAAGAGGCAAACAAAGACAAGTTCTGGATTGTAGCTATGCAAGAGGAATTGAACCAATTTAAAAGGTGTAAGGTCTGGAAGGTTTTTCCCAGACCTCAAGGACATAATATCATTGGAACCATGTGGATCTTCAGGAATAAACTTGATGAAAATGACATTATAGTTAAGATCAAAGCTAGGTTGGTAGCTCAGGAGTACAAACACGAAGAAGGTGTTGACTTTGATCAAATCTTTGCCCCTATAGCAAGACTAGAAGCTATCCGACTATTTATTGCATATGATGCATACCAAGGTTTTAGAGTCTACCATATGGATGTGAAGTCAGCATTCTTGAATGGAGACTTGAAGGAAGAAGTCTATGTTGAATAACCTCCGAGTTTTGTTGTTCCAAACCTTTCTAATTCTGTTTATAGACTAAGAAAAGCTCTATATGGGCTAAAGCAAGCTCCTAGAGCTTGGTATGAGAAATTGTCTAGCTTTCTCATTGAAAATAAATTCTCAAGGGGGAAGATAGATAAGACCATATTCCTAAGGGAATCTAAGGTCATGATCATCATAGTCTAGATATATGAGGATGACATTAACTTTGGATCTACTAATGACAACCTTTGCAGGAAGTTTGCCAAACTTGTGTAATGGAAGTTTGAGATGAGCAGTATGGGTGAACTTAAGTTCTTCTTGGGTCTCCAAGTAAGACTGACTGACAATGGATTATCCATATCCCAGTATAAGTTTACCAGGGAGTTGATTAAAATGTTTGGGATGGAGAATGCTTCCACCATAAAAACTCCCATGGGATCAAATATGTCTTTAGACAAAGATAAGGCGGGGAAACCTGTTGATCAGACTTTGTATAGAGGGAAAATTGGATCTCTTTTATACCTCACTGCTAGTAGCCAAACATCATGTATGCTATATGTGTCCATGCTACATATCAGACATTCCCTAAAGAGACTCATTACTCTGTTGCTAAGAGAATTTTGAGATATCTAAAGGGCACACCAGATCTTAGCCTATGGTACCCTAGGAATAGGGATTTTGATCGAATAGGCTATTCAGATGCAGACTTTGCAGGCTGTAGAGAGGACGGGAAGAGTACATCAGGTTCCTGTTAGTTTCTAGGTAGAAGGCTAGTGTTCTAGGGTAGCAAGAAGCAGACAAGTGTACCTATTTCTACTACAGAATCAGAATACAGATCTATAGGAAGCTGTTGTGCACAATTGTTGTGGATTTAACGTCAACTCTAGGACTATAATCTTCAGATAAGTAAAAGCTCTATATTTTGTGATTTTACTGGTGCTATCTCTATAGCTAGGAATCTTGTATCATGTAGCAGGACTAAACGCATAGAGATTAGATATCACTTAATTAGATAGCATGTGGAATGTGAGGATATTAGTCTTGAGCTTGTCCCAACTGACAAGTAAGTGGCTGATATCTTCACCAAGACACTAGATGAAGTAAAGTTCAACACCTTCAAGTTTGAGTTGGGTATGTTGAACTTCGCATAGCTTCAGTATCTCTTCATATTGTTTTGTAGAAGGAAATATTTCATCTTGCAGGTTGGATTGGACTAAAGTGACTGTCAAAAGGGTAGATATTCATTGCTCTTACTCAGGGGGAGCAAGTTCAGCACCAAGTGTTTATCTGTACTCATAAAGGGTGTACAGATAATCAAAGATGGCCTGCTTTTCCCTAGCTATTTCACAGAAGTCAAAAGGGGGAGAAGTAGCTAGTAGCAGTGCAGGGGGAGCAAGTGAAGCAGCTACAGCATGGGGAGAAGCCAAATGGTTTGGTTTGCAACTGGTATTCCCATACACAGGGACAAGGTGGAGCACAAGGGAAAATGTGGTAACTTTTGTTGCTCCTAGATTGTTACATTGTTTATATTATTACTGCATATGTTAGTGTATATCATTGACAAAGGTTTTTCAAATTGTGTTTTGACTTCTTCAAATAGGGGGAGATTGTTGGGTCCATTGATCCCAATGTCCTAGATTTGTAAGAAGTCAAATTAGTCAATGGTATATACATAGTTGTATTTGATGTATATTTAATTTCATGCATGCAGGTTGGTCTATGTCATAGTGATTGGACAGGTGGTTCAAGTGACAGTGACAGCTGGGCTGAAAGAAGCTAACTAGAGAAGCAGGATAAATGCCCAAGTCCACAGGCATTGAGTGAGGCAAGCTCACTCAACGCCAAACATCAAGACTATTGTTGGAGAAGCAGGAAGAATGACTAAGTTCACAGGCATTGAGTGAAGCTTATACACTCAACGCCATATAGCTAATAGTGTTGAGTACAGACTTGAAGCAAGTACAAAAGTGTCAAGACAGGTGTGTCAAGACAATTCAGTTATCTCAACACACTTTACAAATATGTCGAAACCTTTGTAGGAGAAGTGTCGAGATCAAAAAGATACAAGACAACAATGTCAACACAGTTCACTCGACATTTCAGATAGCTGTGTCGAGACAATTCAGTTATCTCGACACCTTGAAGATCAAGTCAGTAGTGTCGAGACAAGTCTGAAAAGTGCAGGACAGTCAAAGCCTGGCAGATTGGAAAACAGAAAAATGGCAAAGCCCACGGGCGGTGAGTGTAGTAAACTCACTCAATGCCATATAGCCAAGATCATTGAGTCAAGGTTATTCTATCAAAGCATAAGCAGTGGAATCCAAAAAAATAGCGAAGTCCACAGGCGTTGAGTGAGCTCAACTCACTTAACGACATGTATCAAAATTCATCAAGTATTGCTGCCTAAGTCAAAGCCACAGAGTTTTTGTCAAAGAAAAATACACTAAGTCCAGAAGTGTTGAGTAAAGTTTCATCACTCAACTCCATATTTATTCTAAAAGGAAAAGGATAAGAAGACAGAAAAATAAGCTAAGTCTAGAAGCATTGAGTGAAGTCAGTTCACTCAACGCACTCAACGCCATCAGGCAGAAAGTAAGGCTAAGGCAAATAGCGTTGAGTGAAGCTTATTCACTCAACGCCACTCAGTTCTTAGCAAAGCTTGAAAA
This sequence comes from Platanthera zijinensis, assembly GCA_039513925.1. Taxonomy (NCBI): domain Eukaryota; kingdom Viridiplantae; phylum Streptophyta; class Magnoliopsida; order Asparagales; family Orchidaceae; genus Platanthera; species Platanthera zijinensis. Next base: position 85,122,733 of record CM077091.1, read on the forward strand.
GTTTCTAATTCCAGATTCATTGAGTGTTTCTTATTCACACAACGCCACTCAATGCCAAAGTTAGTGAAGAAGCAGAAGACTAAGCTAAGTCTAAATGCATTGAGTGAAGGCCATTCACTTAATGCTACTCAACGCCTAGTAGAGCTAAAAAGTTTTTAAGTCCAGAATCATTGAGTACTGCTCATTCACTCAATGCACTCAACCCTTCTAGACTTTTTTGAAATTTGTTAAGTCCAGATGCTGACGTCAACAAAGTCAACAAGTCAACGAATTTCATCCTCATTATGAAAGTGCTATAAAATCATCATTAACATCGACGTCAGTTTATTGTTAAACTAAATTTGTTAATATAAGGATTTAAACAACCAGTAAAGAAGCGACACGTGGCATTCAACTCGCCGGATGTCGGGATTATAAATAGAAGTTGAGATCTGGATCTAAACAACATTTTTAAAAGATAAAATTAATTCGAAAAAGAGGAGAGGGAGTGCATCGTCTATGCCCGCCATTGTTGCAGAAACAAAAGCTTCAATCTACCAAATTTGAACGTTTCTGAGATAGCTGAAGCAATCAACATCGGATTCAACAAGAACAGAGAATTTCTCTGAGGAAGAGGAATCAGTCAGGCAAGCCCTAAATGAAAGTTTCTTCTCGATTCAATCTGAGCCGAATTTGAAGATCATTCTCTGAATTGAAGAAGAAGAAGATATGTGTACCTGATTTTCACCGGACAAAAGAGAAGGCAAGGGAATTGTAATCTTCCTTACAGGTTAGCTGATTCAAGATCGTTTTTCTCCCTTTCATCAATAAGATCAAAACCAAGATTCTGAAGAACTTTTAACACAAGCTGTAAATCAATTAAGATCATCTTTCTTATTGCTGAGAAGAAGATAGAGTTGAGAGTCACTCAGCTCAGGAAGAATTTGATTCAGAGAACATCATCTCTCGAACCAAATTTTTAAATTTTTGTTGGATCTATTCAAAGATCTGCGTATAGTCCTTGATCAAATAGGTTGTGTGTGGTTCTGTGAGAACTTTATTATAAAGCCTAAGTTATAAAGGTTGTGATAAGGATCCTGTGTGTGGATCTGTGTGAAAGGGCTGATCTCCCATCCTATATTGAGGGCAGTTGTGCCTATGTTGGGTGATCAGGTGATTACTATGTGTTGGGTTGTGAGCCTGTGTTGTAAGTCTCGGTGGAGACTAAATGATCTGGTTGGATCGTGCTGTAATCTCTGAAGATCGTAGTTGATTGGAGAAGTGCCTTTTCTAACATACTATTAGAAAGGCGAAGAGGGACAGTGGATGTACCCATATATTTGGGAATCACTGTAAAAACCGGGTGTGACGTGTGTTATTATCTTGAAAGCTGAACTAAGTATACATAGTAGGTGATAGAACAGTAAAAGATTAAAAGGAAATAAAGAAGACTGTAATAACCTATTCACCCCCCCCCCCCCCTCTAGGTGATTAGCTACCCTTGGATTTAAAGACTTTTAATATTGTATTATTAATCTGATAGTTATTGCATATCAGTAGTATAATAATTAATAAGGTAACAACAAGAGGTATCAACATTCATATAAGAGCACATCTATATTAACAGTGTATCAAATAGCAGAAATGTAAGAACCGAGTTGAACTTTACTTATAAGGATGCCCAAACAAGCTTATAAGTTATGGGTCTGATATAATAAATAGTAAGTCATCATATAAAAGAGTCCATACTAATTTATATGATAAGGATCTCATGCGGAGCAATGCAATGAAATGTAATTAATTTGTTATGATAACTCACCCATGCTTACACAGGGTCTTTGCTTTGTTATGTCGACATAGACTTTTTGAAAGTATCTAGCGTCTAGTTAAATCACATAGAGTGGGGTGAATAGGTGATGTTTGTGTCTTTTTGCGGAATAAAAATTATCTAAAAATTCAAGCACACAAACACATAGATTTATAGTGGTTCCCCGTATTGGGTACGTCCATTTTCCCGCCTCGCCTATCTACTACGAAGGGTAAAATTCAGCTACTTCACCTTTCTCAGATTATCACAATCTTATACCTCGGAGCAATGCTCCTACACCTCGGAGAACAAACTCTCCTACACCTCGATCAACAACCGGATCTACACCTCGATCCATTAACCAGATCTACTAACTCGATCCACTAACGGATCTATATTCGGAAGAATAAACTTCCTACAGTCTCGGAGACAAAGCTCCTACAAAAGTTAAAAAATTTTACAACAATAATAAAAGTTTTACTCTTCCAGATCTGAAATCTTCAGGGATCTTCCTTCTTGAAAACTGAAAATCTTAGTGAAGAAGGTTGAGGAAGAAAACCTGAGAAAGCTTGATTTAAAAACTTAGGATCCGACAAGATCAAGTAGATGTTGAAGAATCTTTGAATCTTGGATCTATCGAATCTTTTCTCCTTTTGAATCGCTGGATCGAGAGAGGAGCGGCAGAGAAGAATGTCGATGAAGACGGTGCGGCTTCTCCCGAATTTTTGGAAAGGTTATTCTGATTACTGTAATTATTATTATTATTCTTAGTATTAGGGTTAGCGAATCCTCTGATAGGACTATTTATAGACCATTGTCCAACGATCAAAAGTCATTAAGGAAAGAAGGAATCATGTGGACTTCCATTTGTTTGGGCGTGGATGAGCAAACGCCGCCGGAAGGAGGAAAAACAAATGAAACCCGCCCGCCTTGAGAAACGCCACCAGCTCCGTTTGTGGACTCCGTTTCCACTCGACCCGCCACCGCCGAACCAAATAGCCTTAATTAAATTTGAAAAATCCTGTCAGAAGATTTAAATCGAAATTTCTGCAACTCCATTTCTTGAGAAGAAATAGATTTCTTGAGAAATCATTTGCTTTCTCGAGAAAAGGCATGGCTTTCTCGATAAAATACTTAACAAAATTTCTTTGAAGTGAAAACCTGATTTCTCGAGAAGGATATGCGCGTAAATTTAGAACTGAAGACAGATTTCTCGAGAAGGATATGATTTCTCGAGAAATTTACTTAATTAAAATATCGTGGATTGAAGTACTTATTTCTCGAGAAAGAACTTGATGTATCTATAAATATACTTGGCTTCTCGAGAAAAACTTTTGATTTATCGAGAATTACTTCCCTTTCTCGAGAAATAACTTGGTTTCTCGAGAAATCTTCAGGGCTTTCTCGAGAAAAGACTTAGAAACAGTATCAAACAATTTTCTGAGAAGTCTAACGGTTTCTCGAGAATAGATTTCTTTCTCGAGAAATGTACTTAGACTTCTCGAGAAACAGACTTCAATTTCTCAAGAAATGGACTTAGAAATTTTTCAGAAAAATTTTCTTTTCTTCTTTGTTGAAGACTAACAACCCTTCCTTTCTTCCATTTCATTAGTACTTGAAAATGAAGTGCATCCCAATAGAGAGGTTACACATGAGTCATCACCATGGATCACACAATGAGGGATTACATTGCATGGTCCTATTTTTAGTGACTCATTGTAAACTGACATTGGTCTACACTTAGCAATAAAGACCTGCAAACACTTAATAAAAGAATAGCATCAAATACATACTTAATTCATCTTAGTTCAAGGGTGACTTCACAAAAATCTTGGTTATTGTGGATACAATACCCAACAATCTCCCCCTATTTGTAGAAGTCAGAACCCTCTACACTAAAGTAAATTATATCAAGATAATTAAAGAATTAGCTAACATGTAAAATAATGTATGTAATGACAAATAAGAAATAATAAGTTCAAAAAAAATAAAAATTTTTTATATATATAGAGTTTGTCCATAGGAATATCTTGGTCCATAAAATTCTATACAACTGACAATCATAAAATTAATTGAACTGTTGTTGGAGCTGTCTTTCCTTCTTCTCGTGTTGTCTCTTCTGATAACTGAATGGCTTGGGATAGTACTTTGGAGATCGAGGAGGAGCACTAAGATTATTACGACCATATTCACGATCATAAATCCTTATTTTTGTCAAAGATTTTTTATGTAGCTCCCACTCCTTGTGACTGTAATGATCATCTTTATTTTCATTATATTCCACAACCAGCATCAGAGTATCCAAAATAAGAGACTTATAAGTTGGACTCCAAACTTTAGCAAATTCTTATTCTTTCCTCTTATCAGCACTTAGACTGGGGATAGATCTGCTGGCAGAAGAACCATAACCATATTTCCTTTTCTTTTGCACTTGCACTTCAGGAGGTAGTTCTTGAGGAATCTCTGGTTGATCATGAGTCCAAATCTGAGAATAACTTTCAGGAGTAAATTCATATTATTCAGGTCTAGGAGAGAAAGTAGGCTTTCATACATTTGGATCAAGATAAGGAGATGGAGCCTCATTTGGGTCAACCTAAAAATCCAGAAAGATATTTTTGTGCATCCACACAGCAATCTCAAAAGTATATATGTTTACCCACTTAATATGCTTTTCAACACTTATATTGATCTCTTGGAGTTGTTCACCCCACTAATTTATCATTTCTTAAACTTTTTGTCTAGATTTTCTTTTACTTTATCCTCCCCCTTTCTGACTTCTACAGTTTGGGTTTCTATGGCATCTTCTTTGAATTTTCTAACTTCTTCACAAGGTTTGAAGTTTTGTTGTTCAGTCTTCTTCAGCAATTGGATCTGATTATTGGCTACAGTGACTGCTTGATTCATAACTTCACCAACACTAGTGATAGTGTGGTCTAGATCCTTGCCACCAATATTTAACAGTCTTTTGAACTCATATGTATTGCTCTGAATTTCAGTAAATCCTTTGCTCGTCACTTTTTCAAGAGCAATTACTTATTCAGTCACTTCTTTGAGAGACCTGTCAAAGTACTCTCTTTGCTTAGTCAACATAGATTCAATCTTACCCAACAGGGTATCATCAGGAATGATTTCATCTGGAGGAGGTGGAGGAGGTAGAGCTGGAGATGTCCAGATAGATATTTCTTCAATAACAACTGAAATTTTGCCTCTTTGGGCAGAAGTCATTATATCCCCTTCCTCACCAAGAATAACAGGCATAGAGAAATCTAAGTTCTTAAGAGGAGGGTCTGCAGGTCCTGGATTAACTACATCCCCACAAAAAGTAATAACACATTCCCCCCTCACTTTGTGCCTTGGGCTGAGAGTCTTCTGGGTATCTTCAGGAGTCTCTTCAGGGATCTCTTTAAGAATCTTTTCAGGAGACTTTTCAGGAGTCTTTTCAAGAGAGATTAACAGAAGATCATCTGAAGTTAGATTTTATATCATTTTGTTAATGTCAGCTACAGTAGTATCCATTTGACCATCATCAAGATTTTCTTGATCAGAGGAGTAGTTAATGTCTATACCTGAAACACCATCATGCACAGAGGTGCTCTTCTCATTATCAGTCTGAGCTAGACTTTACTTTTCTACTGCTACATCAACAGCAACAACTTCCTCTACAACCTAATTTGAAGGAACATCTAATTGAAACTCTATTTCTAGTAACTGTGCTTGCTGAACTTCTGCATGAACTGAAGGAGCAGGCTCCCCCTTAGTAGCGGCACTAGATGTGCTAACTGTATCAGTATGAGGAGGAGATGGGGTCCTGCCCTTATCAGCCACTATCATGGGAACTACTGGAGCCTGGTCAGGCCTTGGAATTCTAATTTCCCATCTATTGATGGATGAGATAATGGCTTTCTTTAGGTGGTGAATTGACACACCTTTGGACAAGTCAAAGATTTCAGGATGCACTTTATTCAGATGAAGAGAAATAATTCTTGCAAAGTTTGGTGCCTTCATGCTTTCCTTAATTTTATCAAACAACATATGTCCTCATTAGAATTTCTTTCAACATACCACAACTGTCATCATGCAGAAGAAATCAGAGGATATATAACCAAGTGAACCTGTTTTGAAGAGTAGGACTTTTCCAAATATATCGGCCAAGAGCTTGCTTTCGTCATTTATATTCTATCTGCAAATGGAAGTGGTTGATTGGGAGAGACCATATAAGGATAGAGCTCTGGAGTAATCTGGTTCTTCCAAATAGTCTTCTTCATCTATGGAGGGAAATCTCAAAAACTCTGTTAGAGAGGACAGCCTAATTTTGATTTTTACATCTCTGACTGAACTTTTCAACAACTTCCCACTCTGCTTAAGTTTAGCATTTTGGAAGAACTCTTCTATGTCTAGAATCAGAACTTTGCACGGATGCTCAAGAATGAAGGTGAGGCCGGCAGATTAAAGAAGTAGAATAACATTTTTGAAATCATCGAAAATGTCTTCGATTCCTGAGCAAACGAACTCACTGTTGATACCAATCTTTGTAGTAGGAGTCATCGAAGGAGAAGAATGAGAAATTTCTAATTTTACGGAGAAGAATCGATGGAGTTTTTGTGAAGAATGGTGGAGACCTTCGGCTGAACTGAAGCAACTTTTTCTCGGGAAAGACTTTTTCAAATTCTTAGATTTTGATATTTTATGGACTGTTGGAACCCTATTACTAATTTGGGCTAGGATTACCATTAAGATGTTTAGATTTACCCATGTTATATAGTCTAGTATCATAAGTTTATTTCTAGGTTCATTGCCTCAAAAGAATTCCAGCAGAAACTCAGTTCGAAGAAAGCAGAGCTGCGTTTAACGAACGGCGATCTCAGTTCAACAAATCAGAGTCTCAACTCTAAGGTTTTAGCTCGATGAACTTTGAGCTACGGTCGACGAACTCCAATCTTTACTCAGAAACTCAGCTAAATGAAAGTCAAGCTCAGCTCGACAAACTCTGAGCTCAGGTCGACGAATAAGAAGACTCAGTTCGACAAACTCCAGGCTCAAGTCGACGAAATGCTTACTGAGTTCGTTTAATTCTCTATAGTATTTTAGGTAGTTTTTTTACAGTAGGCAGAACAGTTTCAGACTAAATTTCAGGCTATTATATATTCTGAAGGTATAATAATTTTATAGGCTTAATTATAGATAACTATAACTCTGATATTTAATGCCAAATATTCTAATGAATATAGCCGTTTAGAGGCAGCATTAAATATGCATTTTTCATAGAGTTATTATGCTAATCTATTTCCAAGGCAGTTTCCATTCTTGGGAAATCTCTCAGACATTTGCAGAATCGACTAATTCAAATGTTTGAATTCTTCCATACATTCTCAATATATATGTACAGAAGATTGCTTCCTTAAGGTTATAGACTAAGGTTACTCACAGTTAAATTTACTGACTTAGAGACTTATAGATCAACATACTCTTACAGAATTAGATCTTCAGTCTCTACTTATGCAAATTCTTCAATCTCTTAGATACAAGAAGGCCTACACCCTAAAGAAAAGACTCCCTCTCCTGATCATAAACTCTACTCAAATCAGGGGGAGCTTTCTACTTCAACATCCACTAGTCTTCTCAGAGAATATTGACAGAGAAGACATCATCATTTTTGTTTATTTTCATAAACTGTGTACAGGGTTTTAACTCCATTCAAAAGTTACTTTTTGATTCCTAAGTCTCATGATCAAAAGACTTAAGTTAGTTTTTGGGCACCTGATCAAAAGCTCAAAGGGTTGCTAGATCTCCCTAAAAAAATTAATCTTGTGTTGGCAGGGCACTTGAGCAAAAACCTATGGTGGCAGGGCACCTGAGAAAAGTCTGTAGTGGATTCCTACCAGGGTTGTAGAAGAGTGGATGTACCCATGTTTATTGGGGAACCACTATAAATTCATTTTGTCGTCTGTGATTATTATTCTCTTTATTTGTGTGTTGTGATTGCTTCTTTATACATATATATATCACTAATTTTTAAATCTGCTATAAAACTAAATTCAAGATTTTAATATACACTATTCACCCCCCCTCTAGTGTAAAGTAGATCTATCCCTCACTTTCAATTGGTATCAGAGGTTGGTTATTCTGTTTTACAGGCTAACACCTGAACCATAAGATCTGATAGATTTTACTTTTACCTAAAAATCTATCATGGCACAAAATAAGGAATATTCAAGCATTAGACCTCCTTTGTGCAATCTTAATAAGTTTGCACTAGGGAAGGCAAGGATTAGGCTGTATATGAACTCTATTCATGAAGACATCTACAACTCTATCTTTACAGGTCCACCTCTACCAGTAGTAACAAAAAGTACAAGTGTTGCACCACCTCCAGAATGGACAGAAGCACAAAAGAAAGCAAAGATTTCTGATGCCAAAGCTATGAACATCTTAGCTCAAACCATGTCAGATGATATTTTCTAGAAGGTTGTTGAATGCTCTTCAGCAAGGGACATCTGGAACTCTCTCAACACAATGGTTGATGGATCTGCTGATTAGAGAAATGACAGAAGATCCAACTTGATCTCTCAATATGATAATTTCAAGAAGGGAGAATCTGAATCATTTGCTGAGATATACACAAAACTCAGTCTCATTATCAATGAGCTGAAAACCTTAGAGAAGGACATCACATTAACAAAAGTCAATGATAAGATCCTCATGTGTTTCCCTAGCACATGGGATTCAAGGATCTGGCCAATCAAAGAAGTCAGAAGTTTAAATGAAATTACAACAGAGACCCTGTTGGGCAAGCTCAAGTCTTATGAGTAGCTCATCATAACCAGAGAAGCTGAACAGAAGTCCTCACCCCTAGTAAGGTAAGAGAAAAGCATTGCTTTTCAAGCAACATAAAAAGAAGAAAAATCTCTAGAGAATGAAGATCTTATAGGTCTCTTGGCTAAGAGATTTTACAAAATGACAAGAAAAGACTTCAGGAGAAGATCTTCCAGAAATGATGACAAACCAAGATATGAAAATACTCCCACTAAAGAAATAGTTTGTTATGGTTACAGGAAACCATGACATATCCTTCCAGAATGTCCTGAGAATAAGAAGAAAGACAAGATAAAGGAGAAAGACAACAAGAAGCACTCACACAAACCCTCTTCCAGTAAATACAAAAATAAGGAGAGAGGCTTTGTTGCTGAGACTTGGAGTGAATCTGATTCAGAATCTTCATCTAGCTCAAGTGAAGATGAAGAAGAAGCAAAGGCTAAAGAAATCTGTTTGATGGCAATCAATGCATCATGCAATAATTCTGAGTTTGAGTCAGAATCTGAAGAAGATCAGGTAATATCCTCTTTTGATTTTACTTCAGATCAATTTAAAATAGACTTTAAATTATTATGTAATGACTTAATAAAATCTGAGAAGGAAATAAAACTTCTCAGAGACAAACTAATTGAAATGAACCACTTGTCTTATGAAAATACTAAACTTAAGGAAGACTTAAAAATTATTAAGGAGCAAATAGTTTTATTAGAAAATAAATTATATGAGGCTAAAAAGTTTGAAGAATCCCTTAATGGGAGAAGAATCAAACTGATGGATATCACAAGCACAGTCAATGCCAGGCTTAATGGAAAACTAGGTTTGGGAGCTTCATCAAGTCAACCTCATCTTGTGGAAAAAATTATTTTAACCACACCTATTAAATTTATTTCTGGAAAAGGAAAAGAGAAATTAGAAGATTTAGAAAAATCCACTGAGGTTTCACAAAAGAACAAGCCTAAACAAACTAAAAACTTTCATAAAAATTATGTTCAACAAAATTCGTCAAACCAAGATCTACGAAATCAATATTATTTATCGAACGGCGATCGACGAACTTTGAACCCAGAATTTGTGTATAATAACTCAACAGTTGGTGCTTGATGAAATCAATATGATTCGTCGACCAGAGATCGACGAATGTGGAACGCAGAGAATGAATACTATCATTCTGTGAACCGAGCTCGATGAAATCAGTACTATTCGACAAACAAAGCTCGATGAAATAATTATAATTCGTCTAACCCAGTTTTTCAAAACAAAAATTTTAATTATTTTCAAAACAATAATCAAAAACAAAAATTGAAAACTCCCTTTACCCAGTGGATCATCCCTCATAGGAGATATCATCCACTTGGCTATAAAGATCAACTAGAGTGTTCTTACATTTCAAATTATCATTTGAAAGAAAATTAGGACCCAAGGTAAGCTGGGTCAAGAACACCTAATATGTTTTTATGCAGGTAAAGAACTATCCTACCACAGAATAGTGGATTTGGATAGTGGTTGCTCAAAACACATGACAGGAAGCAAGACAAACCTGATAGATTTTAAAGCAAAGCTGGGACCAAAAGTCATCTTTGGAGACTCTAACTGTGGCCAGGCAGAAGGCTATAGAAATGTCAAGGTTGGAGAAGTTACCTTCAAGAAGGTAGCCTATGTGAATGGTCTTAAGCATAACCTCATCTCCATAAGTCAATTATGTGATGAAGGTTATCAGGTAACCTTTAATAAGTCCTTATGTTCAATTACTTCTAGTTTAAATAAAAAAGTTTTAACTGGAGTTAGACAAGGTAACATCTACTTAGTTAATTTTAACTCTGCAAAAACTGAAATCTGTTTATTTAATCAGGTTAATCAGGTTAGTAAAACTAGTGAACTTTGGCATAAAAGGTTAGGACATGTAAACCTTAGAACTATTGTTAAACTTTCTAAGGACAACCTTGTTAGAGGACTACCTTTTGGTTCTTACAAGAAGGAAGGACTTTACAAGGCTTGTCAATTAGGCAAGCAAAATAAAAATAGTTTTAAATTCATTTCTAAAAGTTATTCACCCAGGATTTTGTATTTCCTACATATGGACCTATTTGGACCTATTGCAGTACAAAGTTTTGGAGGAAAGTCATATACCATAGTTATTGTAGATGATTTCTCTAGATTCACTTGGAGTATTCTTTCTAAGAAACAAGTCAGATAACTTTAAAGTTCTTACAGATTTTCTTAAGAGCATCAAGATTGAGTACTCTACTCAGATTGCATTGATCAAAAGTGATCATGTCAACTAAGTTTGAATCTCTTTTGAAGTAATAATTCTATGAGAAGGAAGATATCAGACATTGTTTTTCTGCTCCTAGAACTCCTCAAAAAATGGGGTAGCTGAAAGGAAAAATAGAACCCTAATTGAATCTGCTGGTACATTACTTGCAGGTGCTCACTTGCCCCTATTATTTTGGGCAGAGATAGTAAGCACAACAAACTATGTCTTTAACAGGAGTTTTATACATAAACTTAAGGTTAAGACTCCCTATGAATTACTTAAATCTATGAAACCTAAAGTTAATTATTTTAAAGTCTAAATGTTATATACATAATGATGATGAGAAACATTTAAGAAATTTTGAACCCAAAGCTGCAGAAGGAATATTTCCATGATATTCTCAAGTTAGTAAAGCTTATAGAGTGTTTAATAAATCTACACTTAAAAAGGAAGAATCTGTACTTGTAAATTTTGATGAGACTAATATGTTTTATAAGGAGAGAAATATCTCTACCATAGACTCTTTTTAGGTACCAAATCTGTGTGAGAAAATGGATGAATTAATCCTAACATAAGAGGATACAGTACATCCTTCTCAACAGATTGCTGAAGATTTCAGTGATGAAGAAAATTCAGAGATTTATGTTGAACATATTGTGGCAAATGAAATTCCACTAGAGGAATTAGCACCACAAATAGTTGGAGAACAAACTCTAACTGTTGATCTTGTCACACTTAGGGATCACCCTAAATCTCAAGTGATTGGATACATATCAATAGGTGTTCAAATAAGGCATCAATTGAATCAAGATCAGATGTATGCTTATTTTATTTCTCAGATTGAACCTCAATCCATCAAAGATGCAGAACAAGATCCTCACTGAATCATTGTTATGCAAGAGAAACTCAATCAGTTTGAGAGATGTAGAGTTTGGGACTTAGTTCCTAGACCCAAAGACTACCCAGTCATTGGAACCAAATGGGTCTTTAGGAATAAGTTGGATGCTCAAGGAACTATTGTAAGGAATAAAGCAAGATTGGTAGCTCAAGGATACTCACAGGAGAAAGGCATAGACTATGAACAGACATTTGCTCCTGTTGAAAGATTGGAGGCTATCAGGATCTTTCTTGCATATGCAGCATTCAAGAAATTCATAATATATTAGATGGATGTAAAGAGTGCCTTTCTAAATGGATAGCTTAAAGAAGAAGTTTATGTGGAACAACCACTAGGTTTTATCTCTCTAACTCACTCTTCTTATGTTTTTAGACTTAACAAAGCTCTTTAAGGTCTTAAACAAGCTCCAAGAGCTTGGTATGAGACTCTTGCTAGTTTTCTTTTAAAAAATAAATTTAGTAGGGGCATTGTAGATAAAACATTATTTGTTAGATATCATAAAAATAAAATTTTACAAGTTCAAATATATGTAGATGATATAATATTTGGCTCTACTGATTCCAAACTTTGCAAAAGGTTTTCTGACCTAATGCATTCAATGTTTGAAATGAGTAGCATGGGTGAGCTATCCTACTTCCTTGGTTTACAAGTGAAGCAAACTCCTAATGGTATTTTTATATCCCAATCTAAATATGCTAAAGAGCTAATTAAAAGATTTGGGATGTCAGATGCCTCAGCCATGAAAACATTCATGCCCTCTAATGTTGTTGTAGATAATGATGAACATGGTAATTTGTTGATCAGAAATTATATAGGACCATCATTGGGTCTCTATTATACCTAACAGCTAGTAGACCAGACATAATGTTTGCTACATGTATTTATGTTAGGTTCCAAGTAAATCCCAAAGAATCTCACCTATTTTAGGTAAAAGGATTTTGAGATATATAAAGGGTTGCCCTAATCAAGGACTTTTGTATCCAATAGAGTCAGAATTTGAGTTAACTGGATTCTTAGATGCTGACAATGCTAGATGTAGAGTTGACAGGAAAAGCACATCAGGAACTTATCGGTTTCTTTGTGATAGGCTTGTGTCATGGTTTTGTAAGAAGCAAACATCTGTTTCTACTTCAAATACTGAAGCTGAATATATGACAGCTGGTAATTGTTATTCACAGATCTTGTGGATTTCAAAATCAATTACTAGATTATGGATACAACTTAAATAATTCAGCTATATTTTGTGATAATACTGTTGGTACCCTAGTTTTGATTTGAGTTCAGTCTTCTCTTTTAGTCTCTTGACCCAAGATTTATCTATGGTCAAAGGTTAGTTGTTTAGTTAGTTTGCTCTAGTTTAGTCTTGTCACTTTTCCAGATGAATATTTGGTTAAGTTGTTTTTTGTTTGACTATGGTCAAACATCGCTCGACTATCGTCGATCAGCCGATCGACGATCGTCTTCCTGATAGCTCGACTATCTGCTTGATAGGTCGACTATCTGTTGTCTTTGATAGTTCGACTATCTGTTGATAGGTCGACTATCTGTTTTGGTTGATAGCTCGACTATCTGTTGATAGGTCGACTATCTGTTTTCTTTGATAGTTCGATTATCTGTTTGATAGGTCGACTATCTGCTTTCTTTGATAGTTCGACTATCTGTTGATAGGTCGACTATCTGCTTTTCTTGATAGTTCAACTATCTGCTTGGATAGTTCAACTATCTGATAGTTCGACTATCTGTTTGATAGGTCGACTATCTATTCTCTTTGATAGTTCGACTATCTGTTGATAGGTCGACTATCTGTTTTCTTTGATAGTTCGACTATCTGTTTGATAGGTCGACTATCTATTTTCTTTGATAGTTCGACTATCTGTTTGATAGGTCGACTATCTGTTTTGCTTGATAGCTCGACTATCTATTTGATAGGTCGACTATCTGTTTTGTTTGATAGTTCGACTATCTGTTTGATAGGTCGACTATGTGCTTTCTTTGATAGTTTGACTATCTGTTGATAGGTCGACTATCTGCTTTTCTTGATAGTTCAACTATCTGCTTGGATAGTTCAACTATCTGATAGTTCGACTATCTGTTTGTTAGGTTGACTATCTGTCTTGTTTGATAGTTCGACTATCTGTCCTGATAGATCGACTATCTGATAGCTCGACTATCTGTCCTGATAGTTCGACTATCTGTTGTGGTAGTTCGACTATCTTCTTTGATAGTTTGACTATCTGTATCGTTCGACTATCTGTCTGATAGGTCGACGATCTCTGTGCTTCTGTCGACAATCTCCGAGGGTCGTTCGACGTTTTGCTGTATGTCTTGAGTAATTTTGTCATCTTCTATGATGTGATTTATTTCATATTTATTTTGGCATATTTTATAAAAGATTATTTGAATAAATTTATGATATTATTTCCATGCAATATCTGCTCCATTCCTTATGCATGAGCCAATCTTTTTTTGACAAAGTTGTTTCTCTTATTAGTTGAAATATGTTTTCTGCTTTATCTGTCAGGCTGTCCTTTATAGCCGTTAGACTCAAAAAGTCTTCTTTGGCCGTAAAGAGTCTCTTCTGATGTGACTTTCTCTAGTATTATTTTATCAGAGTTACTTGCAGCTTCTTAGAAAGCTTTATCCTCTTATAGGATATCTGTCTGCAGTTTTTTTGTTCTTGCTTTATGCTATTTACAGCCCAGCTTGCAGATTTCAGTAGAAGACAAGATTCAAACTCAAATTAGAGCCGTTGCTGCTGCTGCTATATAAAGAATTCTTTGGAGAAAGAAATCAACTAGTTCAGTTAGCTAAAACTAGTTCATATAGAAAAAGATAGTTCATTCAGAAAAAGGACTTCAAAAGCTAACAGCAGCATTCAAGCTTACAACTTACAGTTTACAACTGCTCTCAAGCTCGTTCACATCCAACTGAGAAGAAGTTTTAGCTCTTCACTCTTCTTCAACCTGAGTTCTCCTACCTCTAGGAAGATCTTCACTCAGAGTTTTTTGAAGAAGAAGAAGAAGAAGATAGCTGCCTGAAGAAGAATTTTCATTTCATATTTATTATCTTCTTGTAGCTTTTTCCTTCAGATTTTCTGAAGTGTTTTCTGCACTGAAGCAAGACTTTACCTGGACATTCTTTTAGCCAGGGGGAGCCTTGACTCTTTAGAGCTTTCTAGCTCAGTGCAAGTTCTTGAGCTTCTCTAATTCTATTTAAAATAGAGAAGACATTTTAACCTCCTTTCCCCCTCCTGTAAAGGGTTATTACTCCCTTCAAAAGTATACCTTGGTGGCAGGGCACCTGATCAAAAACCTGTGTTGGTTTTTAGACACCTGATCAAAAGTCTAAAGGGTTTCTAGATCTACCTGAAGCAGATCTTGTTGGTGGCAGGGCACCTGATCAAAAACCTGAGTGGATTCCTACCTTATTGGTAGAAGAGTGGACGTACCCAAGTTGTTTGGGGAACCACTATAAATTCCCTTGTGTCGTCTGGTTGTTTGATTTATTACTTGTGCTGTTGGCTGTGATTAGTTTTAACTAGGTTTGCTAGTTGCTGTTTAGGATTCCAGGCCTTAACTGTAATTATAGTTGGCTGCCTTTTGTGCACAACACTTGTGTTAGGCTTTAGGGTTACTTCTCAAATATCTATAACCTTCATTCCGCAATTAACTCCAAGGGAGTTGAGTAGACAGTCAACTTTGCTAGTGCAATTTTTGATTACTCTATTCACCCCCCCCCCTCTAGAGTAGTATCTATCCCTTTTCTTTCAATTGGTATCAGAGGGAGGTTGACTGACTGTATAGGCTAACACCTAAGTCACAAGATCCTGATAGATACCAAGCTTATAGATATTCACTTCATGGCCCAGTCCAAGGATTACTCTAGCACCAGACCTCCAACATGCAACTTAGCTAAGTTTAGCATCTGGAAGGCAAGGATTAAGTTATATATGAACTCTATTGATGAGAGTATTTTTGCTTCTATTTTGACAGGACCACCAAGAGCACCTGCTGCAGCTACTGCTTCATCATCAACTGATATGAGTGTAGTGCCTCCTCCAGATTACAATGATGAATACAAAAAGGCAAAGATAGCAGATGCCAAAGCAATGAATATTCTGGCTCAGACAATGTCTGATGAAGTATTCCAGAAAGTTGCTGACTGTCCCTCAGCAAAAGCAATGTGGGATACACTGAACCAGATTGTAGCTGGTTCAGCTGATGAAAGGAAGGACAGAAGGTCCAACCTTATCTCCCAGTATGAAAACTTCAAGAAAACTGATGCTGAATCAGTTGAAGCAATGTACACCCGGCTCAGCTCAATCATCAATGAGCTGAGGACTCTTGACAAGGATATATCATTGACAGAGGTCAATGATAAGATTCTTATGTGCTTCCCTAGCACATGGGATCTGAGGATCTGGCCTATCAAGGAGGCCAAAAGCACAACAGAAATCTCAACAGAAGCCCTTCTCGGCAAGCTCAAGTCCTTTGAGCAAGTGCTGAAGTCCAGGGAAGCTGAGGCTGAAGCAAAGACTCCAACTCCCACAAGAAAAGAGCAAACCCTTGCTCTCAAAGCTGCTGATGCTTCTGAAGGAAGCCAGTCCAATGAGGAACTGATGGTATTATTTGCCAAAAGGTTTCTCAAGATGGGAAGGAAAGAATTCAGAAAGAAATCTTCAAAATATGAAGAAAAACCAAGGTATGATCGTACTCCTACTAAAGAAATAATTTGCTATGGTTGCAGGAAGCCTGGACATATTCTTCCAGACTGTCCAGAGGAAAAGAATAAAGAGAAAAGGAAAGACAAGGATCAGCACAGGAAGCATTCCAAGCCATCCTCCTACAAGAACAAAAAGAAGGAGAGAGGTTTTGTTGCTGAAACCTGGAGCGATTCTGATGAGGAATCTTCCTCCTCAAGCTCCAGTGAGGATGAGGAAGAAAAGAAGGCAAAGGAAGTTTGCCTGATGGCAATTGATGCCTGCAGCAATCACTCAGCTGCAGAGAGTTCAGATTCTGATGAAGAAATGCCAATAGAAGATGAGGTATTGTCTTCTTATGATTTTACATCTGATGAATTTAAATCCGATTTTAAATCTTTGTGTTTAGATTTAATTAGTTCTGAAAAGGAAATTAAGGACCTTAGAAGTAAACTTGCTGAATCTGAACTTATCTCTAATGAAAACATTAGGTTAACAGCAGAACTCACTAATTCTAGTGAAGAAATAAAATTCCTTAAGAATGAATTAGCTAAGTCCAAAAGGTTAGAAGAATCTCTGAATGGTAGAAGCCTTAAGCTGCTTGAAATAACCAGCATGTCTAACACTAGGTCAGATAATAACAAATTAGGCTTAGGAGCTTCATCTAGTGAACCCCCAATTATTCTTAAAAACCATCTTTCAACTCCAGTGAATTTTATTTCAGCTAGTGGAATAAAAAACACTGAGCAAGTTAATCAGGTTAATAAAGCTTTAAATAAATCTAAGAGAGAGAAAAGAAAACAAAAGTTTAAGGAAATACAAAGAGCGTCGAACGCTGCTCGACGATCGCAGGCTCAGTGGTCGAACGGAGATCGACGATCTGAGCACCCATCGTCGAACGCTGATCGACGTTTTCAACATGAATTTCAAAACTTCAACCAGAACTTTAAGAAACCCGAATGTAAATAGAAACCCTAGGTTCATTGACCCATCATCTGCATGGAGAATCCCACCTAGGAGATCTTACCCGTTAGGTTATCACCCTCAACCTGTTTATTCATTTATTTCCAGTTTTTCTTATGTGAAAAACAAGGGACCCAAGGTTACCTGGGTCCACAATGTTTAACTTATTTTTCTACAGGTAAAGACCTATCCTATCACTCAGAATAAGTGGTATTTGGATCGTGGTTGCTCCAAGCATATGACAGGAAATAAAGAACATCTGTCAAGGTTCAAGGCCAAGCTTGGCCCAAAGGTGATCTTTGGAGATTCAAGCTATGGTCAAACTGAAGGCTATGGCAGGATGACAATTGGAGCTGTAACATTCAAGAGAGTTGCTTATGTAACTGGACTGAAGCATAATCTCATTTCAGTAAGTCAGTTATGTGATGCTGGATACCAGGTATCATTTTCTAACTCTCTTTGTAATATTACTTTAAATAATAATGTTGTGTTAGTAGGTATTAGACAAGGTAACATTTATTTAGTAGATTTTAACTCAACTCATTCTGAAATCTGCTTATTTAATGAAGTAACAAATAACAATACCTTATGGCATAAAAGGCTTAGCCATGTTAACCTCAAGAACATATCTAGGTTATCTAAACACAAACTTGTTAGAGGTTTACCTTCTTGCCCCTACAAGAAGGAGAGCCTATGCAAGGCTTGTCAATTAGGCAAGCAAACCAAGAATTCATTTAAATCATTAAATAAAAGTGTTTCTCCTAGAATCCCGTATTTATTACATTTGGACCTATTTGGCCCAATAAATGTACAGAGTCTAGGAGGGAAGTATTACACCCTAGTCATTGTAGATGACTTCTCTAGGTTCAGTTGGGTGTTCTTTTTGAGAACTAAGGCTGATAACTTCAAAGCCCTTACAGATTTTCTATTATGTGTGCAGACTGAGTACTCTACTCATGTGGCCTTGATCAGAAGTGATCATGGTACTGAGTTTGACTCTCTTCTCATGCAAGAATTCTGTGAGAGAGAAGGTATCAAACATAGCTTCTCAGCTCCTAGAACTCCCCAACAAAATGGGGTAGTGGAAAGGAAAAACCAGAACCCTGATTGAAGCTGCAGGAACATTATTGGCAGATGCTAACATGCCTCTTTCCTATTAGGCAGAAGCTATTAGCACAACTAATTATGTGCTGAACAGAAGTCTTATACACAAGCTTAAGTGTAAAACTCCTTATGAGTTGCTTAAAGGAAAGAAACCTAAAATAAATTATTTTAGAGTATTTGGTTGTGTAGTTTACATTCATAACAAAAATAAAGAATACCTTAGAAAATTTGAAGCAAAAGCTTCAATGGGAATCTTTCTTGGATATTCCCAAGTAAGCAAAGCTTATAGGGTATTTAATAAATCATCTTCTAAAATTGAGGAATCTGTGCATGTGTCTTTTGATGAATCTCAGATGTTTTACAAGGAGAAGGAATCTTCCCCTTCCTCAAGTTCATTGCAGGTACAAGAATCTAATAAAGATGTCACTCAAGAGATTCTCCATCTATCAACTCTTCATATCACTGAATCAGACAGTGATGAAGACCTTGCAGAAGCTGTTGTTGTTCCACCAATAGTAGATCAAATTCCTCCTGAGGAATTAATCCCAACTATTGCTGAAGATCACATCCCACCTGCTGATGTTGTCACACTTAGAGATCATCCTACATCTCAAGTGATTGGAGACATATCAGCTGGTGTTCAAACAAGACATCAATTAAGATAGGATGTGATGTATGCTTGTTTTCTTTCACAGATTGAGCCCCTCACCATTTAAGATGCTGAGCTAGATCCCCACTAGATCATTGCTATGCAAGAGGAACTCAATCAGTTTGAGAGATGTAAAGTATGGACTTTGGTTCCAAGACCTAAAGGCCAACTGATCATAGGCACCAAGTGGGTTTATAGAAACAAGTTGGATGCAAATGGAATCATTGTAAGGAACAAAGCTAGGCTTGTAGCTCAGGGCTACAGACAGGAGGAAGGTATAGATTATGACCAAACCTTTGCTCCTATTGCAAGGCTAGAGGCAATAAGGATCTTCTTAGCCTATGCAGCCTATATGAAGTTCAAGGTTTTTCAGATGGATGTCAAAAGTGCCTTTCTAAATGGTGAGCTAAAGAAAGAGGTATTTGTTGAACAAACACCTGGGTTTGTTTCTTCAACTCAACCCTCACATGTTTTCAAGTTGCAAAAAGCTCTTTATGGACTCAAACAAGCACCCAGAGCCTGGTATGAGACTCTAGCTAGTTTCCTGTTAGAGCACAACTTTGTTAGGGGAGTAGTTGATAGAACCCTCTTTGTCAAGCACCACAAGGACACAATCTTGTTAGTTCAAGTGTATGTGGATGACATTATTTTTGGTTCCACTGATCCCAAACTGTGCAAAAAGTTCTCTGACTTGATGTATTCTAAGTTTGAGATGAGTAGTATGGGTGAGCTGTCTTACTTTCTTGGTCTCCAAGTAAAGCAAGATGCTGATGGCATCTTCATCTCCCAATCCAAATATGCCAAGGAATTGGTAAAGAAGTTTGGGATGGCTGATGCTTCAGCAATGCATACACCTATGGCTACTAATGTAGTTATAGATTCTGATGATCAGGGAAAGCCTGTTGATCAAAAGAATTATAGGGCCATTGTTGGTTCCCTATTGTATTTAACTGCAAGTAGGCCAGATATAATGTTTGCTACATGCCTTTATGCTAGATTCCAGGTCAACCCCAAGGAATCTCATCTGATTCTTCTCAAGAGAATCTTGAGATACCTAAAGGGATGTCCAAATCTAGGACTTTGATACCCAGCTGAGTCAGAATTTGAATTAATTGGATACTCTGATTCTGATTATGCTGGCTGTAGAGTTGACAGGAAAAGTACCTCAGGAACTTGTCAGTTCCTGGGAGAGAGATTGGTCTCTTGGTTCTGTAAGAAGCAGGCTTCTGTCTCAACTTCAACTGTAGAAGCTGAATATATAGCAGCTGCTAGTTGTTGTTCATAGATCCTGTGGATTCAAAACCAGCTTTTGGATTATAGGTACTCACACAAGAACACAAAAATCATGTGTGACAGTACCAGTGCTATCTCCATTGCACAAAATCTTGTGCACCACTCTAGAACGAAGCACATTGAGATTAGACACCATTTCCTGAGAGATTGTGTGGAAAAGAACAAGATCAGCCTTGAGTTCATATCCACAGACCTTCAGAGAGCTGATATATTCACCAAGCCCTTAGATGAACAGAAGCATCTGTTCTTTTTGGTTCAACTAGGCATGATTAATGGAAGAGACTAAGTGTGACGTCTGCCTTGTTGAAACTTGTTTGAAGATCGTCGAACGACGTTCGAAGATAGTCGATCAGATCAAGCCTATCGTCGACCTATGGTTGATGATGGCTTATCTGCTTGAAGATCGTCGACCGGCGTTTGAAGATCGTCGAACAGGTCGAGCCTATCGTTGATCTATGGTTGACGACAGCTTGTTGTTTGTGAAGACAGAAATAGTCGAATGATGGATCGACTACTCTGCTTCAGGAACGATCGTCGAACGACCGTTCGACCATCGTCTCCAGTATCTTTTAAATAGATCGACGATCGTTGTTTTAATATAAAGCCGATGGTCGACCTAGGTTAAGAGATCTTTCTTTTTATCGTCGACGAAGAGCGTCTTCTCGCATTCCTTCTTCCTGCTTGCTCATTGTCTCGCGATTTCTATCATTTCGCCTTCGCTGTCTCCCTCGTCTTCTCCAGCCCCTTCGATGGCAATAGCTCCAGCTCTCCTGACAGTGGTGAAGTTCGATGCAGGCTTCAGTGTGGATTTCGATTCTTTCAGTTGCTGCGAATCTGCAATTGTGGAAATTCTCAACCTATGCAAAGATCAAGGTTTGGAAAAGCTCATGTCCTCCAGGATAAAGATAAACATTCAAGAGATTAAAGAATGGGCTTTCACTTCGTCCTCCAATGACGAATCAATGACCGGAACAATAGGCGGAGAAGAGGTAACTTTGACTCCCGCCATTTTAACTGAAATTTTTGGATTGTTAAATGGGGAAGAAGATTACGAGCAAGATACCCCAGAGTTTGGGAGAATGCTGACAGAGTTAGGACATGCCGACAGCATTCCTACTAAGCTGCTTAAGGTGAATTTTCCGTTTAAGATTAAGTTCCTTGCTGAACTTGTCGGAAAAGTGCTACTGGGAAAGCACTCTGCCCATGACAATATTACAAGGCAACAGTTTGCCCTAATGTGTGCAATTGTGAAAAAAAAGAAGATTAACTGGGCAGGAGTATTGTTTGATTTAATAAGGAAAAAGAACAGTAAGAAGGAAGTCACCCTAGGTAGGGTGCTTGGGATTTTTCTGAAGGAAAAATATCCCCATTTATTAGTTTCAGCTGCTACTTCCATCAATGCCAGCAAGAAGATGGACCCAACCTTGTTTGCCAAGTGGAAAAGGACTTTTTTGAAGCCCGCTCCAGCAGGGGTTGCTCCAGCTGCATCTGAGAGCACCAGGACTGCTTCAGTCACTCCTCTCCTACAAGAAGCTGGCTCAGCAAATCTCTCCCTTCCATCTTCTTCATCTGCATTACCGTCTACTTCAGTTGAAGTTCCATCAACTTCAATTGAAGTACGACCTTCTGCCTCTCATCTTCCTGATTCATCTACAATTCTCCATGCATCACCTCCTGCATCTCCTCTCCCTTCTCATCTTGCTAGGATATCTCATCCTAGTTTTGATTTGTTGGTTTCTGAGATATCCACTCCTCCTCAGTCACCAATTCCTTCTTCAGATCACATTGATCATCTTGCATCCACCCATCATTCTCCAGTTCACTCTCCATCTCTAGTTCACTCTCCAGTTCATCAAGAATACACCATTCCTGCTGATCATCCATCCACTGAGATTCCCCCATCATCATTTGAAATCACTCCAGCATTCATTTCTAGCATCTTGGAGTTAATTACCCCTTCAATCAAAATCATGATTGAAGAGGCAATTGCTCCCCTTGCATCCTCCATCTCTTCTTTGACTGTTGCCATCCAAGCACTCTCAAAATCTGCTGAGCCCTCTTCATCTAGGGGCCTGGTCTCAGTTTCCACTGAAACCAGGCAGGGGGAGATGCTTTATGAAGATGCCTCTGAGCTGCCCTTGGCCTCCCCTCCAGCAGATCCTCCTGCAGTTGCAGAAAAAGAGATAGAAGAATCAGCTCCTCCTCCATTGTCTGAAAAAGAAATTTCTGATGCAATAATGAAGTCTGAATTCATTGTCAAAGTTTGCCTAGAAGAATGCTCCACTACCCTGCTCGCCTTATACCTAGAAGGAGTTATTACTTCCTTCCTAGATGAATTATGGGAGTTAGGACATTCAAAAGAAAATTCTGAAGGTATCCCTTTTACTCACTTTTTAGACTTGATAACTTATATGCTAGTATGGGAATACCTAGAAGGAATGATACGATGTCATTTAGCAAATTTTTGTTCATAATACTACAGATAAAACTGGAAGAAGTATTAGAAGTCCAAGAGCTTGATCACTAACCAGCTCCAGAAGTTCAAACTAAACCAGAACAAATTGTTCAAGATTCTGAGGCTGCTCTGCCAGCTCAGTTAGCAGTACAAGAAGAACTGGTCCTTATGACAGTTTCTGATCAACAAGAAAAGGCTTCAGATGTTCAAATTGAAAAGTCTACCGTCTGGGATGAATCTCCTGGGTTGGATTTAGATACCCTTCTGGCACAGGATGCCATGGAAGAAGAATTAGAAAAAGCTGCCCTAAAAGAGAAGGTAAGAGCTGTGCAAGAGGCGTATGATCCGTATGATCTTCCTCCTTCTTCAAATTCAGAGGATGAGATTGATTCTGATGAATCTGATGAGTCTAAGAGAAAGAGATCTGCTAAAAAGAAAAGGAAAGTTGTGGCTCCTCCTCCTCCAAATCCTGACAATGATGTTCCCTACTATGTCTTAAAAGGCATTGATCCTAAATCTAAAGAATTCCAACACTGGATGGCATTTTCTAAAAATCAGCAGAAGCAAAGAAAGAAGTCAAAGAGGTATGACAGTCCTGTCCCAAGATGGACTCCTAGAGGTCCTCCTCCTCCACCTCCCAGTGCAGGAGCCTCTGGAAACCTATCTACAAATCCTTCTGCTTAGTCTGACAGGTTTAACCCATCTCAGTCATCACAAAGGAAAAGTTCTCAAGGATATCAAGGCAAAACGCAATCTGGCTACCAAAGACTTGATGCTGATGTTAAGGAACAAGTAAAGAAGGTGGTTTATCAAAGACCAACTTTTTCTCCTCCTCCTTCCAAAGAATTCAAGAGCACATCCTCTCCAAAGCCAGATCATGCTGTGAAGGCTGTTTCAAAAGGTAAGCGAATTATTTTCTCTGAAAAATCTAGCAAGATATTTGCTGAGTTTGCTCCTCCTTCTTATCTAGTTATTCAGGATAAAGAGCCAGCTGAAAGTCTGCTAGATATGTCTATTAAGTTTAAAGCTGTGAAACCTGTTGATACAACCTCTGAAAATGTGTATGAAAGCCAAGAGCTTGATCCTGATTTCAGGATGGCTCGATTTCTTGAACTTGTTGGTTCAGCCCAAATTAAGAAAGCTAAAGCTGAAGGCAAAGACACTGCAGGATTAACCACTATGTCAAAATTCAGAATGAAGGAGCTTGATAAATTCCAGGTTAGACCTGAGGTATTTGATCCTTCAAAATACATGGAAAAGCATCCTGAAGCAGTTGTCCCAAGGCGTCAGAATCGAAAATCATTGGAGAACAAGACCTGAAGTTGTCAAGGAAAGAAGCTCTAGATCCTTCTAGAAAGATTACTTTCATTCCTAGTTCTTCTAAACCTAAACCTAATTCTGAAGCATCTTAAAATTTCATTGATTGACAGTTATTTGCTTATCTGATTGATTGATGTTATCTGCTTAGTTATTTCCCTTCATGCACTTCATTTATTTTCAGTAATTAGTTTTGTGTTTAGTTGTTGAGAGACTTAACTCAAATAGGGGGAGATTGTTGGTACCCTAGTTTTGATTTGAGTTCAGTCTTCTCTTTTAGTCTCTTGACCTAAGATTTATCTATGGTCAAAGGTTAGTTGTTTAGTTAGTTTGCTCTAGTTTAGTCTTGCCACTTTTCCAGATGAATATTTGGTTAAGTTGTTTTTTGTTCGACTATGGTCGAACGTCGCTCGACTATTGTCGATCAGCCGATCGACGATAGTCTTTCTGATAGCTTGACTATCTGCTTGATAGGTCGACTATCTGTTGTCTTTGATAGTTCGACTATCTGTTGATAGGTCGACTATCTGTTTTGGTTGATAGCTCGACTATCTGTTGATATGTCGACTATCTATTTTCTTGGATAGTTCGACTATCTGTTTGATAGGTCGACTATCTGCTTTCTTTGATAGTTCGACTATTTGTTGATAGGTCGACTATCTGCTTTTCTTGATAGTTCAACTATCTTCTTGGATAGTTCAACTATCTGATAGTTCGACTATCTGTTTGATAGGTCGACTATCTGTTCTCTTTGATAATTCGACTATCTGTTGATAGGTCGACTATCTGTTTTCTTTGATAGTTCGACTATCTGTTTGATAGGTCGAATATCTTTTTTCTTTGATAGTTCGACTATCTGTTTGATAGGTCGACTATCTGTTTTGCTTGATAGCTCGACTATCTGTTTGATAGGTCGACTATCTGTTTTGTTTGATAGTTCGACTATCTGTTTGATAGGTCGACTATCTGCTTTCTTTGATAGTTCGACTATCTGTTGATAGGTCGACTATCTGCTTTTCTTGATAGTTCAACTATCTGCTTGGATAGTTCAACTATCTAATAGTTCGACTATCTGTTTGTTAGTTCGAATATCTGTCTTGTTTGATAGTTTGACTATCTGTCCTGATAGATCGACTATCTGATAGCTCGACTATCTGTCCTGATAGTTCGACTATCTGCTGTGGTAGTTCGACTATCTTCTTTGATAGTTCGACTATCTGTATCGTTCGACTATCTGTCTGATAGGTCGACGATCTCTGTGCTTCGGTCGACGATCTTCGAGGGTCGTTCGACGTTTTGTTGTATGTCTTGAGTAATTTTGTCATCTTCTATGATGTGATTTATTTCATATTTATTTTGGCATATTTTATAAAATATTACTTGAATAAATTTATGATATTATTTCCATGCAATATCTGCTCCATTCCTTATGCATGAGCCAATCTTTTTCTGACAAAGTTGTTTGTCTTATTAGTTGAAATATGTTTTCTGCTTTATCTGCCAGGCTGTCCTTTATAGCCATTAGACTCAAAAAGTCTTCTTTGGCCATAAAGAGTCTCTTCTGATGTGACTTTCTCTAGTATTATTTTATCAGAGTTACTTGCAGCTTCTTAAAAAGCTTTATCCTCTTATAGGATATCTGTCTGCAGTTTTTTTGTTCTTGCTTTAAGCTATTTGCAGCCCAGCTTGCAGATTTCAGTAGAAGACAAGATTCAAACTCAAATTAGAGCTGTTGCTGCTGCTGCTATATAAAGAATTCTTTGGAGAAAGAAATCAACTAGTTCAGATAGCTAAAACCAGTTCATATAGAAAAAGAGAGTTCATTCAGGAAAAGGAGTTCAAAAGCTAACAGCAGCATTCAAGCTTACAACTTACAGTTTACAACTGCTCTCATCTCGTTCACATCCAACTGAGAAGAAGTTTTAGCTCTTCACTCTTCTTCAACCTAAGTTCTCCTGCCTTCAGGAAGATCTTCACTCAGAGTTTTTTGAAGAAGAAGAAGAAGATAGCTGCCTGAAGAAGAATTTTCATTTCATATTTATTATCTTCTTGTAGCTTTTTCCTTCAGATTTTCTGAAGTGTTTTCTGCACTGAAGCAAGACTTCACCTGGACATTCTTTAGCCAGGGGGAGCCTTGACTCTTTAGAGCTTTCTAGCTCAGTGCAAGTTCTTGAGCTTCTCTAATTCTATTTAAAATAGAGAAGACATTTTAACCTCCTTTCCCCCTCCTGTAAAGGGTTATTACTCCCTTCAAAAGTATACCTTGGTGGCAGGGCACCTGATCAAAAACCTGTGTTGGTTTTTAGACACCTGATCAAAAGTCTAAAGGGTTTCTATATCTACCTGAAGCAGATCTTGTTGGTGGCAGGGCACCTGATCAAAAACCTGAGTGGATTCCTACCTTGTTGGTAGAAGAGTGGACGTACCCAAGTTGTTTGGGGAACCACTATAAATTCCCTTGTGTCGTCTGGTTGTTTGATTTATTACTTGTGTTGTTGGCTGTGATTAGTTTTAACTAGGTTTGCTAGTTGCTGTTTAGGATTCCAGGCCTTAACTGTAATTATAGTTGGCTGTCTTTTGTGCGCAACACTTGTGTTAGGCTTTAGGGTTACTTCTCAAATATCTATAACCTTCATTCCGCAATTAACTCTAAGGGAGTTGAGTAGACAGTCAACTTTGCTAGTGCAATTTTTGATTACTCTATTCACCCCCCCTCTAGAGTAGTATCTATCCCTTTTCTTTCAAATACAAGTGCAATTTCTATTGCACAAAATTAAGTTTTGTATAGTAGGACTAAGCATATAGAAATAAGACGTCATTTTCTTAGAGATAATGTAGACAAAAATAAAATTTATCTTGTCTTCATTTCTACTGATTTACAAAGGGCATATATTTTCACTAAACCCTTAGATGAAAAGAAACATCTGTTCTTCCTAAATCAGCTAGGCATGATAAATGGAGCATCATTAATTTGATTTTTTTTCTGAGCTCGATGAATTGTCCACCTTTCGTCGAACGGAGCTTGACGAACAATGAACTCTTCGTGGAATGTTCGTCTAATAGAGATCAATGAACCTTCCTTTAGAAACTTTCATCAAACGGAGATCGATGGATTAGTTTCAAGTACTTTTCGTCAAACAGAGCATGACGAAATATATTTCTTTCGCAAAACTTTGGTCTACCGGAGATCGACGAAATGCATTTCTTTTCGGGATTTTTCATCGAACAAGAGTTCGATGTTTTGTTTTTAGTCGGACAGAGTTCGCCGTTTCGACTTATAAAAACTTATATCTAGGTTTTCATTGAACTCTATCCCGCGCTTTCTCCATTTCCCTTTGCACTTGATCTTTTCTGTCTTGCAGAGCAATGGCGATCTCGCAGGCGATTCTCTCTGGAATGAAATTTGACGCAGGTTTTGATATAGACATGGACTCCTTCAGTCATTCAGATCAGATTTTCAAGGATATATTTCAGCTGTTAGAGGCATAACATCTGCGGAATTTTATGTCTACAAGAATCAAACTCCATGTCTTGGAAATTAAGAAATGGGTCTATAGTGCAAGGATTCAAGGCCCTACAACTTCTATTGGATTGGTCGCAGGAAATCAGGTTTCTCTAACACCTGATATCTTATTTGAAAATTTCGTTTTGTGAATGGTGAAGATGAAATAGAAATATCTAGTATTGAATTTGATTAAATGCTAGATAGAATGGGTCATAAATAGGGAAACCCTAACCACCTCTTGAAAAAGAACCTTTCTATTGAATACAAATTCTTAGTCGACATTGTTGGAAAAGTTCTGTTAGGAAAACACTCTACACATGACTATGTCACCAGGCACCAGTTTATGTTGATGAGTGCTTTGGTTAATCAAAAATCTGTGAATTGGGGAACAATTTTATTTGACTCAATTAAGAAGAAGATCAATAAGAAGGATGTCAGTTATGGTAGAATTCTAGGCATTTTCCTCCAAACTAAATGTCTAGAAGTTCTGATTTCTAAAAGTGTACGCATCAATGCATTCAAGAGGCTTACCTCTGCCTTGTTTGGAAGGTGGGATAGATTGATTCAAGAGCCATCTAGGGATGAATCCTCTATGATAGCTTTTGAGAGCACAAGGGTTGTAACAACCACTCTCCCAACCCCAGCAGAAGTCTCTGCTCCTCATATTTCTTCTCCTCCTCCATCTCCAAACCATTCCCCTAGACAGTTATCTCCACAATCTCACCCACCATCTCCACCTCATTCTCCTATTCAGTCATCAACTCCACATGATGACTCCCTTATTCCTCAGTCACCTATTCATTCACCTATACCATCCATTACATCTGAAGATATTCCATACACCTCATCTCATTCAGCATCACCCACTCATCTGTCTCTACCCTCATATCCTCTACTTTCTACTCTACCTAACTTCAATTTACTACCTCCATCTCCACCAACTCAAACTCATCAATCTCCACCACATTCACCTATCAAAAACACTCCTTCAGACATTCCAACATCATCCATCCCTCAAGCATTCACCATATGTCAAATCTGTGCAAACAGATCTGATCCATCTTCTTCTACCCCAAATCCACCATCTACATCTAATCAGACTACTCCTAAGTTTATATTTTTGGATTTCTCTTCTATTACATCAAATTTTCTTGAATTCATTACTCCAACACTCAATAAGAGGATAGATAAAGACATAACTCCTCTTGTTGCTTCCATTTCCGATCTCTCTTCTCAGTTATCCTCTTCCTTTTTTGTCCCTTCTTCTGCGGGCCTAGATTCAAGTCACCCTGGATCTAGGCAAGGGGAGGTGCTTTATGAAGAAGCTCCAGAAGTTCCAGTTATAGCAGCAGCAATTTTTGATAATCAGGATATAGAAATGATTGCAAATCGTTTAGTTGAAGAAGCAGTTGCAGAAATTCTAGAAGTTGCTACTGGGTGGGATGTCTCTATTAATCCCACAGTCAACTTGAGTTCTTTACTATCATCTTTTGATACTCTGCATAGCTATTCTCCAGTTTTTGAGAATTCTTATAATAAGTCTATAGTATGTTATACAGCTCCTATTAGTTCTTCAGTTCTAGAACAACTAAGGAACAGTTTTTCAATTGTTTCTCCCAATAATAATCCAGTCCCTGAGACTATAGTAGCTGATACTATAATGGATATTATAGAGTCAGTTTCTTCCCCTCCTACTTATGCTTTGGATGAAACTCCAATGCCAAGTTCTGATGATATTCTTTTTGAAGATATAGAACAAGATGATAATGTAAATATTCAAGCATCAAATATTGCAGATACATTGCTAGTAGTTTCAGTTCTTGATCAGTCTTAATTGCTTAAGTATCTAGATGATCTATATGATCAACCTATAGAAGATTTCGATAATGAGGATGAATCAAATGAGTCAGATGACTCTAGCTCTAAGAAAAGGATGTTCAAGAAAAAGAAGGCTCCTGTAAAGGTTGCTCCTCAACCTTCCTCTACAGCTGACATTCCCTACTATATTCTGCATGGGATTACTCTCACTCCAGATCATCCACATTGGATGAGATATTCAAAAAATGAGCAGAAAAGGAGGAAGAAAATGAAGAGATATAATTCACCTCCAAGGTCTGGGAGAGGACCTCCTCCTCCTCCAGCAATAGGTGCAGCAGGTAGTGTTCCTCATTCTCAAAAGCCTTCTTCTCATTATCCAAAAGCTTCTCAGGACAGCAAAGACAAACATTCAAGGTCAGAATCTCATAGTAGTAGCCAGCAGCATCCAGGTCAAAGAAGACAAACAACAGCGGCAGTCAAGCCCAGAAAGGCCTCCTTCCCAAACTTATGATCCAGAGTTGGACCCAAACTTCAAAATGGAAAGGTTTAATGAGCTTATTACTTTATATCAGATTAAAAAAGCCAAGGCAAAAGGAAAGGACACCTCCCAATTCTCGACTATGTTCTCTTATAGAAAGAACGAACTTGATAAATACAAGGTAAAGAATTTATTCAATGTTGACAAATACAGGAACTTATATCCAGAGGCAGTTGTGCCTAGGACTACATCTTCGAGAATTATTAGCTCTCAAGATCTGAAGATGAGTCAGCAGGAAGTTGTAGATCCCAACAGGAAGCTGGTCTTCACTAAATCATCCTTTGAAGATTCTAAGAAAGACACTTAGTCTTTGATTATTTTATGTTCTTATAACTATGTTTATGTTTATAACTCTCAAAGCACTCATGTTATATCTGCTTAAAAATTTATTTTTGCTAGATACTTTATGCTTTGTGTTTTGTTTTTGTGTAATAGTATCCTCACCCAAATAGGGAAAGATTGTTGGAACCCAATTACTGATTTGGGATAGGATTACTATTAGGATGTTTAGATTGACCCATGTTGTATAGTCTAGGGTCATAGGTATATTTCCAGGGTCATTACCTCAGAAGAATTCCAGTAGAAACTCAGTTCGAAGAAATCAGAGATGCGTTCGATGAACGACGATCTCAGTTCGACGAATTAGAGTCTCAACTTTGAGGTTTTAGCTCGACAAACTTTGAGCTCCAGTCGACGAACTCCGATCTCTACTCAGAAACTCAGCTCGATGAAAGTCAAGCTCAACTCGATGAAATCTGAGCTCAGGTTGATGAATAAGAAGACTCAGTTCGACGAACTCCATGCTCAGGTCGACGAAATGCTTACTGAGTTCGACTAATTCTCTGCAGTATTTTAGGCAGTTTTGTTTACAGTAGGCAGAACAGTTTCAGGCTTATTTTCAGGCAATTATATATTCTGTAGGCAGAATAATTTTATAGGCTTGATTACAGATAGCTATAACTCTGATATTTAATGCCAAATATTCTAACGAATATAGTCGTTTAGAGGCAGCATTAAATATGGATTTATCACGAAGTTATTATGCTAATCTATTTCCAATGTAGTTTTGATTCTCGAGAAATCTCTCAGACGGTTAAGAATCGACTAATTCAAATGTTTGAATTCTTATCTACATTCTTTATATATATATGTACAGAAGATTGCAGCCTCATGGTTACAGACTAAGGTTACTCACTTAGATTTACTGACTTAGAGACTTGCAGATAAACATACTCTTACAGAATTAGATCTTCTGTCTCTTCTTGTGCAAAGTCTTTAATCTCTCAGATATAAGAAGGCATATACCCTGAAGAAAGGATTCCCTCTCCTCATCATAAACTCGACTCAAATCAGGGGGAGCTTTCTGCTTCAACATCCACTAGTCTTCTCAGAGAAAATTGACAGTGAAGACATCATCATTTTTGTTTATTTTCATAAACTGTGTACAGGGTTTTAACTCCCTTCAAAAGTTACTTTTTGGTTCCTAAGTATCCTGATCAAAATACTTATATTGGTTTTGGGCACCTGATCAAAAGCTCAAAGGGTTGCTAGATCTCCCTTAGAAAAAATTGATCTTGTGGTGGCAGGGCACCTGAGCAAAAATCTGTGGTGGCAGTGCACCTGAGCAAAAACCTGTAGTGGATTCCTACCAGGGTGGTAAAAGAGTGGATGTACCCAGGTTTATTGGGGAACCACTATAAATTCCTTGTTTCGTCTGTGATTATTATTCTCTTTATTTGTGTGTTGTGATTTCTTCTTTATACATATATATATCACTAGTTTTTAAATCCGCTATAAAACTAAATTCAAGATTTTAATATACACTATTCACCTCCCTATAGTGTAAAGTAGATCTATCCCTCACTTTCATGGACTTATCTATTTATATAAAATTAAGAATTTTGAAGAATTATAAAAAGCGTTCCTGGAAATGGCGGTTCAAATTCTTCTCAAAAGATAAGTAAACAGATTTTTCGAGAGGAAGTCTGTTTCTCGAGAAATATAGTAGTTCACGAGAAATCTACTCCTCGGTTCCTGTCACCCAGCGGTACTGACTTTCTTTCTGGTTTGATTCAAGTTCTCGAGAAATCCAGTAAGCTTTCCGAGAAATCCATTCAGTTTCCCGAGAAATCTGATATTCCTCGATATGTAAGTTCTCCGAGAAATCTGATATTTCTCGAGAAGTATACTTCTTTTTCGAGAAATCAGGTAGTTTTCGAGAAATATATAAGTAGTTTTCAGAGAAATCCATTTTTGAGCTTGAGATTTTTCTGAGTAAGAATTCTCTTGAAATCTTCTGAGTGGCTGATGGTGAATCTTCTCTTGAGTTCAAATATGAACTTTTTAAGATTCCATGTTGAGCATACCACGTTCTGTCGTGAAGAAGGAGAACTTGGCCTCGTCCAGCAGCTTTGTGAAAATATTTACAACCTGCTTGTCCATCGGGACATAGCTAAGAGATATGTCCTTGTTCTCCACATGCTCCAAGATGAAATGGTAGCGCATATCGATGTGCTTGGTCCGACTGTGGGAAACTGGATTATTTGCGATTGCAATTACGCTGGATGAGTCACAAAACATCAGAATTTCTCTGAACTTAGAGTTGTAATCTTCAAGTTGATTTTTGATCCATAGAAGTTGTGCGCAACAAATACCTGTAGAGATATACTCTAACTCGTCAGTAGATGTTGCCACACAATTCTGCTTCTTACTACTCCATGAAATAAGCCGTCTTTCGAGGAATTGGTACATCCCGGAAGTGCTTTTTCTATCATCCCTGCTACCTGCAAAATCAGTATCTAAAATGCCAATTAGCTCGACATCATTACTTCTTGGGTACCATAAGCTAAGATTGGGTGTACCCTTAAGGTATCTTAAAATCCGCTTTGCGGCGACATAATGAGATTCCTTTACGTTCACCTGATATCTAGCTCAGACACATGTTGAAAATATTATATCTGGTCTACTGGTAGTCAGGTAGAGCAAGGATCCAATTATGCTTCTGTACTTGGTTTCATCAAAAGTTTTCCCTTTCTCATCCTTTTCTATAGACACAGTTGAACCTATTGGAGTCCTCATAGAGGTTGCGCTCTCCATTCCAAATTTCTTAAGAAGCTCCTTGGTTAACTTCGTCTGAGAGATGAAAATTCCATCATTAGATTACTTCACCAGAAGTCCTAAGAAATACCTCAACTCTCTCATACTTGCTCATTTCACACTTCCCTTGCATAAGTTTGGAAAACCTTTTGCAAAGCTTGTCTTATGTAGAGCCAAATATGATGTCGTCGACATAGATTTGCATTATCAAAATCTTGCCATTAACTTCCCTAAGAAATAATATCTTGTCTATCTTCCCCTTGTGAACTTATTCTCAAGAAGAAAGCTAGACAACGTCTCATACCAAGCTTGGGGAGCTTGCTTTAACCCGTATAAAGCTTTATTTAAAAAATAAAATAAACATAGTTAGGGAGTAGAAAATTGACAAAACATGGGGGTTGTGCTACGTACACTTCTTCTTTTTAGATTCCCATTGAGGAATGCTGACTTCACATCCATTTGGTAGATAGTGATGCCTTTGAGGGCAGCATAAGAAAGAAATAACCTGATCACCTCGAGCCGAGCCACTAGAGCCAATGTCTGGTCAAAGTCAATCTCTTCTTCATGTATGTAATCTTGTGCTACAATTCTAGCTTTGTTCTTGATAATCACTCAGTGTTCGTCCAACTTATTTATGAATATCCACTTGGTGCCAATCACGTTCTGTCCCTTTGGTTTGGGCACTAGCTCCCAGACTTTGCATCATTCAAACTAGTGGAGCTCCTCTTGCATTGTCATGATCCAAGAGGCATATTTGTTTGCTTCCTCAAAATTCTTCGGATCAACCTGAGACAGAAAGCTAAGATGCATAATTTCATTAGCTGTACCTCTTCTGTTTCTAACGTCGTCGCCTGGCTCTCCAATTATTTGATCAGCAAGGTGATCTCTTAGGTGTCTGAGCCCTAGGTTCCTTACTCTCCCTCCAGCAGGCTCTGCAACATTCTGTGCAGTCTCTATGGGTTGAGGTAATTCTTCCTCTATAGGTTCTTCATCCACCAAGCCTGGATCGACGAGCTTGATTGAGCTTGGAGCTTCTTCCTTAACATCTTCATCTAAGATTAGCTCCTTGAACCTAGTACCTACATCTGCACCTAGGGCTGAGCATATTATTCGAAACTTGAAAATCGCTCGAAAATCGTTCGAAAATTGAGCCGAATCGGAATCGGTTAAAATTGATTCGACTCAATTTGAGTCGATTCAATTTGACTCGAATCTGATTTCGAGTCGATTTTGAGCCAGCCCTGAATCGCTCGAAATATGATTCGAATCAACTCGAATTAATTAAAAGAAATTATGTATTTATTAATATATTCTTATTTTAAGATTAAAAATAACAAAATTTAAACATAAATAAAAAGAATGAAGGCTTTAAGTGTTTCATTTACTAAATTTATACGTTGCCCAATTTTATTTTGCGCAAACTAGGAATAAAACAAAAAATTGCTAAATTTCGAGCCGACTTGATTCGATTTCGAGCCGACTCGATTCGATTTCGAGCCGTCTCGATTCGATTTCGAGTCGGCTCGATTCGATTTCGAGCCGGCCCGATTCGATTTCGAGCTGACTCGGAATCGAGTCATTTCGAGTCGAGCCGACTCGACTCGAAATCAATTTCGATTTCGAGTCAATTTCGAGCCGAGTTTGAGTCGAAAATTTCGATTTCGAGCCGAGCCAAAATCGCTCGAACTCGACTCGATATCAGCCCTATCTGCACCAATAAAACTAGACGAGCTACTATGAAGCATGCTAGTCTCATCAACTATAATATTTATCGACTCTTCTACCACTAGAATTTTCTTATTGAAAATCCTATATGCCTTACTATGGCTACTATATCTTACGAAAATACCTTTGAAATACTTTTCACTAAACTTTGTGCGGTAATACTTCCCATTATTAAGTACGAAGCATTTACTTCCAAATATTCTAAAGTACGACACATTCGGTTTTCTGCCCTTCAATAGCTCATATGGGGTCATACGATAGTTTTTGTTGATGAGTGCTCTGTTTTGCACGTGATAAGCCGTGTTGACTTCTTCAGCCCAGAAGTACTCCGAAAGTGAAGCGTCGTTCAACATGGTTGTATAGGCTTCAATTAGGGTTCTATTCCTTCTCTTAGCAACTCCATTTTGTTGTGGAGTGTGCGGGGAGGAAAACTCATGAAAGATACCTTAACGTTCACAAAATTTTGTCATGGCACCAAACTCAAACTCTGTTCCATGGTCACTTCTGATTTTGACCACTGAGCAGTCCAATTCGTTCTGAATTTGTCGGACAAAATTAGTGAATGAATCGAAGGTGTCTGACTTATGTTTCATAAAGAACACCTAAGTGAAATACGAGTAGTCATCAACAATTACTAACGTATAGACCTTACCTCCTAAGCTATGAATAGTCATAGGACCGAATAAGTCCATATGAAGCAAGTATAAGCTTCGTGAAGAATCCTTTTCAGCAATACCCTTGAAGGTAGCCCGTATCTGCTTACCCATTTGATAAAAGTGGCATGACTCTCTTTAAGGAACTTAATGCTGGGGGCATCGCGCACTAAATTGTGAGAAAATAGCATATTTAAGGTTTTGAAATTAATATGTGCTAATCTCTTGTGTCATTGGTCACAAAGATACGCACTATCTTTTGCAATAAAATATACTGGGGTAGAGATGTCTAGGCAAAGGAAATTTAGAAAAAATATATTTCTATTTTGAGTGCCTATTAAGACCGTCTCCAAATTTACAGACGACTTTATCAAACACCTGTCCTTGCAGAACTCAACAATGTAGCCTTTGTCACATAGTTGACTTATGCTTATGAGATTATGGTATAATCCTTCAACATAAGCCACATCTGTGAAAGAGTCTACGCCATTGGAAATCATACTTGAACCTCCAAAGATGACTTTTGGTCCTTATTTGACTGGGATATAATCACACAACAGGCTTCTTGTCCCGGTCATGTGTCGAGATCATCCACTGTCTAAATACCAGATTGGAGTTCTATTGGCCTTTGGACATTCCTGCAAAAACAGATCATTTAACCTTAGGAACCCAAACGTATTTAGGTCCTTGGTTCCTGGTCAACTAACCACCACTAGGAACATTAACTTTACGAGTGGTCTGTCTCGCATAGATATCATGTGGGGTTACAAAGTTAGTGGGGTTGTACCAGCAATATACGCCAAAGTGACCAACTTTATTGCAACACCAATAGTCAAATTTTTTGTACCTCCTTTTGTACTCTTGCTTTACCTTTTGGAACTGTGGTCTAGCAGGGGCAGCATTCTTTGAGGTGGAGGCCTCCTGGTTGCAGCATACACAGGAGCTCCCCATCTCATTAACCTTAGGCACATTAGTTTTGCCTTTTGGTGCCTTCTTATTATTATGGCCATGAACATATGGACCATAACTCTTCATCTGAATCTCC
This sequence comes from Platanthera zijinensis, assembly GCA_039513925.1. Taxonomy (NCBI): domain Eukaryota; kingdom Viridiplantae; phylum Streptophyta; class Magnoliopsida; order Asparagales; family Orchidaceae; genus Platanthera; species Platanthera zijinensis. The sequence continues at coordinate 85,159,344 of CM077091.1, forward strand.
TCAAAAGGTGCTTTGAAAACACTGGCACCAAAGTCATAGGGACGGGACCGTCCCTGGTATCTATTCCTGGGCTCTACATGAGTAGGCCCAGCATGATGACCATAGGATGACTCAAGGTCAAACTTGTTTGTCGGGAAGATTACTTTCCTAAACGAAGGTGTACTCATGGGTGCCTTCCCCTTTTATTTGGCACTAGCCTTCTTGGCATCCTTACACTTTCCACTGATGTGGCTAAGATCTCTACCCTTCTTTTGAGTTGAAAACTCATCAATGAGAGGGAGAATAGTCTTTGGCTTGGAGAAACTCTCAACAAGTTTTCTCTCCACCACGAGCTTTTCTTCCAGCTTTCCTTCAGATTTAATGTCTCAGCGGAGCCCTTGAGTTCCTCTTTCAAGGAGTGGACTTCATCTCTGAGAGGAAGCAATTTTGCAATTTCCTCCTTCAGATTTGTTTCCACTGCCTTGAGAGAGGCGATCTCCTTTAATTACTTTCTCGAGAAATGACCTGACCTTCTCGAGAAATTTGCTTAACGAAAATTCTGTGGACTGAAGTACTAATTTCTCGAGAAAGAACTTGATGTCTCGAGAAATATACTTGGCTTCTCGAGAAAGACTTTTGATTTCTCGAGAACTATTTTCCTTTCTCGAGAAATGAACTTTGTTTATCAAGAAATCTTCAGGGCTTTTCTCGAGAAAAGACTTAGAGACAGTATCAAACAATTTTCCAAGAAGTCTAACGATTTCTCGAGAACAGCTTGCTTTCTCGAGAAATGTACTTAGACTTCTCGAGATACAGACTTCAATTTCTCGAGAAATGGGCTTAGAAATTTTTCAGAAAAATTTTATTTTCTTCTTTGTTGAAGACCAACAACCCTTCCTTTCTTCCATTTCTTTAGTACTTGAAAATGAAGTGCATTGCAATAGAGAGGTTACACATGAGTCAGCACCATGGATCACACAATGAGGGATTACATTGCATGGTCCTGTGTTTAGTGACTCATTGTAAACTGGTATTGGTCTACACTTAGCAATAATGACCTGCAAGCACTTAACTAAAGAATAGCATCAAATACATACTTAATTCATCTTAGTTCAAGGGTGACTTCACACTAATCTAGGTTATTGTGTATAAAATACCAAATACTTTTAGTTTCCACTTTTTGAGGGGTAGCAAACCACTCAGGCATCACACATCATGGCCAAACGGTGACAATGGAGCGGGCATCTCCACTACTGGGTGGGCATACACACTACTAGACCTAGGCCTCTATATACCTCAACGCTAACATAACACACAATGGAGCTCTTGCGTACTACGACACATAAGGGGTCTTGGGAAGTAAACACCAAGATCCCAACCGAACTGGCCTAAATAGCACGGAAGGGGTCTTTGGGAAGTAAACACCAAAGAGCCTAGCTCAATCGTCTTAAATGGCATGGAAGGGATCTTTAGGAAGTAAGCACCAAAGAACCAAGCCCAACCAACCAAGGTCTATTTTACGGCTTCCTTCAGTGTGATGACCAGCAAGCCCGTAGACCTGCCACAAGTAATCCTCAACTCAAGATCTTTTAACAACCGTGTATCAATATACACACCATGTAATTCCCATGTACCAAACGTGCAAAGAAGCATCCAAGGACATCAAATTGCATCCTTACGCAATACACTGAATGTGTTATCAAGCACCCAAGGACATCCAACCACGTTTTACAACATTTTGAGGCCATGACCTTATATATGCCCTGCACTCCAACATGCCATTTTCGTCATTTTTTACCTCATAAAATTATTCGGGCATCATTTTAATTCTAAAAATATAAGCTTTTGAATGTGAGATATACATCTAATAAGTATTTAATTTAAGGATCATACAATATTCATTTTTGTTTAAATTCATACCATTGATCAAGCCTATCATTTTAAACATTCTCACAAAATTTTAGCCCATCAGGACATCATGGTAATCATTTACGACGTAAATATTTATAAGACCATATGTCAATATCTATGCAAATACTTATCTAAAAATTATAAAATTCAATAGTTGTGATAATAATATCATTGAGTATGTGACTACCAATTTTTATAAGTATCAGATGATTATTTTGTGAGAAATCCAAGAAACATCAAATCTGTATATTTACAACACAACTTACCAAAACTAGATTTCCCGGAGCTACAGACAACCGAAAATTAAGGTTAATCTCATTCTGAAAATGCATTTCTAAGGGCTACAACTTCCTTGTTGAGTCCTAGGTCCATTTCCAAGTGTTATAAGCCTAAAATTATGTCTGGAGTAGATTGTAAAAGAACTAAATAGAACCTATTGTTATTTAAACAATATTTGTTCACAAGACAACATACTCAAATTCACTTTTAGGGAGCTATAAAGCTTCCAATCAAATGATCAACCATTTGATGGAAAGGTCTTTCTGAGGGATACAACTTTCATGTTGAGCCCGAGACCTGAATCTAACAGGATCATGCCTAAAAATAGGCTTGAATTCTGTCATGCGTACAAAACAGATTTCTATCTATTAATACAATAAACTTTCTGCATAAATCTAAAAGACAAATGGACAACATCTATTCATCTTCTTCCTCTAGCTAACATACAAGATGCATTCAAGTTCTCTCCTCCTTTTCTCCCTCAATAGACCACCGTTCTTCACAAAATAAAGTCTATTGCTATCGTACTGAAAAGAGGAAATGATTGAAGATATTTTATTGATGATCGGCGCCCTAGAATAGAAGTTCTAGCATGGTCACTTCCGAGAAAACTCCATTAAACTCACCAAAATCAAGCTCTCTTGATCCTGACGTCTCTCCTAATTTCGAATCTAAAGATCTAACACCAAGGGAGAGGGTGGGAAGCACACTTGGTTTGCGGGCATAGATCGAGTTCTTCTCCTCAATGACATAACGATGGTGGCAGTGCTCTAAATCCTTTTCCTGAGCTTGTTCTTCCAAAAAGGGTGTTGGTTTCAGCTTTTGGGTGATGAGAAAGTGATGACCAAGAAGGTCAAATGGAGAAGGAGAAACTTGGAAATTTTCTTACGGTGGTGATGGGGAGACTTTTCTCATGCTTTTTAATGACAAGCACCACGTGTTACCTTCTTATTGGACCGAAGCCACCTCCCATTCTTAAAATAAGCAAGGAGTGGGTTGTGTCATATTTTCCCATAAACTAGTGGCACGTTTCACTTATCTATAGGACCAAAGGTTATATGGTAAAATAAGATTTTGGAAGTGACAAAAGACATCAATACGTCGTATGTACAAGTCCCAAAATATTTCCTTTTTTGGTTTCAGTCCACTCTGCTTCATAGACCATAAACAACAAGATAGTACACATGAATTTGACGGCGAGTCTACTCGACAGGTTCATTGAGTCCACTCGACGAGTTCGTCGAGTCCACTCGACCTACCGGCCACCCTTGTGACTTTGGGCTCTCTACAAAAATTTTCCTACCAGGCCAAATCCACCCATGGTAACACAAAACTCGCACAAGGGGTCTAGTTTGAATTGGGATATTACACCTCCCATGGTTAAGAAAAAGTCTTATCGTTGTTTGTACCTCTATCCTTTTTTATTTAATGTTGTCAAACACTTGAAATACATCATCATATGATTTACTTGTGATATTTCTTGTGGTAATTGTTTACATGCTTGGTTGTGGAAATCTCAATGCTTGCAAGTAATATTAAGAAAGAAAGACTCAATTGAGTTTTGTTAAGATTGTTAATTAAGTGAAGAGGTTCTTGTGACCCTTAATTCCGTTCTAACTCACCCGCACATTTTCACATGCACGCTCACTTCCACTCACACCTACGAAGCGGTGTTTGCGACACGAATAGCTCACTTATTTGCCAAGCAGTGAAGGCGACCCACACTTACATTGATTGAGTTTGGCATACGTAGCCTTGTGTGAAGCCATGAAGGCGACTCGTAACCCTTTCTTCTTAACCACTCACCACCACCACCACCACAAATTTAATCCACTGTATTAAATCCTCGCAATTTATTTTCCTAACAATTAAAACATAGCCTAATTGCAATCCTTGAGAGATCAATACTTTGGGAAGCTCTTCTCATTTTATATTACTTGAACAAACGATGCACTTGCCAAGTATGCATCAAGTTTTTGGCGTCGTTGCAAGGGAATTTAGACACTTCTGTGTATTTGATGTAGTAAAAAAAAATTGTAGGTTTTTGATTTTGCATCTTTTCTTCTTGATTGAATTTTTTAACTTTCTGTTGCAAGTCTCAAGATCCATGCTTCATTTGTGCTTGTAGGACTGTTATTATTCATTGGAGAATATGCCTTATTGCATCATGTATTCTTGTTTATATACTCGATGCCAGATGTGTGGGAAAATCACAAAAGTGATGATTGTTATGCTAGAGATTATGGTTACATAGTGTATGGTCCACCACATGGAGCACCAACATCATTCAGTACTTCATATGTTGCTCCCAATTCTTATATTGATGCCCCTCCATAGCAAGCAACATCCCCATATTTCATTCCAGTTCCTCAAAGGCCGGGTGGAAGTAGGAAATAATCTTTGTTCTGTCGTAGCACTGACCACACATTGAAAGATTATGCAAAATTCCAACGTCAGATGGAGAGGGAGGGCAAGCCAGGTATTCTGTTCAGCCTGTCCCCTTCTCACTCTTCCATTCCTCCTTATTCTGATGATATATATGCATTACCACCCTATCTATAGGGTAATGATGTAGGTATTCCCATCAAGATCTCTTCGAATCAGTGTGACAATGTGGTGGAACTTCCACTCCCTCCATAATCACCACAGATTTTTGATTTGCCTCGATAGGAGCTTGTCAACGTGGCTCCTGATATCATTAGTGGTTCAATTCCCCTTTTACAGGATTCTTTTGCATCTCTTTCTGAAATCACGCTATGGCAATCCTACGGGAAAGGCTATAGAAGCTATAGTTGAGCCGCAAGAATTCCAAGAGGATTTATCACATATTGAGGAAGCTTATTGTAACACCCCATTTTTCTTGATTTAAGAAGTTGGGGTTCTAGAAGCTACCACGCGGCGGTGTTAGCTACCGCCTGATAGTAGCCCCTTTTTCTTCGAGTGCGTTAGGAAGAAAGCATCGAGACAAAAGCATCAAGTAAATGTCGTACAGAGGCGTTAGCTACCGCACAACAGTAGCCCCTTTTTCTTCGAGTGTGTCGGGAGTAAATTATCGAGATGAAAGCATAAGTATCTACCACGGGGCGATAACCTATTATTGGCAGTAGAGTGGTTGTCTGTGAAGGCTAGCAGATCTATGAGCTACTGCGGTATAGTAGGTATATTGTTACCGCCTGGTGGTAGTAGGTGGAACAAGTTTCATAAGTGGTAATATCATAAACAAAATTGACCAACTCTTCTCCAATTTTTGGTCATTCGATCCCTTCGTTCTTCTTAAAAGTTGATCGTCCAACAAGAACGAAGAAACGATGACCTATAATCCTACGTCTGTGAGCCCTAAGTAGGTCTGTGGAGTTCATTCTTCTCATTTTTCTCTCTTTTGGGTTGAGAAGTTAGGGTTTGAGAGGGAGAGATTGGAGGAGGAAGAAGAGGCATCTTCCTCCATTGATGAAGCTCCAGAGCTCCGTTCGTCAATCTGAGGCCGGATTCGTGGAGAGGGATTGAAGGCGCACACCTCGATCCATTCAAATCAAGATCTCCATGGCTAGGAAGAGGAATCAGAAGGTAACGACATTTGTCCTCCCAGTTTTTAGGATGCGTGCATGGCATCCATAGGCACTAGATCTCTCAAAAGAGAGAGGTTCAGGTCACTATGGTTTAAGAGGAGCCACCGGGTCGATTGAGTCTGTCCCTGATATATTATTGCATTAGAGATCCGCTTCGTTAGTGGATTAAGCTTTGTGGGTGAATCCATAATTGTGAACAGTGGTACAATTCAGTGATGTTGCTTGACGTGCACTATAGGGAATTTTGCTAGAAATTAGATTATGGAGAATATGCCGTTTGCGATGCCCCCTTTTTCGTGTGAGAATGAATGGTTATTTAGGACGTGAAATGATGCGATTTTTGAATGATATGTGAAGGCTTGACTTTGTCTCTATGGTCAGCTAGCTAGCCTGTGACATTGCAAGTCACGAGTGGTGGGTGTCCCAGTAAGACAAGTCTCCTTCTTTAGAAACTGACGAGAATGCCAAGCTTTTCGACAAAGCTGACGATGAAGCACACGAGCGGGCAAGGGTTCTTAGCATCGGTTGGATTCTGTGACGGAACTGACAAGAGAGTCAAGCTTGCGGTAAGCACGGGTATTGAGACCATGAGCGGGTGGGGCCTATGCAAGAGTTCTGTGTTGTGGCTTGAACGCCGATTGGGGAAATTGGAAGTTCCCGTGTGAATGATGTGATGTGATGATGTGGTAGAATCATACGCGCTTTAGGTATCCTTGGGTGAAACTCAAGTTTGCATATATGCTGCATTATAGGCCCCTTTATTTAAAATCACTCAATATAGAAACATGTTTGATGTATGAGACACTCAAACCTGTTTCTTTCTATGTTTAATCATCTTTATTTATATATGCATACGAAGTGCTGACCTTTAGGGTGATGAAGTTCCCTGGGGTACGTTAGGGATGGCCTGGAGGAGATGTGTTGGTTCACAGATGAGGTCAGTCTTTGCTGACACACATTACAACAAATTCTTACAGGGCAAGGATCGCAAGCTAGAGCAAGCTCGCTGGCTAAAAGGGCCTAAAGTATCATGAAGTGTACCCCTTCTTATAGTTCCTTTTTGTTTGAATGTTATGTTTCATTCTCTATAATCCAACTTACATGCCGAGGTAGACTCAGAGTGCTATTGAATAATTATATGTGTGGTGTGGACATGGTTTTGGACGTTTGATTTTTATAAGGCCTTAAGGCCATTTCGTACTCCTATAGTTGTGGATGACTTCTAGTCTTATTGATGTGTTCCCATTATCATGTTTTCTAAGTTTTAAGATGGGTAGTACTTTATATCACTCTATAATGCTCAAGCTGTGGCATCTATATATTGTGGGGCCCCGACCGGACCCATATTATATTGTCATTACAGAGGAGGTGTTATAATTTTGTATCAAAGAGAGATTAGTGTCCAAGGTGAGGATTAGTGGCCGATTTAATATAATCGGATCACGGAAAGAAGTTGTCCATCAAGGAGTATTGTAGGACCTTGAGTGTCTTTTTGTTCGAGTTTTGCGAATAGAACCTGATTCCTGGTTTACCTTTCTTTTGGTAAGGGGGAAAGCGATGATGCAGGGACGTCGAGGCAGCGAGAGGAGCCTTCAGCAAGCAGTGTTACTCCTTTGGGTCCCATGGACATGGGTGTATCCCTGGCCGATTCTTGTCGCATACTAGCAGAGGCAATGGTAACGGCCCAAGCTGCGGCGGCAGCACAGGTTTTGACCCTTATTGCTCAGGTAATGGCTCTTGTTACCTCGGATATGACACCAGTCATACTGGGCGGAGGATCCAGGCGGGTAGAGTCGTTGGATGAGAGAACTATTATTGGGCATAGAGACCGTCTGATTAAGTATTTTCTAAGTTTTCATCCTCCAACGTTCAAGAAAGTCAGCACACCGACTGATGTCGAAGACTAGTTGGCAAAGATTCAGGAGCTCTTGAGAGAAATAGAGACACAAGAGGATAAGCAGTTCCAATTCGCGACCTTCATTTTAAAAGGTGACGCAAAGCTGTGGTGGGTGATCCATAGAGGCCGCTAGTTTCCAAGACGCACCCCGTCCATGGATGAGTTTGCTAGTGCCTTCTTAAATAAGTATATTTCATTGTTGATAGGGTTAGCCCTTCAGAGGCAGTTTCTGCACTTGGTGCAGCGAGACAAAACCATGGATGAGAACGTGTATGAGTTCACTTATTTGGGTCATTGTGTGGGAACGACCATGGCGAATGATGAGGAGAGGGATAACCTATTCTATCATGGGTTGAGAGAGAATTTGAGACAACCGCTTATAGCTCTAAAGAATGCGGGCTTCAGTGACTTAGTTGAAGCTGCTAGGATGTTGGAAAGTGATATGGAGCGAACCCAATGTTTTAAGGGTCATGTAGTGAAGCAGGGAAAAGAAAAGCCTTCTCAGTTGCAATGGAAGTCAAAAGGGAATAAGTGGAGGAAAAAGCATCATTCGTTCAGGTTAAGAGAGAAGAGCAGTACTATGTTAGGGGAGTTTTGTTTTAAGGGACCACCAATGTGCTACAAGTGTGGTAAGCAAGACAATATAGCTCATTATTGTACCGAGGGCAGTGCTGAGCCAGAGCCAAGGCAGGAGCAGTCAGTGCGTTTTTGTCCTAATATTGTGGAGAAATGGAAAACAGCGGAGTCGAGCGCTTCACATTTCCAACCAGTGCAGCCAAGATCCTACGATCTTGGGAGACAGGAAGAGATTCGGTAGCCTGATGTGGTGACATGTATGAAAAGATTAAGTTTGTTTATTAGCTTAAGACCTTTTTCGACCTTTTATGTGTGTTGCATGTATACTAGGTTTTGTGCTAGTTTATGGCTACCCTGCTAGAGTATTGTTCAACACAGGAGCATCACACTCCTTCCTTGCAGAAAGATTTATTCAGAGAATTGGGGTGGAGCACTTTTTGGTTGATGCGGAGCTTAGGGTGTGCTTGCCCAATGGGTCTTTCATGACTATCTGGAATAAAGGGAAAAATAAGTTTGGGAATAGGTAGAGTTTACTTCGTGTTGATAGCAGCAATCCAACTATTAGCCAAGTTTAATGTGATTTTGGGGATGGACTGGCTTGCAGAGCAACGAGCCAGTATTGACTGCCTATCAAAGTTAGTGACCCTGAGGAGCAAGGGAAAGGAATAAGTCAAATTTGAGTGAATTAGTGGAGTGGCCTTGTAATGTCCCATTTTGTGCTAGACCCCTCACACACATTTTAAGTCAAGAGAGTTGACTCAGTCTTGGGGTGCACTGGATTTGGGAAGCATCGAGTGCGTCGACTAGACTCAAAGAGTCAAGTGCATCAACTGGACTCAATGCGTCAAGTGCGTTGACTAGACTCAAAGCGTCGAGTGTGTCGATTGGACTCAAAAGCGTCGAGTGATCACGACGTCTTTCGACGAAGCGTCGAGTGATACTCAACGCATACGATGCTTGGACTTAGATTTTTGGCATGTGGGATTTGTCAAAAAATTTGTCGAGTGATCATGATGCCTTTTCGACAAAGCATAGAGTGATACTCGATGCATACGACGCTTGGACTTAGTGAAAGTGAGGGATAAATCTAACTTTACTCTAGAGGGGAGTGAATAGAGTAGATTAAAACTTTGATTTATTTTTACGGCAGATTTAAAAATTAATGATATATATATATAATAATCACAACACACAATAAAGAAAATAATCAATCACAGATGACACAAGAAAATATAATAGTTCCCCAATAAATCTGGGTACGTCTACTCTTCTACCACCCTGGTAGAAATCCGCTACAGGTTTTTGATCAGGTTCCCTGCCACCAAAAGATCTATTTTCTAAGGGAGATCTTTCAACCCTTTGAGCTTTTGATCAGGTGCTCAAAAACCAAGCTTAAGTCTTTTGATCAGGTGACTTATGAACCAAGAGATAACTTTTGAAGGGAGTTAAAAACCATGTGCACAGTTTAAGAAATAAAAAAAAAGAGTGATGATGTCTTCTCTATCAATTATCTCTGAGAAGACTAGTGGATGATGAAGCAAAAAAGCTCCCCTTGATTAGAATAAAGATTTGAGATCAGGAGGGGAGGCTTTTCGTCAGGGTGTAGGCCTTCTTGTATTTGACTGATGAAGACTTTGTAGTTGTAGAGACTAAAGCAGAAAATCTAATGAATATGTGTTGATCTGTATTGATCAGTTGATTAACCCTTTAGAAACAATCTTCTGAAATTATATATAGAATGTCTGAGGAGAATTCAAATATTTGAATTAAATCCATTCTGAAACACCTGAAGCATCTCTGAGAATTGTACCTGCCCTGGAGATTAATTATATTTAAACTCTGTGATAAATCCATATTTAATACTGCCTGGAATGGCTATATTCATTAAGAATATTTAGTATTAAATATCAGAGTGTATCTGACAATAATTAAGCCTTTTTAAAATCATTCTGCCTCTGAATATAAAACTGCCTGAACAAAGAACACTACAAGGAATTCGTCGAACTGCGCCTGGAGATCGTCAAACTGAGCCTGGAATTCGTCGAACTGAGCCTAGAGTTCGTCGAGTTGAGCTGCTGAGTTATGATCAGCGTTCATCGAACAGAGCCTAGAGTTCGTCGAGCTAAACTCAGAGTTAGAACTCTGAGTTTGTCGAACTAAGCTCGGCATTCGTCGACCTGAGCTCAGCTTTCGTCGAACAGAATCCTGCATTCGTCGAACTGCATTTCTCTAGAAATCTTTTGAGGAAGCAACCTAAATGAATAATACATATCCTAGCCAAATCAGTAATAAGGTTCCAACACTTAAAATATTTTTGGCCAGTAGGATTCGTCGAAATTCGTCGAATGATACTCGATGCATATGACGAATTGGACTTAGAAGATTCAGAGAAACTTATCGACGATACTCGATGAATTAGTCGAGTTGTACTCGACGAATTCACTCGACGAATTCGTCGAATTTACTTAGACTGTTTGGCCGATTCGTCGAGATATTCACATAGAATTCCTATGAATTGTCAGATATCGTTGAGTGATACTCAACGCATAAGACGAATTTGACTTAGCTGATTTTCGTCCAGGTTGTGTGTGCGGGTTTACACTATCGAGTTGAACCAGGTTCGAGATATGTGCTGAATGACTATTTATGGCAGTTTTTTTCAACAGGACTTGTTTTATGTAATAATGGGCGGTCCAATGATAGAAAAACACATGGCGAAGTGACCTTAACCCTAATATTTCCTTATAAAAAGGGATGACCAAAAACCCTAGTTGTCTTGTTCTTCCTTGTTGAATCGTGCCGAGCTAGACGAGAATGGAGAGATCGTCGGTGCTGGACTTCTTGGAGGAACTCTGAAGTCGTCTCTATCGGTGTTCCTTGTCTCCAGGAGATTGATTGGAAGAAGCTCAGACGTCGTCATGCCGCCAAGAAGAAGTGTGAGATCTATGGCCAGAAATGAGGTGAGATTCCTACCCTCTCCCTTGGTGTTAGATCTTTAGTTATGAAATAGGAGAGATGTCGGCTCAAGAGAGCTTGACTTTGGTGTGTAATGAAGATCTCTTAGGAAGAGACCACACTAGGACCTTTGTCCTAGGGTTTGTTTATCTTCAACCTTTCCTCTCTTCATTATGAAGACGATGGACTTGGTTTCGGGAAGAATGGTGGTCTATTGAAGGTGAATAAGGGAGGAGGAAGAATAGGATGTAACTTTGTATGAATGGCTAGAGGAAGAAGACGAACAATTGTGGGTCGTTTATCTTTACGATGCATGCAGAAATATGATTTTTGTACGCAGCAGGCTTTATGCTCGATTTAAGACATGATCTGAGTACTTTTAGGTCTTGGGAAGAACACGAAAATTGTATCCCTCAGAAGGACCTTCCCAACGGATGGTTGCACATTGTTCTGGTGAGCACTGTGGCTCCCACAAACTTCGATGGAAGTTGTTGTATTAAACTAAAATATGGTCGGAATAGACTTTCTGTCTAAGTAAGTTAAGTGTTAGCCGTACATCCAGATTTTTGGGCTCAGTAGGAAGATCATAGTCAAATGATGATTGGGTGAATTTATTTAAATATAACCGTGATAATCTAATTGTTGGGTCCATTGATCCCAATGGACCTGATTTGATGATGTCAAATGTGTCAATGAGATAGACAGTTGTATTTGATGTATGGTTGAGTTCTTGCATGTAGGTTGTCCTTGATTGGACAGGTAAACAGAAAGAGGAAGCTGGAATTCAGAAAAGTTTACTAAGGCAAAACAGCTGAGACAACTGAGAAGAATGTCTCAGCATAACCGCTGAGACAACTGAGATAGCTGAGAAGAATGTCTCAGCATAACTGCTGAGACAGCTGAGAAGCTCAACACAAAATGTTGAGAGAAGTGTTGGTCACAGCTAAACCACTGAGACAGAATACAGTCTCATCTGTGAAGAAGAACCAACTGAGACAGTTTAGAATGAATCGTTGAGACAGAAGAGTCTCAACTGTGAAGAAGGAGCTCAGAGTTCAGAGTTCGGAGTTCAGATTTCGTCGACCTGAGTTCAGAGTTCAGAGTTCAAGGTGGATAAAGGATTAAGAAAGGCTGAGCTTAGCTTACGTCGACCGGAGCTCAGAGATTTCGTCGATCTCAACTTCACTGTTTCGTCAAGCTGAGCTCAGATTTCGAACTGAGTTCGAAGTTCGTCGACCTCGGCCTTCACCTGAAGAAAGAACTGAACTGAGAGATTTCGTCGACCTCAGCTTCACTGTTTCGTCAAGCTGAGCTCAGATTTCGAACTGAGTTCAAAGTTCGTCGACCTCAGCCTTCACCTGAAGAAAGAACATGGCTGAGATATTTCATTGACCTCAGCTTCACTATTTCGTCAAGCTGAGCTCAGATGTCGTCGAGCTGAGCTTGAAGTTCGTCGAACGCAGAATTTCAGAAAAGTTAGTTGATTTTGGCAAAGTCAAGAATGATGCTGACTCAGCAAGGTCAACAAGTAAACAATGTTCAGATTCGATACAAATCGACATTAACGTCGTTGTCAGTCTACAGTGGATCTCAAGTTAATAAAGCTGAGGTTTTAACCACCGTTAAAACTGAGATACGTGTTGATCATCTCGCTAATGTGACGGGATTATAAATAGCAGAAGATGATAATGGATTAATAACTAATTAATTTTCTGAGAAAACGAGAAGCTGAGTTCGTCGTCTTTATCTGCCATTGTTACAGAAGCCAAGAACATCAAGTTCAAATCTGAAGGGCCTCCGAGTTAGCTGGTGCAATCAATATCCAATCCAGCAGGTTAAGAGTAATCCTTTGAGAGAGACGAATCAGCCTAGGCATGCCCAAGCTGAAGTTATCTTCTCGATCCAAGGCGAGCCAATATCAGAAGATCAATTCGCTGGATCAAAGAAGAAGGAAGGGCTGAAATCTGCACAATCCAGATCGGAAGATATTCCTGAAGAAGAAGCAGATTCATCTGCTTGTTTATTCCAGAACAAGCCAGACATCATTTCAAGATTATCGTATCATCTTATTACTGGGAAGATGAAGTTAGGGCTGACATCTGCTTGGTCTAGGTAGACAGGCATAGAGAATTTTCTCTGGTGTCTGTAATTCAAAATCTTGAATAATTTTGTGTAAGATTCATTTTGAATCTGAGTGGTAAGGCTAAGGCCTAAGTTGTAAGCCTGTGTTATAAAGGCTAAGGTAGGACAGGAGTTGCCTGAGTTATAGGTGTGTGGATTTACACTAATGTAAGGCAGGATTGCCTGAGCTGTAGGAGTGTGGAGTCACTCTAAGGTAGAGTTCTTGGGAAGAACTTGAGTTGTAGGATCTTGGTCATCTGAGTGGTAGGGCTTGCACCTGACTTGTAGGTATCGATTGGGCTCTGAGCTATAAGATCTAAGGATCTGAGAAAGATTGAAGGGAGTTTGGTCGAATCTAGTATGCTGCTAGATAGACGAAGGGGGAAAGTGGATGTACCCATCAATTGGGGAACCACTGTAAATCTCTGTATACTGTGATGTGTACTGTGCTGGGTTGTGATTTTAATTGATAAGTTGCCTATGTTTTAAATAAAACCTATTCACCCCCCCCCCCCTCTAGGTGATTAGAAGTTCTTGAAATCAATACTTTCAAGTGGTATCAGAGGGAGTTTGCTCAAGATAGACTTAACAGTCTGAGTTGATCTCCAGGGGCAACTATTAGAAGGCCAAAATAGGTTCAAGTGAGAATCATAAATAAATTGGATCCATAAAACTTCCTCTTTACAGGAAAGAGACCTTTGGCATCTGAAAGGAAGGGTCAGACTTTTCATGGAATCATCTGATCCTAGGATATAACATCACAGTACTGGAAGGACCCTTCATCCCAATGAAGACATCAGTCATTGATGCAAATCTGAAGACTCCAAAGCAGTATTCTTGACTAAAGATGAAATCATCTTAGCTACATTGGATAAGAGGGAACAAAACATTATTGTTAGTGTCATAGATGACTCAACCTTCCAAAACCTAGTCTATTACAAGACATATAAGGAGATGTGGAACACACTAGTTTTCTACATGGAGGGGACTGAAGAAGTGAGGGAGGACAAGAAGTCCTATGCTAAATTAAGAGTATGAAAGCTTCAGCCAGAACAAGTCAGATGGTATTGTTGAGTGTTATGAGAAGTTTTTAAAAATTATGAATGAGTTGATGACATATGGCAGAGTCTTAAGCACTTATGAATTGAATGACAAGTTCCTCAGGTATTTAACTAAAGACTGGGACACAAAAATCTGTGCCATCAAAGAAGTGGCCAGACTTGCAGACACTTAACCACCAACCCTGTTTGGAATGCTGCTGTCTTATGAAATGCAGCTGAATGCTAGAAAGGAGGAGGAGAAAATCAGCAAGCCTACAGTCAAAGACAAGTCAGTGGCCTTCAAAGATGAAGCCACAAGTAAGAACAAGAGAAAAATTTCTTCTCCAACTAGGAATGTTGCTGATTCTGAGTCAGATAGCTCAGAAACCAGCACATTAGACTGCCACATTTCTGATGAAGACTTTGCTACCTTCTCTAGGCAATTTCAAAAATTTATGAAGAAGAAGCACTAGATAACCAGACCATCCTCTTCTTCTTTTCCAAAGGAAGATTACTATAAGGGCAAGAAGAAATCCTCTAAAGAGGACATGTATGAATCTAAACCAAGTAAACATACTTCTTCTAAAGTGGTGTGTTATTATTGAAGCAAACCAGGACATATCATAGCAGACTACCCTGTCAAAATAAAGGATGCTGGTGTAAAGAAGGAACATCAGCAGAAGGGCAAGAAGGAGAAGTCCTTTATTGCCAAGAAGCAAAAGAGTTGGACTGACTCCTCATCATCAGAGTCAGAAGAGGAATATGAAGTTGAAGCCTACATTGGGCTATTTACTGCTGAGGAAGATTCTGTAGAAGCGGACTTCTTAGAGATGCTAGATGCAATCACTAGAGAAGCTGATGATGCTGCCAGATCTAAAGAAGAAGAAGAAGTGAGCCATTGCCTTGGGTTGATGGCTTTGACTGAGGAAGGACCTAGCAAGAAGCAGTCTGGCCCAAGTAAGGTACATTCTAAACCTTCTGTGTCAGATTATGAAACTAGTCCAGAATCAGAAGCATCTACATCAAGAGATGAAGATGGTTCTAAATCTGAAGGAGATGTCAATCAATTTATTGATGATTATGGTAAACTCCTGCAAGCACTGAAGAGAAGCAGGATCCTAGCCAAAAAACAAGCTGAGGAAATTGCCTCTCTGAAGCTGGTTATTTCAGACTCAGCAAACATGTTGAAACTTAAGACAAAAGAAGTCAACAAGCTAAAAAACATCACTGTTATTCAGATGGGCACAATCACCTTAAAAAAATAACCACATTAGGAATCTTGAAGGTAAACTCCAAAAGGAGAAGAAGCTTGTGGCTAAGTTCTCAAAGTCATGTTCAGTATTTCCTTTGATTGATTCTTTCTCCTCCCAAAAGGGTAAGAAGGGGTTAGGCTTCAAAGGGAGAGCTAGAGCTGCCTATTCCAAAAGGAAGGGCAAAGCTCCAGTGCAGTCATTAGCCTCCAAGCCTCAAATTTCTTTCAAGAAAGTGGAGCTACCATCTAACAGGTATGACCATGAGAGCATTTATGGTCACAGGGAGTATGGTGTTAGGAATGGCAAGGGTGCTAGTGCCTACAAGACAGCCCATGAATAAATCCAAATGACCCATCATGGATCATTTGTGTTTGGTGTACCAGCCCCAACACTCAAAAATAAGGCTGCAACCCATTCTCAAAGTCTGCCAGTCCACAATCAGACTAAAGGAAAGTCTGTCAGCAAACCAGACTTGGGTATATCTAAAGCTATTAGGAGCTTGCACTATGAAAAGAAGATAGCTGCTGATAGGGTTCAAGATATTCCTAGTACCTCTGCTGCCAGACAAATCCCAAATCAAGCTGTGGCTGGAAGACTTAAGAAAAAGGCTGATGTACCTACTGGAATGAGAGTTTCTGACTACTATACTGTAAAGCCATCCCTTAAAAGACGGTACACCATTTATGAGTGCTGGTGTTGTGGCAAAGTGGGCCGCTATGTTATTGATTGCTTGCATAATAAGAGTGTCTAGAGAGAAAATGCCAGCTTACCTGTCAGAAGAGCTGCAGGTAGGCATGTTCAATTTCAAACTAACCTGCACCTAGGACCCAATAAGAATTGGGGTCCTAAGGAAAGATGATTTATTTAGTACAGGTGAGTCCAAGTGGTCACACCCCTATATGGTACTTGGACAGTGGATGTTCCAGGCATATGACTGGAACAAGTAGCATGTTGAAGGTGTTCACTCCAGTTGAAAATGGACCAAAAGTCAACTTTGGTGGTTTAGAAAGAGGAGTAACCAAAGGGTTTGGTAAGATATCTAATGGCATAATCACTATCACACAAGTAGCTTATGTGAAAGGTTTGCAACATAACCTGATAAGCATAAGCCAACTATGTGATCTTGGCTATGACATTTCTTTCCTCAAGCATGAGTGCCAAATTAGGAGGTCAAGTGACCAAGGGGTCATCTTGACAGGCACTAGGAGAGGAAATGTCTATTGTCTCAATTTTGTTTGTGAGAGTAAGGACTCTCATATATGCCTAGTTGTAAATGAGAAAGCCTCACATTGTGTCTAATGGCACAAGAGGCTAACTCATATAAATTTTAAGACCATAGGCAAACTCTTTAGTGAATAGCTAGAGAGAAATGGACCTAAGGTGAAGTGCATTAAGGAGGGTATCTGCTAAGCATGCCAAAAGGGCAAGCAGACAAGGACATCCTTCCAGAGCCTTGACACCAAAGACTCAGTGAGGTGTTTATACCTCCTGCATATGGATCTATTTGGTCCTATGCCAGTTCATAGTCTAGGTAGGAAAGTCTATACCCTTATGGTTGTTGATGACTTTTTCAGACTTGCCTGGGTGTTCTTTCAAAGGAAGAAATCTGAAACCCCTGATGTCTTTCAAACATTTATTAGGCAAATTCAGAATGAACTTAACAGTGTTGTGGTCAAAATCAAAAGTGACCATGGGACTGAGTTTCAGTCTGATTGCATGACAAGATTCTGTGAAGGGCTTGGGATTCATCAAGAGTTCTCCTCTCCTAAACACCCCAGCAAAATGGGATTGCTAAGAGGAAAAATAGAACTCTCATAGAGGCTGGTAGAACCTTGTTAAGTGACACATTTCTCCCAGAATATTTCTAGGCTGAGGCAATAAACATTGCATGTCATGTCCTTAACGGGGCTTCCATCACCAAAAGCTACAAGAAGACTCCCTATGAGATTCTGAAAGGCAAAAAACCAAACATATCCTACTTCAAGATTTTTGATAGCAAGTGTTATGTTCTAAACAATGGTAAGTCCTATGTGACTAAGTTTGCTGCCAAGTCCCAAAAAAGGATATTTGTTGGGTACAACAACAATAGTAGGGGATATAGGATCTATAACTTGACTACTCAAGTTGTAGAAGAATCAGTACATGTTGTCTTTGATGAGTCAAACTTAACTAACTGTGAGCTGCCAAGCACCTCTTCTAGTTCTGTAGGTTTAAAGGATATGATGGACAAGCTTACAATCAGGGAAATGGATCCGGCAGGACAAGATAAGGAAGAAGTTGGGTGTTGTCAAGGGGGAGCTCAAGACTCACTAGTTGAGGATGAAGAATAGTCAGCTGAAGACAATATAGTACAACCAACTGAAGACAATGAAGTTCAGCAAGCTGAGAACAATGCAAAACAGCAAGCTGAAGTAAGAATGCCTCCAGCTGAGAGACATCTGAGGGACCATCAAGCACACCAAATCATAAGTAATGCAAAACATGGTGTCCAAACAAGGAGCAAGAGCATCAACTCAGCTCTATGTTCAAGCTTCCTATCACAAATAGATCCCAAGAAGCTTGAAGAGGCTATCAAAGACACTTACTGGATTGGAGCTATGTAGGAAGAGCTGAACCAGTTCAAAAGATGTAGAGTCTGGAAGCTAGTTCCCAGACCAAAGGGAAATAATGTCATAGGAACAAAGTGGATCTACAGGAACAAGCTAGATGAGAATGGCATTATTATCAAAAAAAAGGCCAGATTGGTGACAAAAGGATATATGCAAGAAGAAGGAATATATTTTGACCAGACCTTTACCCCAGTAGCAAGGCTGGAAGCAATAAGGTTATTCCTTGCTTTTGTTGTCTATCAAGGATTCAAAGTCTTCCAGATGGATGTGAAGTCAGCATTCCTGAATGGAGACTTAAAAGAGGAAGTATATGTGGATCAGCCATAAGTTTTGTAGATCCTTGCTTTCTTAATTTTGTTTATAATCTTAAGAAAGCTCTATATGTGTTGAAGCAAGCCCCTAGAGCATGGTATGAAACATTATCTACTTTCCTCATTGAGAACAATTTCTCAAGGGGTAAATAGATAAGACCCTATTCCTAAGGAAATCTAAGGGCAAGGTCATCCTAGTTCAGATATATGTCGATGGCATTATCTTTGGATCTACTAAAAACAACCTTTGTAGGAAGTTTGCCAAACTTATGCAAGGGAAGTTTGAGATGAGCAGCATGGGTGAGCTAAAATTCTTCTTGGGACTAGTAAGACAGACTGAGGATGGCTTGTCCATATCCCAGTCTAAGTTCACAAGAGAGTTAATTAAGAAATATGGTATGGAGAATGCATCCACCATGAGAACTCCAATGAGGCCAAGTATGCCTGTAGGCAAAGATGAGGCAGGGAAACCTGTTGATGAGTCTTTGTATAGAGGGATAATTGGCTCCCTTCTATACTTGATTACTAGTAGGCCTGATATCATGTATGATACATGTGTCTGTGCTAGGTATCAGGTATGCCCTAAAGAATCTCATTATTCTACTGCAAAGAGAATTTTAAGGTATCTTAAGGGGACACCATATCTTGGTCTATGGTACCCTAGGAATAGAGATTTTGACCTAAGTGGATTTTCATATGCAGGTTTTGAAGGCTGCAAGGAAGACAGGAAAAGTACCACTGGTACATGTCAATTCCTAGGTGGAAGACTGGTGTCATGGAACAGCAAGAAGCAGACTAGTGTTGCTATCTCCACTGCAAAGTCAGAGTGCATAGCAGTAGGTAGCTACTGTGCTCAATTGCTATGGATACAGCATTAGCTTGAAGACTATGACATTAAGATAAGTAGAACTACTCTATATTGTGATTCTACTAGTACAATTTCTATTATTGGGAATTCTGTTTCACATAGCAAGACTAAGCACATAGAAATTAAGTATCATTTTATTAGGGAGCATGTTGAGAAAGAAGACATTTGCCTGGAGTTTTTCTCAACTAACAAACAAGTGGTTGATATCTTCTCTAAGTCACTAGATGAAGCCAAGTTCAACACCTTCAAAATTGATTTGGGTATATTGAACTTAGAATAGCTTCAGGTACTCCTGAAGGTATTATGCTTGGTACAGGTTTATTCCTTTTGTAGGTGCTGCAGACCTAGTAGAAAGCAAGATGAGAGAAGATGCTTCTTCTCAAGAGGTATCAGCAGTTGCAGGACTAGAGACTTTCAAGTGGTAGTCTTCTCAAAGTGGTGTTGAGAATTTCCAATGATACTGAATTTAAAGTGTTGTCAAGTGGTATCAAGTGATATACAAATCAGCCCTATATAAGGGGCATGTTGGCACCTACAATCCTGGCTTCATCTATATCATCTAGGGGGAGAACACAAGAGGAGAAAAAGACTTGATTCTCCTTTCTGACTATCTAAAGAGGTCAAAAAGGGGGAGAGATGGAGGTCATGTTTACCTTTGGTTGATCAAGCTCAAAGGGGGAGAGATAGAAGATGACTATCAGAAAGGATCAAGCTCCTTCATGATAGAAACACAAAGGGAAAAATTCATGGGGAGACAAGGTTGATCAAGCAAGAAAGGATCAAGCTAAGAGGTAATCCTCTAAGGTGTAACTCACCCTACAGCAATCCAGGGGGAGTAAGTAAAATTCATTTCAGTGTAATGTGTATCTCATTGACTAAGGTAATCGATCAGTGGTTTTGACATCTTCAAAGAGGGGGAAATTGTCGGGCCTGATTTGATGATATCAAATGTGTCAATGAGATAGACAGTTATATTTGATGTATGGTTGAGTTCTTGTATGCTGGTTTTCCTTGATTGGACAGGTGAATAGAAAGAGGAAGCTGGAAGTCAGAAAATTTGACTAAGGCAAAACCGCTGAGATAGCTGAGACAGCTGAGAAGAATGTCTCAGCATAATCGCTGAGACAGCTGAGACAACTGAGAAGAATGTCTCAGCATAACCACTGAGATGGCTGAGATAGCTGAGAAGAATGTCTCAGCATAACCACTGAGACATCTGAGAAGCTCAACACAAAACGTTGAGAGAAGTGTTGGTCACAGCTAAACCGTTGATATAGAAGACTGTCTTCAGTTGTGAAGAAGAAACCGCTGAGACAGTTGAGAAGAAACCACTGAGACAGAAGAGTCTTAGCTGTGAAGAAGGAGCTCAGAGTTTAGAGTTCGGAGTTTAGATTTTGTCGACCTGAGTTCAGAGTTCAAGATAGAGAAAGGATCAAGAAAGGCTAAGCTTAGCGTACGTCGACCGGAGCTCATATATTTCGTCGATCTCAGCTTCACTGTTTCGTCAAGCTGAGCATAGATTTCGAACTGAGTTCGAAGTTCGTCGACCTCAGCCTTCACCTGAAGAAAGAACTGAGCTGAGAGATTTCGTCAACCTCAGCTTCACTGTTTCGTCAAGTTGATCTCAGCTTTCGATCTGAGTTCGAAGTTCGTTGACCTCAGCCTTCACCTGAAGAAAGAACTGAGCTAAGAGATTTCGTAGACCTCAGCTTCACTGTTTCGTCAAGCTGAGCTCAGATGTCGTCGAGATGAGCTTGAAGTTTGTCGAACGCAGAATTTCAGAAAAGTTAGTTTATTTTGGCTATGTCCAGAATGATGCTGACTCGGCAAAGTCAACAAGTCAACAAAGTTAAGATTCGATGTAAATCAACATTAACGTCGTCGTCAGTCTACAGTGGATCTCAAGTTAATAAAGCTGAGGTTTTAACCACCGTTAAAACTGATATACGTGTCGACCATCTCGCCAATGTGACAGGATTATAAATAGCAGAAGATGATAATGGATTAATAACTAATTAATTTTCTTAGAAAATGAGAAGCGGAGTTCGTCGTCTTTATCCGCCATTATTGCAGAAGCCAAGAACATCAAGTTCAAATCTGAAGGGCCTCTGAGTTAGCTGATGCAATCAACATCCACTCCAGCAGGTTCTGAGTAATCCTTTGAGGAGAGACGAATCAGCCTAGGAGTGCCCTAGCTGAAGTTATCTTCTCGATCAAGGTCGAGCCAGTATCAGAAGATCAATTCGCTGGATCAAAGAAGAAGGAATGGCTGAAATCTACATAGTCCAAATTGGGAGATATTCCTGAAGAGGAAGAAGATTCATCTGCTAGTTTATTCTAGAACAAGCCATGCATCATTTCAAGATCGTTGTATCATCTTGTAACCATGAAGACAAAGTTAGGGATAAAATCTGCTCGGTCCAGGTAGACAGGCACAAAGAATTTTCTCTTGTGTCTGTAAGTCAAAATCTTGAATAATTCTGTGTAAGATTCATTTTGAATCTGAGTGGTAAGGCTAAGGCCTGAGTTGTAATCCTGTGTTATAAAGGCTAAGATAGGGAAGGAGTTGTCTGAGTTGTAGGTGTGTGGATTCACACTGAGGTAGGGCAAGATTGCCTGAGTTGTAGGAGTGTGGAATCACTCTGAGGTAGTGTTCTTGGGAAGAACTTGAGTGGTAGGATCTTGGTGATTTGAGTGGTAGGGCTTGCACCTGAGTTGTAGGAGCCGGTTAGGCTCTGAGCTGTAAGATCTGAGGATCTGAGAAAGATTGAAGGAAGTTTGGCCGAATCTAGTATACTGCTAGATAGGCGAAGGGGGAAGTGGATGTACCCATCAATTGGGGAACCACTATAAATCTTTGTATACTGTGTTGTGTACTGTGATGTGTTGTGATTTTAATTGATAAGTTGCCTAAGTTTTAAATTGGACCTATCCCCCCCCCCCTCTAGGTGATTAGAAGTTCTTGAAATCAAGACTTTCACTAATGGTTTGGATGGACCTTGGTTATACAAATGATGTATTCATCAAATCCGATAAAGATGCTCTTAATAACAATGTGATAAATGTTATGAGTTTTGGAATAATTTATGATACATGGTGCATGAATGTGTAATCTATATCTATGTGGTGATTTACAATCATTGGAAGAACGGGTGAGGTATTCCTTATAAAGTTTTGTTGATCATGTATACGTATAAATGATATGTTGAATGTGTAATAATATAGAATCTAGGGAAAGATGAATGAATTGATATACATGTGCATGCTAAATTATAAGAGAAGGGCTAGATGAGAAAATTCCCATGGTCATGTGATGTGTTAGTCACTTATCTTAGGTATTGAGGATATGATAGGATTGACAACTAAGAGGATTAGTCTCCCATGCTAAGGTAGCCCTTGCGTGATTTTGAGAACAGGATTGGTATGATGATAAGGCACTCTGTATGGAGCACTTGCGTGCTCTTGAGCATAGGTTTGGTATGATGAGAAGGGACTCGGTTGGAGCCCTTAGATATTTGATGGCATGGCTAAGTGTAATTGTATATTGTGTGTGTTGACACGTGATGTCATAACCCTTGGTTAAGGATAGTGTGGTAGGTCTACGGGCTCGCCAGTCATCACACCGACAGGAGTTGGAAGATAGACCCTGGGCAGTTGGGCTTAGTCCTCGGTGCTCACTCCCGAGGCTCCTACCATGCTAGTGGATGGTTGGGCTTGATCCTTTGGTGATACGCTCCCAGAGGATCTTTCCGTGCTACGATGATAGGCTATTTTGGGTTGTGTTCTTGGTGTACATATACCCGAGACCCCTCTAATCCGTAGTACACAGAGGCTTTGCTGTTGAGTTCTTAGTGTTAAGGCGTACGGAGGCCTAGGCCTGGTAGTTTGGATAACTGCCTAGCAGTGGAGTTGTCTGCTCTACTTTCACTATTTGGCCATGAAGGATGACGCCTGAGAGGTTAGCTAGCTGCTCGAAAAGTGAGAACTAAAGGACTATGTCGACATAACAAAATAGAGTGTGTGAGTTGCATGGGTGCATCATAAATCATTACATTGCATTGCATCACACAAGATCCTCATCATGTAAATTTGTATGGGCACTTTTATATGATGAGTTACTTTCTGTTAAGTCGATCCTTAACTTATAAATTTGTATGGGCATTTTTATAAGTTGAGTTCTATTTCTGTTGTAGAATTATATGTTGTAGTTGATTGCTCTTGCTCTTATAGAATTGCTACTGTAGAATGATGTTATTACTTGTTATACACTGCTATTGCCACTCAGATAATGAATAGAAATATACCACCTTCTTGTACTCACAGTTATATATATATATATTGTACATTTTCTCCTTTCTCCTACCCGGTGCCTAAGAGTCGCTAGGGAAAGCGGATGTGATAGCCACTTAGTCTTTATGACTAACGGTTGTTGTGTCTACCATTTTAGGAGGAAACCCAGTGGATAGAGCAGCAGCAGCAGCATGCTATATAGGAGGGCAGCCAGGTCAGGGGGACAGGGTCTGATACGATGATACCCTCGCTGCCTTCGGTGACTGATGTGAGTTTGAGTGTTACGGTTTGGCCTTCAGGTAATTTTTTTTGTACTCTAATATTAAAGGAACCGATGTAGTTCTTTATTATTCATGTACTGCGTTTGGACATTTACTTATTGGGATACTATGACTTCTATGCATTTCTTTTTG
Organism: Platanthera zijinensis; assembly: GCA_039513925.1. NCBI lineage: Eukaryota > Viridiplantae > Streptophyta > Magnoliopsida > Asparagales > Orchidaceae > Platanthera > Platanthera zijinensis. Next base: position 85,183,412 of record CM077091.1, read on the forward strand.
TTGGGTTGGCATGGATGATATTTGTTAGAGCCGGCAGGATAGGCGTCTTGCAGTACCAGTCAACCCGTGTGTTTGACGTTATCGCAAGGCGATTGTTCTGGGCATAAGACTCCCCTCGGCTGTGTGTTGTGTTTCAGGAGGGGAGTATTACAAGCCTGCTCCCATATTTTGGCCATACAATTGGTGCGGGCAGTAAATCGGGGAGAGGTAGCTTTTTTAGATTTGTTGGAGGTTAACCTTCCGAAGTTGCCAGTTAGAGAAGTTCTGGTGGTGGCGGAGTTCGAGGTTGTGTTTCCTGAGGAGCTTCCAGAAGCACCTCCTTAGCGGGAGATCAATTTCACGATTGATTTGATGTTAGGGGCTAGGCCGATATCACGTCCTCTATTTAGGATGACACAAAAAGAGCTAGCCGAGCTTAAAGTACAGTTGTAGGAGTTGTTGGAGCAGGGTATATTAGGCCCAGCTCTTCATCATGGAGCATGCTGGTGTTGTTCGAAAAGAAAAAATATGGGAGTATGCGGTTGTGCATAGACTACCGCGAACTGAATAAGCTGACCGTTAAGAATAAGTATCTGATTCCACGGATACATGACTTGTTCGACCAGTTAGTAGGGTCGGTGGTGTACTCTAATTTTGTCTTAAAGTTCGGGTATTACGAGTGGTGGATTCAGGATGAGGACATTCCCAAGACAGCATTTGGGATGAGGTATGGACACTTTGAGTTCTCGGTAATGTCGTTCGATTTGACGAACGTGCCATCGGAATTCTTGGATTTGATGAACCGAGTGTTTTGGGAGTACTTGGACTCGTTTGTGATGGTATTCATCAAAAACATCTTAGCGTATTCCAAGTCAGAGGCAGAGAATGAGACTCACATTAAAATAGTCTTACGGGTTCTAAGAGAGAACCAACTTTATGCTAAGTTCTCGAAGTGCTAGTTCTGCTTAGAGAAGGTTACATTTTTGGGCCATATGATTAGTGGTAATGGGGTGGCGGTGGATCCGAAGAAAGTTGAGGCCATCAGGTATTAGCCAGTTATGAGAACTGTGGCGTAAGTCAGAAGTTTCCTTGGACTAGCTGGGTACTACAGAAGATTTGTGGAAAACTTTTTGCGGATAACTTTGCCCCCTCACTTCTCTTACTTATAAGGACCAGAAGTTTGTGTGGATGTAGGAGTGTAACCGAGTGTTTGAAACCTTAAAGGAAAGATTGATGTTGGCTCTAATCCTAATTCTTCATAAGGGGACTGAAGGAATTTAGGTTTCCAGTGATGTGTTGGGTTGTGGTTTGGGTTGTGTGCTAGTATAGCATGGTAATGTGATAGCCTTTGGGTCTAGATAGTTGAAACCTTATGAGAGGAATTACCCCATCCATGACTTGGAGATGGCAGCGGTAATTTTTGTGTTAAAGTTGTGGTGGCACTACGTGTACGGAGCGAAGATGGAGATCTTCAAGGGCCACTAAAGCCTAAGGTATCTTTTGGATCAAAAGACTTGAACATGCGGCAGTGCAGGTGGGTTGAGTTCCTTGGGCACTACGATGTAGCGATTTAGTACACGCCAGGAAAGGACAACGTGGTGGCAAATTCCTTGAGTAGTAAATATTCTGGAAAAGGGAACTGGATTGAAGCTCATGATGAGCGGTTGGTGTGGGACTTTGAGTCCCTTGGCATTGTTTGTGTAGTAAGAGGGGAGTCTAGCATGGCTCATTTGAAATGGATAGAATTGCAATATGACTTATCCAATCGTATCTAGGAGGCGACTAGTGTGGATGCAGAGTTCCAGCCATTAATGGTGGAAGCTCAGAAAGGCAAGGGTAGTACCTTGGAGATGGTTGATGGGATCTTAAAGAAGGATGAAAGGATTTGTGTACTGTTGTTCGGCAAGCTTTGTGAGGAGGTTATGTTTGAGGCCCACTTCACAAAGTACTCCATTCACCCAGGAAGTACGAAGATGTACTTAGATATAAAGAAATCCTTTTGATTGCATGGGCTAAAGCGAGATATAGCTTTGTATATGAGCAGATGCCAGACTTGTTCGTTAGTGAAGGCTGAGTGTTAGAGGCCGAGTGGGTTCCTGAAGCCCCTTCCTATCCCTGAGTGGAAATTTGACGACATCTCCATGGACTTTGTGCATGGTTTGCCTCGGTCGCAATAGGGTAACAATGTAATTTGGGTTGTTGTGGTTCTCCTGACTAAGGTGGTTCACTTCATTCCAAATCGGAAGGTGGATAGCATGGAGAAGTTTGTGGAATTGTATATTCGTAATGTTGTGTGGTTGTAAGGGATTCCAAAGTGCATTGTGAGTAATCGTGATGGGAGGTTCGCGTCCAAAGATTGGAGACTAATGTAGAAGAGTCTGGGCACAAAGCTCAAGTTCAATACAACATTCCATCCCTAAACTAATGGTCAAACGGAGAGGATGAATTGTACATTAGAGGATATGTTGAGGATGTGTACCCTTGATTTTAAGAAGAAGTGAGAAGACCACCTTTTCATGGTAGAATTTACTTATAACAATAGTTTCCAGGCAAGTATCAAGATGGAGCCATACGAGGATTTGTATGGAAGGCGGTGTCGAACACTAATATCTTAGATAGAGGAAGGAGACACCAAACTTTTAGGAAAAGAAGTGGTGGTCGACGCTTGTGTGTTTGTGCGGACAATTCAGGAGCGCATGAGAGTTACTCGGGATCGGCAGGTAAAGTATTTCAAAGTGCATCATAGAAATGTGGAGTTCGTGGTATGCGACTTGGTCTATCTAAATATTAAGCCATTCAAAGGCGTTTGTGGATTCGACAACTCAAGAAGTTGAGTCTGAGGTATTTGGGGTCATTCGAGGTTAAGAAGCGCATTAGAGAAGCAGCTTATAGGTTGGCGTTATCCGCGAAGCTGAGTGTGTTACACGATGTTTTCCATGTCTCGGTGTTAAGAAAAGCTTTGGTGGAGGCAAGTGTTGTATTCGAGTTGGCGGCGGTGTCGGCGAAAGAAGACTTGAGGATGAGAGTCCGTCCGGTTTGCTTATAGGATTCAGAAACTCAGCAGTTGTGGAATAAAGAGGTTAAACTCGTGAAAGTGCGTTGGAATAATTGTAGGCGAGACGAATTCTCCTGGTAGCGCGAGCAAGCGATGTGGGAAGACTTTCCCGAAATGGTTTGCAGCAGGTATGCTTGTTGTTTCAAGTGCATGTTAAATTTCGAGGATAAAATTCTTTTAAGGGGGTGGAGTTGTAACCCCACATTTTTCCTGATTTAAAAAATTAGGGGTTCTGGAAGCTACCGCATGGCGATAGTTAGCTAACACCCGACAGTAGCCCCTTTTTCATTGAATGCATTGGGACAAAAGCATTGAGATGAAAGCATTAAGTGGCTACCATGTGGTAATAATGCTTCCGCTAGCAGTATAATGGCTGTCTACGGAGGCTAGCAGATCTGTGAGCTACTACGACGCTGTAGGTAGTTACCGCCCGGTGGTAGTAGGTCGAATCAGTTTTGAAATTGGTAATTTCTGGCCGTCCATTCATCTTAAAAGTTGATCGTATGGTCCAGAATCCTCCTTCCGTGAGCCCTAAGTAGGGCTGAGGGGTTCATTCCTCTCATTTTTCTCTATTTTGGGTTGAGAAGTTAAGGTTTGTGAGGGAGAGTTTGGAGGAGGAAGAAGAGGCAACTTTTGCCATTGACGAAGCTCTGGAGCTTCATTCGTCGATCTGAGGATGGATTCGTGGAGAGGGCTTGAAGGCGCATACTTCCAGCAATACAAATCAAGATCTCCATGGCTAGGAAAAGGAATCGGAAGGTAACGATATTTCTCCTCTCAGTTTTTAGGATATGTGCATGGCATCCATTTTGCTTATACCTTTATTCAAGCATTTAGGCACCAGATCTCTCAAATAAGAAGGGTTCAGGTCGTTATGGTTCAAGAGCAGCCACCGGGTCGAATTAGTCTGCCTCCTACATATTGTTGCATTAGAGATCCGCTCCGTTAGTGGATTAAACATTGTGGATGAAGCCGTAATCGTTACCACTGGTCCGATTCGTTGATGTTGTTTGATGTACACTATAGGGATTTTTGCTAGAAATCTGATTGCGACAAATACGTTATTTGCGATGACCTTTTTTCATGTGGGAACGAATGGTGATTTAGGGAGGCAAATAATGCGATTGTTGATTGATATGTGAAATCTTTACTTTGTCTCTATAGTCGGCTAGCAAGCCCGAGATGTTGCAAGTCACGTGTGGAGAGTGTCCCGACAAGACAAGTCCCCTTCTGTGGATAACTTCTAGTCTTGATGATGTGTTTCTGCTGTCATATTTTTTTATTTTTGAGATGGGTAGTACTTTTATATCACATTATAATGATCAAGCTGCGGCGTCTATATGTTGTGGGGCCCCGGTCCAGACCCATATTATATTGTTATTACATGTGAGGTGTTATAATTTGGTATCAAAGCGAGGTTAGTGTCCAAGGTGAGGATTAGTGGCGGATTTAATGTAATTGGATCGCGTAAAGAACTTGTCCACAAAGGATTATTGCGGGACCATGAGTGTTTTTGTGTTTGAGTTTTGTGAATATAACCTGATTCCTAATTTACCTTGCTTTTGGTAAGGGTGCAAGAAATGATGCGGGGACGTCAAGGCAGTGAGAGGAGCCTTCAGCAAGATGTGCTACTCCTCTGGATCCCATGGGCATCGGTGTATCCCCGATCAATTTCTGTCACATGCTAGCAGAGGCAATGGTGGCAGCCCAAGCTACGACGATAATACAGGTTGTGACCCTGTTTATCAAGGAACGACTCTCGTTACCCCACATACGACACCGGTCATACCGGGTAGAGGAGCTAGGCAGGCAAGGTAATTGGCTGAGCGAACTATTGTTGGGCAAGGAGACTGTCAGATGAAGTATTTTCTGAGTTTTCATCCTCCAACATTCAAGGGAGTCGACACACCGACTGATGTCGAGGACTGTTTGGCAAGGATTCAGGAACTCTTGAGAGCGGCAGAGACACCAAAGAATAAGCACTACCAATTACCAACCTTCATTTTAGAAGGTGACGCAAAGCTGGTGGGTGAGCCATAGTGGCTGCCAGTTTTCCGGACGCACCCCGTCCATGGATGAGTTTTCTAGTGCCTTCTTAAAGAAGTATATTCCATCGTCAACAAGGTTATCCCTTCAAGGGCAGTTTCTGCACTTGGTGCAACAAGACAAAATCATGGATGAGTACATGCAGGAGTTCACTCATTTGGTTCATTATGCGGGAGCGACCATGGCGGATGATGAGGAGAGGGACAACCTCTTATATCATGGGTTGAGAGAGAATTTGAGATAACTGCTTATAGCTCTAAAGAATATGGGCTTCAATAAGTTAGTTTAAACCACTAGAATGTTGGAAAGCGATATGGCGCGAACCCAATATCATAAGGGTAATGCAGTGAATCGGGGAGAAGGAAAGACCTCTTAGTTGTAGTGGAAGTCAAAAGGGAATAAGTGGTGGAATAAGCCTCATCCGTTCAGGTCAGGAGAGAAGAGTGGTACTATGTTTGGGGAGTCTCGTTTCAAGGGACCACCAACATGCTATAAGTGTGGCAAGCTAGGCTGCATAGCTCGTTATCGTACAGAGGGTGGTGCTGAGCTAGAGCCAAGGCAGGAGTAGTCATTGCGTTCTGGTACTAGCATTGCGGAGAAATGGAAAGCGGCAGAGTCGAGCGCTTTACGTTTTCAACCTAGTGGAGCACAGAGCCTACAATCTTGGGAAGCAGGAAGCCATTCGGCAGCCCAATGTGGTGACAAGGTATTAAAATTTTAAGTTCGTTTATTATCTTAAGACCTTTTGCAACTTTTAATGTGTGTTGCATGTATATTAGGTTCGTGCTAGTTTTCAGCTATCCCGCTAGAGTGTTATTCGACACGGGAGTGTCGCACTCCTTCCTTGCGGAAAGCTTTATCAGAAGAATTGGAATCGATCCCTTTTTTATGGATGTAGGATTAGGGTGTGCAAGCCCAATGGGTCTTTCATGACTACCGGGAAGAAAAGGGCGTATAAGTTGGGGTATAGGCGGAGTTGACTTCATGTTGGTAGCAGCAACCCTACCATTAGCCGAGTTTGATGTGATTTTGGGGATGGACTGGCTTGTAGGGAAATGGGCAAATATTGACTTCCTATCAAAGGTAGTGAACCCCGAGGATCGAGGGAAAGGAAGAAGTCATGTTTGAGGGCCTTAGTGGAGTGGCCTGCTCCCTGATTTCGGCCATACAATTGGTCTGGGCAGTAAAGCGGGGAGGGGTAGCTTTTGTAGCTTTGTTGGAGGTTCACCTTCCGAAGTTGTCAGTTAGAGAAGTGATGGTGGTGGTGGAGTTTGAGGTTAATTTTCTTGAGGAGCTTCCAGGAGCACCTCCTCAGCGGTAAATCGATTTCACGATTGATTTGATGTCAGGGGCTAGGTCGGTGTCACGTCCTCCATTTAGGATGGAACCAAAGGAGCTAGCCGAGCCTAAAGTGCAGCTACATGAGCTATTAGAGCAGGGGTATATTAGGCCCAACTCTTTGCCATGGAGCATACCGGTGTTGTTCATAAAGAAAAAAGATGGTAGTATGCGGCTGTGCATAGACTACCGCGAGCTAACTAAGCTGACCGTTAAGAATAAGTATCTGATTCTACAATATGGTAATGTGATAGCCGGTCTAGACAGTAAAAACCTCATGAGAGAAATTACCCCGTCCATGACTTGGAGCTGGTGGCGGTAATCTTTGCGTTAAATTTATTGCAGCACTATGTGTATGGTGCGAAGGTAGAGATCTTCACAGACTACAAAATCCGAAGTTATCTTTTGGATCAAAAATACTTGAATAAGCGGCAGCATAGGTGGGCTGAGTTCCTTGGGGACTACGACGTAGCGATTCAGTACACGCCATGCAAGTCCAACATGGTGGTCGATTATTTGATTGGGAAATATTCTGGATAAGGGAACTAGATTGAAGCTCTTGATGAGGGGTTGGTGCGGGACTTTGAGTCCTTTGGATTGTTTGTGTAGCAAGAGGGGAGTCTAGCATGGCTCAATTGAACTGGATATAATTGCAATGTGACTTATCCTATCATATCCGGGAGACGACCAGTGTGGATACAGAGTTCCAGTCATTAGTTGTGGAAGCTTAGAAAGGCAAGGGTAGTACCTAAGAGACAGTTGATGGGATCTTAAAGAAGGATGGAAGGATTTGTGAACTGCATTTCGGCAAGCTCCCGGAGGAGTTGATGTTTGAGGCCCACTTCACAAAGTACTCCATGTTGGATCTAGTGGCCAACCTTAGAGGGGGTGAATAAGGTTTATGACATTTATTATAAATTCAAATTATTTTGATCCAGGTAAACTAGTTTTAGAAGCTACTGTAGGGCATTAGGTAGCTAACGCACGACGGTATGTCACAAATTCATTTTTCTGGGCAGATTCCTCCATGGAGATCTATGCACCCTTCAGAAAATTATAAGATAACAATCACAGCATTATAAACAAAACAAAGAAACAGAAAAATGAATTTCATTGCAAACTAAATCAACAACTATTTTTAAAGATTACAAAAACTTGATATTTGTGACGCCGGAGATCGGAGGCGGTGAATGGAGAAAGGCTTTTGGTTTTCTATACTGACCCGCTCTCCGGACCGGTTGGATCTCTCCCTTTCAATCTAGGAAAGGTCTTCAAGCCGGCTCTTCACCTTTATGCAAGGAAGTGACTTAGAGCCCCGCTAGATCACTCGATCTAGACGTCCCTTCCCAAGGACAATTTTATATGGAATCCTCCTCGCATTCCGACGACCTTCTCCGGTCGATTTCCCTCACCACAAGAATGCAGAGAAAAGAAAAGAATATAATAAAGGTATAAAAGATTTAAGATCGAATCTCCCTCTTGATGATTCCTCCGTTGAGCGATCCACGGTCGGTGCTTGAAATCTTTGTGTGCTCGCAACCGATCAACTCTTCGTAGTCATTATTGTCCTTAGCTCACCGGAGTTCTTCGTGGGTGAATGGGAGGGAGGCAGTTTTATTTTCCTTCGACAAAGACGGCGGAACTGACCACAGAGAGGCAGTCGAACCCTAGGAATCGAAGAACTGAGTCTCTTTTCATCTTGGTAAGGAATACAGAAAACGAGACGCCTTTTATATGTCTTTGTAAAAACAGGTTACTGCCGGCAGTAAGACTAGTGCCCGGCGGTAGGTTCATGCTCTTGTTGGGACAACCGTCTTGCAAATTTGGAAAAATATTCAAAACGAATATTTTCCATTTTTTAAAGCTAACGTGGCGCGGTAGGAAGGTAACGTCGCGCGATAGGCCAGGCGTCTCGAAGAATCCGTCTCGACGATCGTTGAGTAGGCTAGCGCGATGCGGTAGAAAGATATCGCCTAGTGTTTGAATGGTATCGCCTGGCGGGATTTCATGCGTCTCTTGGGCTATAGCAGCGCGGTACAAAGCTTATGCCTGCGTGGTAGCTTCCCGAGCGCCTGGTCGAAATAAATCCTCGATCTAGCGCGGGCTGTAGGACTAGCGTGGCACGGTAATAACCCGAGCGCCATGTCCTTTTAGTTTAGGCTACCGCCCGATGGTAACTACTGTCGCTCGGCGACATGTGCCAGAGGAGAGCTCCTTGTATTGCTTGGACCTGTAAACCTGCACACTCTACCAGACACAAGATGTGATCAAATACAACATGGGAATTGATATTAAAAAACTAAGGATATGTGAACCGTCGGTTCTAACAAATCCCCCATTTGATAATATCAAATCTCGTTTATGAGGTATAATAATGAAGTGCATGATACATCGTATATATAAGAGATAATCTTCAAAGCTCGGATTTCAAGTTCTATATATCTCCCCTACACATGCGCTCCCCCTATATGTGTGTTCTACATGCTCCCCCTACCTGCGTGCACACAACGAACTAAGCTTAAGCTCCGCCTACATGTGATCTACCCTTATCCATGACTCATGAATCATCTATTCTCCCCCTTTGATATTATCGAAAGGGGATGGGATAGACAAAAAATAAACATGTGCATGCACGGGAGAAATGAAATGCAGTATAGAATGAGCATGATAAAGAAAGCAGACAATGCATGTTATAGAAAGTGAAACGAGAGGCGAAAAATAATAGGGGTGACCAAAAAATGAAATCAGAAAGTATAACGCATAGAGGTAAAACTGATGCGTGCAGTACACAGAAATAGTTTAAATGAATTATCAGAGTTAAAAAAGAATTGGACAACACAGGTAAACTAAGCACATAACGATTTAGAGTACAATGCTAAAAGAATTAGAGAATTAATACAGAGGAACATTGTACAAGTCACGAATAGAAATCGTGAACTAGAACTTATGTGCTATAGACATATAATTTCGTTTCAGTCCAATTCTTATGCATGGAAGCGTTAGATAAAGCAATGTTGTGTGTACGTGTAGCATCGGAAGACAAACATCAAGTAGAGTTAACATTCATGACATGGTTTATCTCAGTAATTCAACATGCTATCACGAGAGGAATAAAGTGAATGAGCACGTCACATTGCTATCTACGTTATACCAAGGCTATAGAACTAGGGGAACTAAGCTTAAGGTTCTAGTCCGTGCATAAGATCGAAATGATTTTTTTGACCAAGGTGCTCATCCTCACAATGCTCATAACGACTTATTAGGAGGAGTGAGTAATGCTTGGGGGTATCCTTGACACAAGGCTTGATAGCATTCTTTTTTTTATTTAGACGCGATGAGCTATCCATTTTACAGTTTGGATACCAAGGACCCCAAATCAATCGAAATCTACCCATATAGATTGATACACTTTAACTTGTATACACAGGACTTGACCACTAGATATTTGGCCTAAAGTTCTACCCTTTCTAGAAGCACATATGTATCATGACATTGATTATTCAAGTTATTTATAATGTGATAGACACAATATCATGAGTTATAGCATGTAAGCATATAATTTCTACAAGAGTGCTCCGTCTAGGGATGTGTGAACAGTGTAAAGTCATTCCGCTACATAAATCCTTACACATACCTAGAGGCATAGTCAATGAACACTAACATGTCTAGTCACACTCAGTAGCAAAGCACCTATAGATTGTCGTGCTCACTCCACAAATTTTTTTTTTGGGGGGGGGGGGGGGTTATAATTTTTTTTTGAGATTCGACAAAAAGTAAATGAAATATACAGTAAACCAAACGAAAAAACTATGAAGTAGAAAGTAAATAGTCAAAGAAATGTTTTTGGGGAATTTTTCATTTTTTTATTTTTGGTCTGAAAACGGAAATAGAAGCAGAAACAACCAGAGAATAACATACTAAAAAAACAAACAACCGCCTAGATGATAGTTGGTGATGCACCATGACTAGGAAAAGAGATCCAAAACACCCAGCTCGAGTCGAAGTAACGAGAAACGAGCATCTGGGAGGGGTTTTGTGAATATATCAGCTAGTTGGTTGTCGGTTCCAATGAAGCTTACTCTCACATTCTCTTTCTTAATGTGATCCCGAATGAAATGATGACGAACGTCAATATGTTTGGAACGAGAGTGATGTACTAGATTATTTGTCAAGTCTATGGCACTCTTGTTATCACACATAAGAGTAACATTCCTACACAGTAAGCCAAAGTCTTCTAACATTCGAGACATCCAAAATGCATGTGCACAACAACTCCCTAAGGCAATATACTTAGATTCAGTAGTAGAGAGGGCAACCGAGTTTTGTTTCCTACTTGACCATGAGACTAGTGTCGGACCAAGAAAGTGACATGTACCACTTGTGCTCTTGCAATCAAGAGAGCATCCAACATAATCAGAGTCGGAGTACCCGTGGAGTGTGAAATCTGTGGTGTGGGGGTACCAAAGACCATGATTTTGGGTGCCTATAAGATACCTAAAGATATGTTTAACTGCTTTCAATTGTGATTCTTTAGGATCGGCTTGATACCTAGCATATAGACACACCGCGAATGTAATATCGGGCCTAGACGCACTTAAGTAGAGTAGTGATTCGATCATTCCTATAAAAATAGTTTGATATACCGAAATGCCACTTTCATCCTTTCCTAATTTTAGAGAGGCACTCATTGGAGTTTTGACTTGTTTCAGATTCTTAAAGCCGAATCGCACAAGCATATCTTTTATGTATTTTGATTGACTTATAAAAATTCCATCATTACGTTGAGAAATCTAAAATCCTAGGAAATAATTTAAGTCTCAAACTAGACTCATTTACAATTCAGACTGCATTAGAGTGACAATTTCTTTGCATAATTTATCATTTGTGGCCCCAAAAATAATATCATCCGCATAAATTTGTAAGATAATTAAATCAACATTCTCGTGCTTCACAAATAGAGTGGTGTCCTCCCTACCCATCCTAAAGCAATGTCCTAAGAGAAAAGTCGTGAGCCTATCATACCATGCATGGGGTGCCTGCTTTAGTCCGAACAAGGGTTTCACCAACCTGTATACGTGATTTGGGTAGTCAGCGTTCTTGAATCTGGATGGTAGCTCGACATACACCTCTTCCTTAATATATCCCTTCAAGACTACACTCTTAACATCCATTCGATATAATTTAATTTGTTTATAACTCACAAATACCAAAAACATTCGAATGGATTCAAGACCGTGCAACAGGTGCAAATGATTACTCAAAATCCACATCCTTTATCTACGAGTAACCTTGTTTCACAAACCTAGCTTTATTTCTAGTTATCCTAGAGTCACCATCAAGTTAATTTTTGTAAACACATTTCAAACCTATAATTGGATGGCTATCTGAACGCTCCACTAACACCCAGACTTTATTTTTCTCGAATTAGTTTAACTCTTCAGTCATAGCCAAGAACCACGATTCATTCTTTAAGGCTTCTGAGATGTTCTTGGGTTCAATTTCAAATAGGAAACACAAGTTCAAAAAAGTTTCATGTAATGTCGATCGAGTTCTAACTCCATGTGTGGGATCTCCTATTACTAGTTCTCGTTGATGTTGCTTTAAGAAATTTAGAGTACTCGGAGGCCTATATTCGTCTTCATGAGTTGGAACATCAACCAACACTTCTTTCTCTTCACCCTTAGCTTCTAACTGTGCATTGACATCAATTTACTCTTCGTTTGGCCTAGGTTCTTCGGTTGGTGTATTTTCGTTAAAGTGGACGTAAGCCAATTCTTCAACAACTAAGGTTTGTTTGTTATAGACCTTATAGGCACGACTCGTGCTAGAGTATCCTAACAGGATGGCATGGTTTGATTTTTCGTCAAGTTTTCCTAAGTTATCCTTAGTGTTTAGAATAAAGCACAGGAAACCAAAGACTCTAAAATATGAAACTGATGGATTCCTATTGAAGTATAGCTTATACGGAGTTAGCTTATGAATGGGGTGAAGCATGACTCGGTTCATCACATAACATGTTGTGTTAATCGCTTCTGCCCATAAATATCGAGGAAAGACGAACTCGGCGAGCATTGTGCATGCTAACTCTTGAAGCGTTCGGTTCTTTCTCTCTATTACCTCATTCTATTGAGGAGTGCATGGGGCTGAGAATTCGTGTTTAATTCCTAAATTATTACAATAGTTTATGAAATTTTCATTATCAAATTCTCCCCCATGTTCTGACCTTATGCATTTTATTTGTAGTTCCTTATCATTTTTAAGTCTAGTGCATAGATTAGTGAACTAAAGGAACGTGTCGGATTTATTCGTAAGGAAGATCGTCCAACAATAACGGATCAATAAGAACAAAAGTGTATCATTTTCCACCTAGACTAGATATATTAAGAGGACCAAACAAATCCATGTGAATAAGTTCAAGTGGTCTAGTCGTGGAAATGTCATTTTTTCTTTTGAATGAGATTTTAACAAATATCCCTTTTTGACACGGAGTGCATAAAGTGTTTAATCTACTGCTTAATTTTGGAAGCCCTCGAACAAGTTTATTTTTTGATAATTTGATTATAAGTTTACTTCCTGAGTGTCCTAGTCTCCTATACCAAAGATTTAATTCATCATTATTTGTAAATAAGCATTTCAAATTAGAAGAAGATATATAATCAAAGCTAACAGTGTAAACATTATGGGTTCTATGAGCAATAAGTAAAACACTATTAGTTTTAGCATCTATAATCTTGCGAGTGTTTGTAGAGGATTCAAATATAACATTTAGACCCTTATCACAAAGTTGACTAATTGAAATTCAATTATGCTTAAGTCCATGTATAAACAGTACATTTGAAATTGAAAATGCTTTGTTACCTTTGGTGTCGATTCCAAGAATGTGTCCTTTGTTGTTGTCCCCAAATGTCACCATTCCTCCCTTCTTCTTCTCCAAGCTAAGAAACTTGTCTTTATCTCATGTCATGTGATTGGAACACCCAAATTCCAAGTACCACACGTTCTCCTTGCCCTTAGCCTGCCAACACGCTTAAAAAGAAGATGAGAGTAAAGATCTGGTTACCCAAGTTGTTCCACTCATACAATAGGTAGAATACTTTGGTAGCCAGACTTGCATAGTTTTCTTGTTACCTTTCCTCAGACACGACACGAATGTGTGACCATACCTCTTACAGTTTGCACACAAAGTATAGGCAGTGGATGCTACCTTTATCGTGTTCTTAGAGCTCGTGCTTGATGATGGGGATAACCTTTCAGAATTATTTATCTTATTGTGTGATTACTTTTAATTCATTTTAGTCTTAGCTTGACTATGATTGTCGATCTGTGGTAGCGTTGTACTTATATATCCTAGTCCAAATTGTCCAGATCCATGACACTGTGCACCCAACAACATATTCAGAGATTTTTGCCCTATTCCAAATTTCTTGATAGCACAGTTAAGATCATGGATCCTCTCCTTTAGGGCGATGTTTTCAGTGACTAACATTACACACCGATTGACAAACTATTGTTTAACTTCATCTATTTTGGCAAGAGATATTTGAAGTCTTTTCTCTAAGACATTCTTTTTATTTGTGAGATTATTCGTTTTTAACAATGCCTTGGAGATACTTTCTTTTAGCTCTTCGATCGTTGCCATCGAGTGAGGACACTCTAAGCACTCGATCATCTCTTTTCCACATATTATTAATTCACCTCTTAAATTTTCTAAGTCCTTTTTAATTCTCTTGTTTTCATTTCTAATGGACTTCTTCTCAAGTATAACACTATCTAACTTATCACATTGGTGTTCGTAAATCTCAAGAAGTTCATTATAGGAGGGTGGAGTTACCTCAGTATCGCTCTAAACACTGGACTCATCTTCGAGTTCATCTTGATTTCTTCCCATGAGGCACAGATTTGCCTTGTCTTAATTACTCGAGTCTGAGGTGCTTGATTCGTCAGATCCATCCTCATCCCAAGTCAGTGCCTTTAGCACCTTCTTCTTTCCTTTGTGTCGGATTTGGTTCTCCTTTTCCTCCTTCTAGAGTCTTAGACATTCCATATTTTTGTGCCTAGGCTTGTGACAGTGATAGCACTCAGGAAGGGTCTTCTCATCATCGCTCTCTGTCTCCTTTGACGGTTTGTTCCACCTCCTGGCTTCTTCATCACCTTTCTTCAGAAATATCTTAAATTTTCCCTGCCTCTTGGGATTCTTCATGAAACTTTTGAACTCTCGAACATAGAGGCTTTATTCGTCGTCTTCCTTAGATTCTTCAACAAACTTTCTCTCACTTGTGGCCTTCAGTGCCAGCCCCTTCTTCTTTATCTCCCTGGGATACTCCTCAGCTTGAATCTTTAATTCAAGTTCTTGTGTCTTTAAGTTTCCAATGAGGCTCTCTATCTCCAGGGTGTTGATATCATGTGATTAAATAATTGCAGTCACCTTCGGGTTAAAGCCAGTTGGCAAAGATCACAGGATCTTCCTCACCAGATCTCTATTTCAGTAGCTCTTCCCGAGGGATCTTGAGGCATTAATAAACTTGATGCGTGTAGAATACGGCAAGCGCACCGGTCGCACAAGTAATAAAGTTTGGGAATAAATCCCCGAGTGTCGGTCTCTTGAGGAACACAGTAAGGGATGAGTTAATGTCGAGGAGGACTTGAGATTGAAGTCCTCGGGTCGGATCTAAAAGGGGGGTTTTGGTGGTTGCGGAAACAGGAAATAAAATCTACAAGCTACTCCTATGCAACGCCGCTATGCGATGCTTCGCCAGGCGGGATGGAAACTACACGGGCCGCTATGCACCGAATCGCTTGGCGGATGGATGAGTAGGCTAGCGGATGAGGTGGTTAGAATGGCGGAATGAGGGTCGTGAGCACCTCTTTGCAACGCACGCCACTAGCAATTGCTAGTGCGGCAAGGGTGGATGGTGGTGGATGGAATATGGCGCACCTCAAGCAATAATAACAAAATCACACAAATCACTTAGACATGAAAAAGTGCAAGATCATTAACTACAATAAAGTGTACTTCATCAATACAAAGGGTTAAGCTAAGCTATCAAATACAAGAGGAAGAGGTGTGCGAATCGACCGAATCCGAAGCCTTATTGAGGGTTCACGGTTGGAATCCCGGGTTGTCAATCCGAGTCCAAGCTCGGTCCTCAACTGCGTCCGGGGTAGAGGAGGCTGTCACTCACTCCCAATGAACCAGTCTTCTTCGTTGAAATGACCCGTAGATTGCGGCTCCAGCTCCTCCTAGCTTGATGGAGAAAGCTAGGTCAAAACACTGCTTGAAGCTCGAGGATGAAGGAGGAGGCCGAGAGGAAGCTCCGGCTATGATTTGGCGTTGAAAGCTTTCCCGGAGACCCTCCCTAAGGTGGAGAATGAAGGAGGACGGCGGAAAAACTCGTCGGGGACGAAATACGGCGGAAAATCGCGGATCGGGGCGATCTCCCGAAAATAGGGCGGAACCTGCGTATTTATATATTGCAGAATAAACAGCGCGCACGATCACTGGCGCACGACCAGTGGTCGTGCGCGATATGGTCCGTGATCGTGCGATATGGAGGCAGCAAAATGGAAAAAGAAGGTGTGACTGCGCACGACCGGCAGCGCACGAGCAGTGATCGTGCGCGATATGGCTGGTGATCGTGCGATATGCCGGGACAGAACTTTCACAGGAGAGGTCATGACTGCGCACGACCGATGATCGTGTGCCAAAGAGGTCGATGGTCGTGCGTGGGTAAAAACGCACGACCATTGACTCCTTTGCCAAAAATGGTGAAAGTCCTACCCCGGACGCCCACACAATCCCAGAACCTGCAGGAAAACTGGACGGGATGTCGACATGGCAGTCACAGACAAACAATAATAATCATAGCAAGAATGAAATACATACACACACAGAAATAGGCTAAAAATGTGCACAAGACGTGTAAAACCGTAGCGAACCAAAAGGAGTGCAAATGACGCTAAACGGCGTGCAAAGACAAGAAAATAAGCCTAGATGAGTCCGAAAATAGGTATATAAAGAGGACTCATCACACCCCCAGACTTAACCATTTGCGCGTCCCGAGCAAACAGAACCTAAGCAGACGAGGAAAATGAACTAGCTAATAAAGAAATTGCAAAACGGAGTACCATGCGAAGACGCATGCTCGCGTGCATAAAAATAAAGTAGAGGAAATTCTTAAGTATACAAAATGTTTTATATTTTTCACAATACATATCAAAAATTTATTATTACTCAAAAGTGGAATCACGGTGAATCATCCGGTCCTACGCAGGGAGAAAGTAGACAGGCCACTAAGGTGAGCATTGCCGAAGACCGGGGCTCAAGATTACCCCCAAAGGAATCCACCAATGTCGGAAACCATAAGCTTGCCCGTTCACACTCTCTCCACGGCACTAGTCAACTCAAGCGCAAGTCCGTAGGACTTCGGGTAATAATGGGGCTTGGGTTACGGTGAGGAAAACAAGGATAAACATGAAGGGTATGCACCTAACCCAAATGAGCTAACGTACAAAACTAGTACCCGCTTCCCACAAAATAAACACGGGTGCACCACACCCCCAGACTTAACTTTTACTAAATGGGTGTGTGCACCGCCTACTCCAAATCCAAATCATCTCAAATAAAGATTTTCAATCAAACTTTTTCTTTCTCTTTTTCTTTTCTCTTTTTCTCTTTTTCAAATATTTTTCTTTTAAATATTTTCTTTTTCTTTTTACAAAATCAGCACATTTTTCTTTTGGGCACAACCACATATCACAAATACGAATCACCACATCACAACCCAACATAAAATGTAAACTACTAAAGCTCGAATTGGGTGTGCGACTAGGATCGGCTATGAGGCTTTGGCGAATATAGTGGAGCTGAATCAAAAGGAAGGGTAGGCACAAAGGGGCTAGCAAGGGCGATGTTAGGAATGGGTACAAAGCTCAACCGGGCCAAAAGGTGGCCTACATCACTCTCACGCTAGACTAACCGTGTACCAATGCTTCAAGAATAGCTTGGGGCAAGTTCTTAGCAACCGAGAAAGATAATCCTTCCTCCCGACTCAAGCAATATGAGTCTAGTGGCGGCTACACACATTCCTACGCTACCGTTTGATTCACACTGGATTCACCAACTTTTGAGTGGAATAAGAAATATGTACGCGAATAGAAAAATATAGAACTATAAGCATACAGAAAAATTAAATCTACACAAAACAAGAACAGTTGACTAGAAACACAGCAAGACCAACATTTTACTCCGTCGCATAATCCTAAACTAGCACAGAAATTTTCCAAATCTAACAAAGATACAAGTTCAACTCGTGGCACGCTAACAGCTAAGCTCGCGCTCATGTGGGTGCAGTGGTGTGCGATGCAATGAACATAAACACAATAAAATACGAAAAGCTTCTAGTATGCAAAAGAAATGTGCACGTGCAAAAGGTAAACATGCTCTCCCCCAGACTTAAACTAAACAACACATCAAATGATAGAGAAATTAAAATCAGAATGAGCTAAGGGAAGAGGTTACCCAATGCTCAGCTAGTGAGCATACCAGAAGACGCATGAAAAGTAGAAGCAGGCCTGCCAAACGAAGAATCACAACCCCGCCAATGCGTAGTTTTCATGAATACATGCAGGGGTGAGCTCCGCAAAAACAAAAGAAAAATATACAAAAAGAAATACTAAACTAAGCTAGACATAAAAAAGAAAAATGCAGAAAATGAAAGATAAGTAATGGGGTTATTGTCATCCCAGCACGACTTATTCAACAAAAGAAAAGTTCTAGCTAATGGGCCTATGAAAAGAAAAGTGCACAGGCAACTGTCCTAATATCCGTTGCGGTAACGGGTACCGATACGGCGATAGCACAGTTACCCCTCTACCTGAGTAATAATACCTGCGACGCACAGGTAGAGGAAATAGGAAGTAAGATGAGGAGGCCTGGTCCTCACTCATCCCACCACAAAAAATATCCTTGCCTAGCAAGGGGTCATCCCACACAGGTGCGTAGGAGTCAACGGCTTGAGCACAAGGCTCATCGTCATCCCAGCACACCAGCGGAGAATCAACCCGCACAGGCTCAGATATGGAAGGGGGATCAAGGAATAAAAGAGACGAAGAACATAAGGAAATAATCGGGGGAGTGGTCCCGGTATCACCCCCAGCAGGATCCAAACAATGATCATCATCAGTGTCATATGAGTCGTATTGGGGAGAATCCGAGAACTCGAGGTCCTCGGTGGAAAGGGGGACCGCCTCGTCAGATAGGGAGGTGCAAACCTCCGCATCCGAAAGGTAATACTCCTCGTCCCACCGGGGTGCGTAGAAGTGTTTCGAAGATCCACATTCTCCGTCAGAGATAGTAGAATCCTCATCCCACTTCGGTGCAACCTCGGGCACCGAATCATCCACAAATACGGCATCATCAGCCGACTCACAAGACAAAGGTGTAGCACAATCCGGCAAAAATTACGGAGGGGCAAGGCTGCTCACAAAATCAGGCATAGAATGCGCAGGCCCCTTCGCAACATCATCCGCAGATGCCACCCCGTCGACGACCGGAACACTCTCATCGTCCCATACAGGATCGTCCATGAGTTCCCGATCCACTCCTTGCGAGCTAACATCCGAGTGAGAGCGATCACTCAAAGGAAGCTCGTAAAAAGGGGTTGAGGAACCCATGAAGGAACTATATGCGGCGAGAGATTCTTCCGTAATCTCAACGGGCAAAGATCGAGCAAGGTGCGCCATGTCAGTGTATGGGCCAGGCAACACCCTGGTAGGCCCATCCACAGTAGTCTCCCGCGAACAGGGGACTGCTGCGGATGCGTCCACAGAGGTAGAAGGCTTGCACAAGCGAGGGCAATCCTTCAACATATGGCCCACACCATGACATAGAATACACCGAAAACAGTGCTCGGCATTAGAAACAGCCATGGCATCGATGCATCTCCGCAAAGCATCAAAAATACGGCACTCGGCAGCAGAATCCATCGCGAACAAAAATATTTACCGGAAATTACTACACACAAGAATAAAACAACTCGGATCTGCAATATTAAAAAAAAGAAAACAAGGAAGGGACAGAAAAAATAAAGTAAACAATTTCAAAAACTAAAATAAAGACAAAACAGGGTATGAACAAATGGACAAGGGCGACTATCTCGCATCTACCTCTTCAAAAACTCAAACGACTGTGTTCCCTGGCAACGGCGCCAAAAACTTGATGCGTGTAGAATACGGCAAGCGCACCGGTCGCACAAGTAATAAAGTTTGGGAATAAATCCCCGAGTGTCGGTCTCTTGAGGAACACAGTAAGGGATGAGTTAATGTCGAGGAGGACTTGAGATTGAAGTCCTCGGGTCGGATCTAAAAGGGGGGTTTTGGTGGTTGCGGAAACAGGAAATAAAATCTACAAGCTACTCCTATGCAACGCCGCTATGCGATGCTTCGCCAGGCGGGATGGAAACTACACGGGCCGCTATGCACCGAATCGCTTGGCGGATGGACGAGTAGGCTAGCGGATGAGGTGGTTAGAATGGCGGAATGAGGGTCGTGAGCACCTCTTCGCAACGCACGCCACTAGCAATTGCTAGTGCGGCAAGGGTGGATGGTGGTGGATGGAATATGGCGCACCTCAAGCAATAATAACAAAATCACACAAATCACTTAGACATGAAAAAGTGCAAGATCATTAACTACAATAAAGTGTACTTCATCAATACAAAGGGTTAAGCTAAGCTATCAAATACAAGAGGAAGAGGTGTGCGAATCGACCGAATCCGAAGCCTTATTGAGGGTTCACGGTTGGAATCCCGGGTTGTCAATCCGAGTCCAAGCTCGGTCCCCAACTGCGTCCGGGGTAGAGGAGACTGTCACTCACTCCCAATGAACCTGTCTTCTTCGTTGAAATGACCCGTAGATTGCGGCTCCAGCTCCTCCTAGCTTGATGGAGAAAGCTAGGTCAAAACTCCGCTTGAAGCTCGAGGATGAAGGAGGAGGCCGAGAGGAAGCTCCGGCTATGATTTGGCGTTGAAAGCTTGCCCGGAGACCCTCCCTAAGGTGGAGAATGAAGGAGGACGGCGGAAAACCTCGTCGGGGACGAAATACGGCGGAAAAATCGCGGATCGGGGCGATCTCCTGAAAATAGGGCGGAACCTGCGTATTTATAGATTGCAGAATAAACAGCGCGCACGATCACTGGCGCACGACCAGTGGTCGTGCGCGATATGGTCCGTGATCGTGCAATATGGAGGCAGCAAAATGGAAAAAGAAGGTGTGACTCCGCACGACCGGCAGCGCACGAGCAGTGATCGTGCGCGGTATGGCTGGTGATCGTGCGATATGCCAGGACAGAACTTTCACAGGAGAGGTCATGACTGCGCACGACCGATGATCGTGCGCCAAAGAGGTCGATGGTCGTGCGTGGGTAAAAACGCACGACCATTGACTCCTTTGCCAAAAATGGTGAAAGTCCTACCCCGGACGCCCACACAATCCCAGAACCTGCAGGAAAACTGGACGGGATGTCGACATGGCAGTCAAATACAAACAATAATAATCATAGCAAGAATGAAATACATACACACACAGAAATAGGCTAAAAATGTGCACAAGACGTGTAAAACCGTAGCGAACCAAAAGGAGTGCAAATGACGCTAAACAACGTGCAAAGACAAGAAAATAAGCCTAGATGAGTCCGAAAATAGGTATATAAAGAGGACTCATCAGTTTCCAATGAGGCTCTCTATCTCCAGGGTGTTGATATCATGTGATTAAATAATTGCAGTCACCTTCGGGTTGAAGCCAGTTGGCAAAGATCACAGGATCTTCCTCACCAGATCTCTATTTCAGTAGCTCTTCCCGAGGGATCTTGAGGCATTAATAATCTTGGTGAAGCGTGCATATATGCTTTCTACTTTCTCATCGATCTCAATCCGGAATTGTTCATATTTAGATTCGAGTCAGAACATCTTCGACTCCTTCACCTACGAGGTACCTTCGTGAGTAAGCTCAAGTAGGCGTCATATGTCATATGCAGTTTCACTATTGCAGATTCTATTAAATTCAATTTTGTCCAATGCACAAAATAAGGAGTTCATAGCCTTTGCATTATTCGTACATCTGATCTTGTCAGCGTCATCCAATTTATCGTGTGGTTTGACTAAGATGGTATTGTAACACCCCAAATATCCCCAATGGCAAAAAGGAGATTTTGTAGGCTGACACGGCCTGGGACACGGGCGTGTCCCAGGGCGTGTCTTACTTGGGTTGCTTGGGATCGTGTACTCAACAAATTGTTCTCGACAATTGTTGAGGGGGCTGACACGCCCGGCGACACGGGCGTGTCGGGGGGCGTGTCCAGCCAGGTGTCGTGTGTGTTGGCCAGCGACTTGCAGGCGGCAAGGTCGGGCGGCGTGTCGCTTGACACGGCCTGGGACACGGGCGTGTCCCAGGGCGTGTCTGGGGCATGTCCGACACGTATCCATCCTGGGCGTGTCGAGTTGTCGACCTGGCGTTTGGCGGTCGACAAGCGGTGACACGGCCTGGAACACGAGCGTGTTCCAGGGCGTGTCCAGGCTTGGTCGACGAGAGTGGGGCAGCGGTCGACGTCGACGATAGTCGAGCTTGAGGGACACGGGCGTGTGCCTTGGCCGTGTACTTCTCGGGTTGTTTTGGCAATTGCGTGTGGCCGTGTTACAGGGGTGACACGGGCGTGTTGATTGACTGACACGGGCGTGTCAGGTCCGACACGGGCGTGTCCAAGCCCGTGTTCTGGTATCTTTTGAGTCGGTTGCTAACCGACTGGGGGAACACGGCCTGTGACACGGGCGTGTCACAGGGCGTGTCAGGCCTTCTGAAATGTTTTTCAGAGCAGATCTCGGCCGTTCGTTTCCTTCTATTTGGATCTTGTGGTCCCAAGCCTTTCCAGCTTCTATATGGCCGTGGATTGAGATAAAATCTCATTCTCACTTAGCCATTCTTTTTCTAAAGAGAAGAAAGAGAGGAGAGCTTGGAGGGGGAGGAGGAGGAGCTTTCCGGCCGCCGGTGGAGCTTCGTTGGTCCGGATCGAGAGCGGAGTTCAGCGTTGCGGAGGCAAGGCCGCTGCGGTGATTTCCATTCGGCTAGTTCTTCCATGGCGCCGAAGCGATCGTCAAGGGTAACGATCTTTTTTCCTTGGGCAGGTGAAGCCCTTTGTTTATGCATGTGCATGGGATCCTCCATCAAGAGATGGAAAAGCGTAAGCGATTCCAGCAGGTGAGTCTGCATCTAGAGCCGGAAGTATGTAGTACGGCATAGGCATGCTGTGTGAAGCCCATCCAAACGTATGTCGGGATTGGTGATGTTTATATTGCGAACCGGAGAAGACTCCGTGTATTCATCGTTTAGCCTACGGAGATGGTGAGGACGATGTGCTTGGTGTGAAGGATGCTTTGCATAGCTCCTTTGGTTGCATACTTGTTAAGAGCTGGTTGTTGGAGTGCGGACACCTCTGAGTGGGTGGGCGCGTGAGGTCTTCAACAGGGGTTTGGAGGCTTATGCCCATTCCACCAAGTGGCTATGTGCGGACACCTCTGAGTGGGTGGGTGCGAGAGGTCTTCAACAGGGGTTTGGAGGCTTATGCCCATTCCACCAAGTGGCAAGGTTAAGATCGGGTGAGCGGTCGATTGGTAGCAAAGCAGCAGGGCGAATTCCCTAGGCTTGTTACACTACGGGGGTAGGTCGACTGGTAGTGCTCACGGGTTTTGGTGAGGTGCGTACCTCTGAGTGAGATGGGTGCGTGAGGTCTTCAACATGGGTTTGGAGGCTTATGCCCGCCTACCAAGTACAAACCATAAAGGTGCCCTGAGTGCACGGAGCGCCTGGCATTGAGGCCGGCGTTTGTGATGTTGTGTGTGCTATATATATTGTGATTGCTATACATGCAGGGAAGGAACCACTGCCCCGGGTAAGGGGTAGGGTCGTTATAAGTGGTCAGCTGAATGCTGACCGTTGCTTTGTTTATCACCCATGGGGTGGACGTCCATATGCAGGTGTTGCGGGCTGATTGGATTGAGCGGGCAGAAGCCCATGTTGCTGGTAGGCCCTTGAAGGCCGTGCGAAGTGTTGGATTTCATGTGTGGCCGGCCTGCGTGCCGATGTATGAACTTATATATTTGTAAAGAGAAACCTGTAAGGCCTTAAGGCCGTGTGCGGTGTACTCGTGTAAACATTCCTGGTGTTATATATAAATGTGATATTTATATAGTGTGGACATTCATTGATATGAGTTCTGTAATTTAAAATCTTCCGCTAGAATGCTCTGAGTTAGGATGCGTGTATAAAGGTTTTTGATACTATCAAGTGACTCTCTCGTCTGTCTGTGCAATATGGCGTGGGGCCCCGGCCGGACCCTCTGTTATATTCCATGTGACGAATGGGGGCGTTACAATTTTGGTATCAGAGGTTAGGGTTGAGTTGGGAGCGCATAATTGAACTCAAGAATGTCCACTAGGAATGTGTGTGTGTCTATTCGGTTTGTTTGCCGTTTTAGCATGGAGAGTAATGCTTTCTTGTTCACCTATAGGTGACAAGGAGTGGAGCTGGGCAGTCGGAGCCCCAGTGTTCGGATGAGAGTGCGGCACCAGCTGAGGTGCCTACACCTCCCCCTTCTGCGGAAACAGTGCGCTTAATTGCGGAGGTGATCTTTGCCATGCTTCAAGCACAACCATTCGGGCAAGCGAGGCCTGCTGTGGCGCCAGTACAGGTTGGTGCGAGGCAAGAGCATGTTGAGGTTCCGGTTGCTGTGCAAGCAGCGGACGAGCAACTGAAGCAATTTATGGAGTTTAATCCGCCTACGTTTGTCGGGACGACGTCTCCAACCGAGGTAGAGGATTGGCTCTCCAGAGTGAAGCGAATCCTAGCTGCGCTCAGGATTAGTGAGGAGCGGAAAGTCCCGTTAGCCACTTTCCTACTGGAAGGAGAGGCGAGGCTTTGGTGGGATGAGATCGAGTTGCACCAGTTGAGAGGTAGAGACCTGGGCGACATATCGATGGACGAATTCTCCGGATTATTCTGGGCGAAATACTTGCCAATGTCGCAGAGAATTGCAATGGAAAATGAATTTCAGCGTCTAGTGCAGGATGATAAGACCGTAGACGATTACCTGCATGAGTTTACCAGACTTGGTCGGTATGCGGGATCGACGTTTGCGGAAGAGGCGCGAAAGACGAACAGGTTCTATGAAGGACTGCGTGATGAGCTGCGGTTGGCACTCCCGAGTTCAGTGAACCAAGGATTTCAAGCGTTGGTACATACCGCTAGTGCGCTAGAGAAGGATTTGAAGCGGGTGCGGGAGAAGAAGAATGCGGCAGTGGAAAAGTCCGAATTCAAAGTTCCGCAATCAGAGCAATCAGATTTGAGGAAACGTGATAAGAAGCGGTTCAGGCCTGCTGAACAAAACTCGGATGTTGCGTCAGGAGGTACGTTTGAGCAAGGACGAAATGGGCCGCGTACATGCTTCATTTGTGGGAAGCCGGGGCATATCGCCCGATTTTGCTGGAGTGGTGGTGAGAAGAAGGCAGGTGCGTCCTATGACGAAAAGGGCAAAGCCGTGGCAGAATCATCTGCATCGCGGGCGCAACCTCGAATTTACACTCTTGAGTTGCAGGAGCCGCAAAGTGCAAACCAAGCAGAACAGCAAATCCGTGCTTTGGAATTAATGGAAGCCGCGAAACGGATTCTGCGAGATGCGGAGAAGCCGAAATAAAGTGGAGTTGCACTTTATTATCTTTTGTTGTATGTATGTATGTATCTATGTTTATGACAATCAGTTATGGTGGTACGATTCCATGGGGCGAGACAAGCTGCGGCCTCTGAGCTCTAAACCTGGATCGTTTTGGTTTGTATCGCATAGCGTGGTTGTGTTGATACATCTGTGTTGCGCTAAATTTCGGGGCGAAATTTCTTTAAGGGGGGAAGGATTGTAACACCCCAAATATCCCCAATGGCAAAAAGGAGATTTTGTAGGCTGACATGGCCTGGGACACGGGCGTGTCCCAGGGCGTGTCTTACTTGGGTTGCTTGGGATCGTGTACTCAACAAATTGTTCTCGACAATTGTTGAGGGGGGCTGACATGCCCGGCGACACGGGCATGTCGGGGGCGTGTCCAGCCAGGTGTCGTGTGTGTTGGCCAGCGACTTGCAGGCGGCAAGGTCGGGCGGCGTGTCGCTTGACACGGCCTGGGACACGGGCGTGTCCCAGGGCGTATCTGGGGCGTGTCCGACACGTATCCATCCTGGGCGTGTCGAGTTGTCGACCTGGCGTTTGGCGGTCGACAAGCGGTGACACGGCCTGGAACACGGGCGTGTTCCAGGGCGTGTCCAGGCTTGGTCGACGAGAGTGGGGCAGCGGCCGACGTCGACGATAGTCGAGCTTGAGGGACACGGCCATGGACACGGGCGTGTGCCTTGGCCGTGTACTTCTCGGGTTGTTTTGGCAATTGCGTGTAGCCGTGTTATAGGGGTGACACGGGCGTGTCGATTGACTGACACGGGCGTGTCAGGTCCGACACGGGCGTGTCCAAGCCCGTGTTCTGGTATCTTTTGATTCGGTTGCTAACCGACTGGGGGAACACGGCCTGTGACACGGGCGTGTCACAGGGCGTGTCAGGCCTTCTGAAATGTTTTTCAGAGCAGATCTCGGCCGTTCGTTTCCTTCTATTTGGATCTTGTGGTCCCAAGCCTTTCCAGCTTCTATATGGCCGTGGATTGAGATAAAATCTCATTCTCACTTAGCCATTCTCTTTCTAAAGAGAAGAAAGAGAGGAGAGCTTGGAGGGGGAGGAGGAGGAGCTTTCCGGCCACCGGTGGAGCTTCGTTGGTCCGGATCGAGAGCGGAGTTCAGCGTTGCGGAGGCAAGGCCGCTGCGGTGATTTCCATTCGGCTAGTTCTTCCATGGCGCCGAAGCGATCGTCAAGGGTAACGATCTTTTTTCCTTGGGCAGGTGAAGCCCTTTGTTTATGCATGTGCATGGGATCCTCCATCAAGAGATGGAAAAGCGTAAGCGATTCCAACAGGTGAGTCTGCATCTAGAGCCGGAAGTATGTAGTACGGCATAGGCATGCTGTGTGAAGCCCATCCAGACGTATGTCGGGATTGGTGATGTTTATATTGCGAACCGGAGAAGACTCCGTGTATTCATCGTTTAGCCTACGGAGATGGTGAGGACGATGTGCTTGGTGTGAAGGATGCTTTGCATAGCTCCTTTGGTTGCATACTTGTTAAGAGCTGGTTGTTGGAGTGCGGACACCTCTGAGTGGGTGGGCGCGTGAGGTCTTCAACAGGGGTTTGGAGGCTTATGCCCATTCCACCAAGTGGCTATGTGCGGACACCTCTGAGTGGGTGGGCGCGATAGGTCTTCAACAGGGTCTTGGAGGCTTATGCCCATTCCACCAAGTGGCAAGGTTAAGATCGGGTGAGCGGTCGATTGGTAGCAAAGCAGCAGGGCGAATTCCCTAGGCTTGTTACACTACGGGGGTAGGTCGACTGGTAGTGCTCACGGGTTTTGGTGAGGTGCGTACCTCTGAGTGAGACGGGTGCGTGAGGTCTTCAACAGGGGTTTGGAGGCTTATGCCCGCCTACCAAGTACAAACCATAAAGGTGCCCTGAGTGCACGGAGCGCCTGGCATTGAGGCCGGCGTTTGTGATGTTGTGTGTGCTATATATATTGTGATTGCTATACATGTAGGGAAGGAACCACTGCCCCGGGTAAGGGGTAGGGTCGTTATAAGTGGTCAGCTGAATGCTGACCGTTGCTTTGTTTATCACCCATGGGGTGGACGTCCATATGCAGGTGTTGCGGGCTGATTGGATTGAGCGGGCAGAAGCCCATGTTGCTGGTAGGCCCTTGAAGGCCGTGCGAAGTGTTGGATTT
The DNA here is from genome assembly GCA_039513925.1 of Platanthera zijinensis. Taxonomy (NCBI): domain Eukaryota; kingdom Viridiplantae; phylum Streptophyta; class Magnoliopsida; order Asparagales; family Orchidaceae; genus Platanthera; species Platanthera zijinensis. The sequence continues at coordinate 85,210,735 of CM077091.1, forward strand.
CATGTGTGGCCGGCCTGCGTGCCGATGTATGAACTTATATATTTGTAAAGAGAAACCTGTAAGGCCTTAAGGCCGTGTGCGGTGTACTCGTGTAAACATTCCTGGTGTTATATATAAATGTGATATTTATATAGTGTGGACATTCATTGATATGAGTTCTGTAATTTAAAATCTTCCGCTAGAATGCTCTGAGTTAGGATGCGTGTATAAAGGTTTTTGATACTATCAAGTGACTCTCTCGTCTGTCTGTGCAATATGGCGTGGGGCCCCGGCCGGACCCTCTGTTATATTCCATATGACGAATGGGGGCGTTACAATTTTGGTATCAGAGGTTAGGGTTGAGTTGGGAGCGCATAATTGAACTCAAGAATGTCCACTAGGAATGTGTGTGTGTCTATTCGGTTTGTTTGCCGTTTTAGCATGGAGAGTAATGCTTTCTTGTTCACCTATAGGTGACAAGGAGTGGAGCTGGGCAGTCGGAGCCCCAGCGTTCGGATGAGAGTGCGGCACCAGCTGAGGTGCCTACACCTCCCCCTTCTGCGGAAACAGTGCGCTTAGTTGCGGAGGTGATCTTTGCCATGCTTCAAGCACAACCATTCGGGCAAGCGAGGCCTGCTGTGGCGCCAGTACAGGTTGGTGCGAGGCAAGAGCATGTTGAGGTTCCGGTTGCTGTGCAAGCAGCGGACGAGCAACTGAAGCAATTTATGGAGTTTAATCCGCCTACGTTTGTCGGGACGATGTCTCCAACCGAGGCAGAGGATTGGCTCTCCAGAGTGAAGCGAATCCTAGCTGCGCTCAGGATTAGTGAGGAGCAGAAAGTCCCGTTAGCCACTTTCCTACTGGAAGGAGAGGCGAGGCTTTGGTGGGATGAGATCGAGTTGCACCAGTTGAGAGGTAGAGACCTGGGCGACATATCGATGGACGAATTCTCCGGATTATTCTGGGCGAAATACTTGCCAATGTCGCAGAGAATTGCAATGGAAAATGAATTTCAGCGTCTAGTGCAGGATGATAAGACCGTAGACGATTATCTGCATGAGTTTACCAGACTTGGTCGGTATGCGGGATCGACGTTTGCGGAAGAGGCGCGAAAGACGAACAGGTTCTATGAAGGACTGCGTGATGAGCTGCGGTTGGCACTCCCGAGTTCAGTGAACCAAGGATTTCAAGCGTTGGTACATACCGCTAGTGCGCTGGAGAAGGATTTGAAGCGGGTGCGGGAGAAGAAGAATGCGGCAGTGGAAAAGTCCGAATTCAAAGTTCCGCAATCAGAGCAATCAGATTTGAGGAAACGTGATAATAAGCGGTTCAGGCCTGCTGAACAAAACTCGGATGTTGCGTCAGGAGGTACGTTTGAGCAAGGACGAAATGGGCCGCGTACATGCTTCATTTGTGGGAAGCCGGGGCATATCGCCCGATTTTGCTGGAGTGGTGGTGAGAAGAAGGCAGGTGCGTCCTATGACGAAAAGGGCAAAGCCGTGGCAGAATCATCTGCATCGCGGGCGCAACCTCGAATTTACACTCTTGAGTTGCAGGAGCCGCAAAGTGCAAACCAAGCAGAACAGCAAATCCGTGCTTTGGAATTAATGGAAGCCGCGAAACGGATTCTGCGAGATGCGGAGAAGCCGAAATAAAGTGGAGTTGCACTTTATTATCTTTTGTTGTATGTATGTATGTATCTATGTTTGTGACAATCAGTTGTGGTGGTACGATTCCATGGGGCGAGACAAGCTGCGGCCTCTGAGCTCTAAACCTGGATCGTTTTGGTTTGTATCGCATAGCGTGGTTGTGTTGATACATCTGTGTTGCGCTAAATTTCGGGGCGAAATTTCTTTAAGGGGGGAAGGATTGTAACACCCCAAATATCCCCAATGGCAAAAAGGAGATTTTGTAGGCTGACACGGCCTGGGACACGGGCGTGTCCCAGGGCGTGTCTTACTTGGGTTGCTTGGGATCGTGTACTCAACAAATTGTTCTCGACAATTGTTGAGGGGGGCTGACACGCCCGGCGACACGGGCGTGTCGGGAGGCGTGTCCAGCCAGGTGTCGTGTGTGTTGGCTAGCGACTTGCAGGCGGCAAGGTCGGGCGGCGTGTCTGGGGCGTGTCCGACACGTATCCATCCTGGGCGTGTCGAGTTGTCGACCTGGCGTTTGGCGGTCGACAAGCGGTGACACGGCCTGGAACACGGGCGTGTTCCAGGGCGTGTCCAGGCTTGGTCGACGAGAGTGGGGCAGCGGTCGACGTCGACGATAGTCGAGCTTGAGGGACACGGCCATGGACACGGGCGTGTGCCTTGGCCGTGTACTTCTCGGGTTGTTTTGGCAATTGCGTGTGGCCGTGTTACAGGGGTGACACGGGCGTGTCGATTGACTGACACGGGCGTGTCAGGTCCGACACGGGCGTGTCCAAGCCCGTGTTCTGGTATCTTTTGAGTCGGTTGCTAACCGACTGGGGGAACACGGCCTGTGACACGGGCGTGTCACAGGGCGTGTCAGGCCTTCTGAAATGTTTTTCAGAGCAGATCTCGGCCGTTCGTTTCCTTCTATTTGGATCTTGTGGTCCCAAGCCTTTCCAGCTTCTATATGGCCGTGGATTGAGATAAAATCTCATTCTCACTTAGCCATTCTCTTTCTAAAGAGAAGAAAGAGAGGAGAGCTTGGAGGGGGAGGAGGAGGAGCTTTCTGGCCGCCGGTGGAGCTTCGTTGGTCCGGATCGAGAGAGGAGTTCAGCGTTGCGGAGGCAAGGCCGCTGCGGTGATTTCCATTCGGCTAGTTCTTCCATGGCGCCGAAGCGATCGTCAAGGGTAACGATCTTTCTTCCTTGGGCAGGTGAAGCCCTTTGTTTATGCATGTGCATGGGATCCTCCATCAAGAGATGGAAAAGCGTAAGCGATTCCAGCAGGTGAGTCTGCATCTAGAGCCGGAAGTATGTAGTACGGCATAGGCATGCTGTGTGAAGCCCATCCAGACGTATGTCGGGATTGGTGATGTTTATATTGCGAACCGGAGAAGACTCCGTGTATTCATCGTTTAGCCTACGGAGATGGTGAGGACGATGTGCTTGGTGTGAAGGATGTTTTGCATAGCTCCTTTGGTTGCATACTTGTTAAGAGCTGGTTGTTGGAGTGCGGACACCTCTGAGTGGGTGGGTGCGTGAGGTCTTCAACAGGGGTTTGGAGGCTTATGCCCATTCCACCAAGTGGCTATGTGCGGACACCTCTGAGTGGGTGGGCGCGAGAGGTCTTCAACAGGGGTTTGGAGGCTTATGCCCATTCCACCAAGTGGCAAGGTTAAGATCGGGTGAGCGGTCGATTGGTAGCAAAGCAGCAGGGCGAATTCCCTAGGCTTGTTACACTACGGGGGTAGGTCGACTGGTAGTGCTCACGGGTTTTGGTGAGGTGCGTACCTCTGAGTGAGACGGGTGCGTGAGGTCTTCAACAGGGGTTTGGAGGCTTATGCCCGCCTACCAAGTACAAACCATAAAGGTGCCCTGAGTGCACGGAGCGCCTGGCATTGAGGCCGGCGTTTGTGATGTTGTGTGTGCTATATATATTGTGATTGCTATACATGCAGGGAAGGAACCACTGCCCCGGGTAAGGGGTAGGGTCGTTATAAGTGGTCAGCTGAATGCTGACCGTTGCTTTGTTTATCACCCATGGGGTGGACGTCCATATGCAGGTGTTGCGGGCTGATTGGATTGAGCGGGTAGAAGCCCATGTTGCTGGTAGGCCCTTGAAGGCCGTGCGAAGTGTTGGATTTCATGTGTGGCCGGCCTGCGTGCCGATGTATGAACTTATATATTTGTAAAGAGAAACCTGTAAGGCCTTAAGGCCGTGTGCGGTGTACTCGTGTAAACATTCCTGGTGTTATATATAAATATGATATTTATATAGTGTGGACATTCATTGATATGAGTTCTGTAATTTAAAATCTTCCGCTAGAATGCTCTGAGTTAGGATGCGTGTATAAAGGTTTTTGATACTATCAAGTGACTCTCTCGTCTGTCTGTGCAATATGGCGTGGGGCCCCGGCCGGACCCTCTGTTATATTCCATGTGACGAATGGGGGCGTTACAGGTATCACCCACAGTAGTAGTGGGTGCAGTGTATTTCGTCTCAATCATGGCCCACACATCCATGCTTTCTATCATCAGAAAAATTGTCATTCGCGTTCTCCAGTGACTGTAGTCACTCCCCATAAATAATGGGGGTCTACTAACACCCTGTCTCTCAAGAAATGTGTGAATCACGTTGGCCATCTTACTTTAGGTTTTTAAGCCTTTTTGAAGTAATTTCGCTCTGATACCACTTGTTGGATCTAGTGGCCAACCTTAGAGGGGGAGAATAAGGTTTACGATGTTTATTAGAAATTAAAATTATTTTGATTTAGGTAACTAGTTCTGGAAGCTACCATGGGCGTTAGGTAGCTAACGTGCGGCGGTATGTCACAGAACTCATTTTCCTAGGCAGATTCCTCCTTAGAGATCTATGCACCCTTCAGAAAATTATAGGCTAACAATCATAGCATTATACACAAGACAAAGAAATAGAAAAATGAATTTCATTGCAAACTAAATCAACAACTGTTTTAAAAGATTACAAAAACTTGATCTCCGTGACGCCGGAGATCAGAGGCGGTGAATGAAGAAAGGCTTTTGGTTTTCTATACCGAGCCGCTCCCCGGACAGGTTGGCTCTCTCCCTTTCCCTTCAGGAAAAGTCTTCTAGTCAGCTCTTCACCTTCACGCAAGGAAGTGTCTTAGAGCCCCGCTAGATCACCTGATCTAGACGTCCCTTCCCCGGGATGATTTCATACGGAATCCTCCCCGAATTCCGACGGCGTTCTCCAGTCGATTTCCCTCACCACAAGAATACAGAGAAAAGAAAATAATACAATAAAGGTATACAAGATTTAAGATGGAATCTCCCTCTTGACGATTCCTTCGTTGAGCGATCAATGATCGGTACTTGAAATCTTCGTGTGCTCGCAACCGATCAACTCTTCATAATCGTTATTTTCCTTAGCTCGTCGGACTTCTTCGTGCGTGAATGGGAAGGAGGCGGTTTTCTTTTCCTTCAATGAAGACGGAAGAACCAACCACAGAGAGGCGGTCGAACCCTAGGAATCGAAGAATTGAGTCACTTTTCTTCATTGTAAGGAATACCAAAAATGACACGCCTTTTATACGTCTTTGTAAAAACAGGCTATCACCAGCGGTAAGACTAGCGCCCGGCGGTAGGTTCACGTGCTTGTTTTGATAGTTGTCCTGCAAATTTGAAAAATATTCAAAATGAATATTTTTCCTTTTTTTCAAAGCTAACGTGGCACAGTAGGAAGGTAACGCCACTTAGTAGGCCAGGCGTCTCGACAAATCCGTCTCGATGATCGTTGAGTAGTTAGCGCAGCGCGGTATAAAGGTATCGCCCAACAGTAGAATGGTATCGCCTGGTAGTAGTTCAGGCATCTCTTAGTCTAGCACGGAGTGGTACAAAGCTTACGCTTGTGCGGTAGCTTCCCGAGCGCCTGGTTGAAATAAATCCTCAAGGTAGCGCGGACGGTAGGACTAGCGCGACGCGGTAGTAACCCGAGCACCATATCCATTTAGTTCAGGCTATCGCACGGTGTAACTACTACCATTGGCGGTTGGTACCAGAGGAGAGCTCTTTGTATTGCTTGGACCTATAAACCTGCACACTCTACCAGACACAAGATATGATTAAATACAACATGGGAATTAATATTATCAAACTAAGGATCTATGAACCATAAGTTCCAACACTCCATTCACCAATACAGTACGAAGATGTACTTGGATATAAAAAAATCCTTTTGATTGCCTGGGTTGAAGCGGAATGTAGCTTTATAAATGACAGGTGCCAGACTTATGCCTTAGTGAAGGCTGAGTGTAAGAGGACGAGCGAGTTCCTAAATCCCCTTCCTATCCCCGAATGGAAATTTTACGACATCTCCATGAACTTTGTGCATGGTTTGCCTCAGTTGCATCAGGGTAACGATGCGATTTGGGTGGTTGCAGATTGCCTAACTAAGGTGGCTCACTTTATTCCGAATCAGAAGGAGGATATAGTGGAGAAGCTTGTAGAATTGTATATTCGTAACGTTATGCAATTGCACGGGATTCCAAAGAGCATTGTTAGTGATCGTGATGGGCGGTTCACGTCCAAAGATAGGAGACTAGTGTAGAAGATTCTTGGCACAAAGCTCAAGTTGAGTACGGCGTTCTATCCCCAAACCGATGGTCAAATGTATAGGACAAATCGTACATTGGAGGATATGCTGAGGATGTATACCCTTGTTTTTGTGAAGAAGTGGGAAGACCGCCATTTAATGGTAGAATTTGCTTATAATAATAGTTTCCAGGAAATTATCAAGATGATGTCATACGAGGCTTTGTATGGAAGGCGGTGTTGAACACCAATGTCTTGGATAGAGGTAGGAGACACCAAACTTTTGGGAAAAGAAGTGGTGGCTAATGTTTGTAAGTTGGTGCGGACGATTCAGGAGCGCATGAGAGTTGCTCGGGATCGGCAGGAAAAGTATTTCAAAGCACATCACAGAAATGTGGAGTTCACAGTCTATCTAAAAATTAAGCCATTAAAAGGCATATTGCGGATTCGGCAACTTAAGATGTTGAGTCTAAGATATTTGGCGTTGTTCGAGGTAATAGAGCGCATTGCAGAAGTGGCTTATAAGTTAGTGTTATCCGCAGAGCTTAGTGGATTACACAATGTTTTCCATATCTCGGTGTTATGGAAAGCTTTAGTGGAGGCAAGTGTTGTATTCGAGTCGGTGGCGGTGCCGGTAGAAGTGGAGTTGAGGACGAGAGTCCATCCGATTTGCTCAGAGGATTCAAAAACTCGACAGTTGCATAATAAAAAAGGTTAAACTCATGAAAGTGAGCTGGAATAACTGCGGGCAAGACAAATTCTCCTGGAAGCGCGAGCAAGCGATGCGGGAAGATTTCCCGGAACTGTTTGCATCAGGTATGCTTGTTTTTTTGAGTGCATGTTAAATTTCGAGGAAGAAATTCTTTGGGGGGGGGAGTTGTAACACCCCATTTTTCCTGATTTAAGAAGTTTGGGGTTCTGGAAGCTACCGCGCGGCGGTAGTTAGCTGCTGCCCGATGGTTGACCCTTTTTCACCGAGTCTGTCGGGATGAAAGAGTCGAGATGAAAGCATTAAGTATCTACTATGCAACAATAGTGTTATTGTTGGCGGTAGAGTGGCTGTCTACGGAGGCTAGAGGATCTGTGAGCTACCACGGTGCGGTAGGTAGTTACTGCCCGGTGGTAGCAGGCGGAACCAGTTTCATAAGTGGTGATTTCTGGTCGTCTGACCTTCTTAAAAGTTTATCATATGGCCCAGAATCCTCATCTGTGAGCCTTAAGTAGGGCTGAGGGGTTCATTCCTCTCATTTTTCTCTCTTTTGGGTTGAGAAGTTAGGGTTTATGAGGGATAGCTTGGAGGGGGAGGAAGAGACATCTTCCATTATTGAAGAAGCTTTGGAGCTCTAGTCGTCGATCTGAGGCCGGATTCATGGAGAGGACTTGAAGGCACACACTTCCATCCGTACAAATCAAGATCCATGGCTAGGAAGAGGAATCAGAAGGTAACGACATTTCTCTTCCTGATTTTTAGGATGCGTGGATGGCATCCATTTCGTTTATGCCTTTAATCAAGCTTTAGGCACTAGATCTCTCAAATAAGAGGGGTTCGGGTCTCCATGGAATAAGAGTTGCCACCGAGTCGATTGAGTCTGTCCACAACATATTGTTACATTAGAGATCCACTCTTTTAGTGGATTAGGCATTGCGGGAGAAGCCATAATCACGACCGATGGTCCGATTTGGTGATGTTACTTGTCGTGCACTATAAGGATTTTTGCTAGAAATCCGATTGTGGCAAATACGCCGTTTGCGATGCCCTATTTTCGTGTGAGAATGAATGGTGATTTAGGGCAACAAATGATGTGATTGTTGAATGATATGTGAAATCTTGACTTTGTATGGTCAGCCAGCTAGACCGTGACATTAAAAGTCATGTGTGGAGAGTGTCCTGGTAAGACAAGTCCCCATCTATGGAAACTAACGAGAACGCCAAACTTTTAGTCAAGCACGGGTTATGAAGCCCACGGGCGGGCATGGTCAAGCAAGGGTTCTTAGCATCGGTTAGATTGTGTGACAGAACTAATGTGAGAATCAGAGTCAGATCTTGCAGGCAAGCCCGGGTGTTGAGACCCATGACCGGGTAGGGCATATGCAAGAGTTCTGTGTTGTAGTTTGAACGTCGATGGGGGAAATTGGAAGAACCTTTGTGAATGATGTGATGTGATGATGTGTGATGATGCTCTATAATCATACGCATTTTAGGGTGCCTTTGGTGAAACTCAAGTTTGCATACATGCTTCATTGTAGGCCCCTTTATTTAAAATGCTCAACATAGAAACATGTTTGATGTATGAGACACCCAAATCTGTTGCTTTCTATGTTTAATCATGTTTATTTACAAATGCATATGTAGTGTTGACCTATAGGGTGATGGAGTGTTGCGGGGTCTACTAGGGACAGTCGGGAGGAGATGTGTTGGTTATATAGTTGAGAGTTAGCCTTTGCTGACCCACGTTACAGCAAATTCTTTTATGGCAAGGATCGCAAGCTGGAACAAGCTCGTTGTCTAAGAAGGCTTAAAGCCTCATGAAGTGTGTCCCCTTCTGAAAGTGAGGGATAGATCTGATTTACACTAGAGGGGGGTGAATAGTGTATTTTAAAACTTTAATTTATTTTTATAGTAGATTTAAAGTAAGTGTTATATATATAAAGCAAAAAATCACAGCACACAAATAAAGAAAGTAAAGCAATCACAGACGACACGAGGAAATTTATAGTGGTTCCCTAATAAATCTGGGTACGTCCACTCTTTTACCACCCTGGTAAGAAACCACTACAGGTTTTTGATCAGGTGTCCTTCCACCAGAAGATTTATTTTCTAAGGGAGATCTAGCAACCCTTTGAGCTTTCGATCAGGTTCCCCAAAACCAAGCTTAAGTCTTTTGATCAGGAGACTTAGAAACCAAAAGATAACTTTTGAAGGGAGTTAAAACCCTGTACACAGTTTATTAAATAAACTAAAAAGGTGATGATGTCTTCTCGATCAAGATTCTGTAAGAAGACTAGTGGATGTTGTAAGCAAAAAAACTCCCCCTAATTTGTGTAGAGATTATGATAAGGAGAGGGAGACTTTTCTTCAGGGTATAGGCCTCTTGAAATTGACTTATTGAAGACTTTGCACTAACAGAGACTGAAGCAGAAAATCTGTTGGAAAATAAGTTGATCTATATTAATCTGTTCATTAGTTGATTAACCCCTTAGCAACAATCTTCTGAAAGTATATATAAAATGCCTGAGGAGAATTAAAATATTTGAATTCATTAACTCTAAAACGTCTGAGGCATTCCTTGAGAATTGTAACTGCCTTAGAGATTGATTAGAATTAAACTATGTGATAATTCCATAATTAATTCTACCTGGAACGGTTATATTCATTAAGAATACTTAGCATTAATTATCAGAGTGTAACTGCCTGAAATAAAGCTTGAAATCATTCTGCCTCTGAATAAATATAACTGCCTAAACACTGCAAAGAATTCGTTGAACTTAGCAAACCCTTCGTCGACCTGAGCTTGGAGTTCGTCGAACTAAATATATCATTCCTCGAACTGAGCTTGGCTATCATTGAGCTGAGCTGTAGAGTTAAGGTCAGAGTTCGTCGACCGGAGCTCAGCTTTCGCCGAGCTAAACTCAGAGGTAGAACTCTGAGTTCGTTGAGTTGAGCTCGGTAATTGTCGAACTGTGCTCAGTTTTCGTCGAACTGAATTTCTGCTGGAATTTCTTCTGAGGCAATAACACTGAAAATAACCTATGACCCTAGACTATACAAAATGGGTCAAACTAATCATCCTAAATAAATGATAGTGATCATAGCCCAAATAAGTAATAGGGTTCCAACACCTTCTTTTAGTTTCTTTGTGTTTGAATATTATGTTTCATTCTCTGTAATCTGGCTTGTATGCGGAGGTAGCCTAGGAGTGTTATGACACATTGATATGTGTGGTGTTGACGTGGTTGTGAACGTTTGAATGTTATAAGGCCTTAAGGCCATTTCAGACTCTTATAGATGTGGATAACTTCTAGTCTTGTTGATGTGTTTTCGTTGTCTTGTTTTCTAAGTTTAAATATGAGTTATATCACTTTATAATGCTCAAGCTATGATGTCTATATGTTGTGGGGTCCCAGCCGGACCCATATTATATGATCATTACAGGAGAGGTATTACACTTATGCTTCTTCAACAGTGGATGACCCCTACGTCTCTCGCATGACCCCTACACCTTTCGACGTTCCCTACCCTGTCATGGATATCGACAAAAGTGATCTTGATCTAGAGCTTGTTGGGACTGACATCGGGAGAACACCCAAGATTACTGATTGTTTTAGTTATTCTTCTATTTTAATTCTTTACCCCCTTCCACTTTTGTGCATGTGAAGGTAGAGCTTTTACGGGTAGTTATGTAGGATTTGGAGCATAGTGTTCAAAACAATGATGAGTGTATCATCTCTTGCAAGGAGGTTGATCCCTCCTCTGTAGAGAAAGCCACATTTATTGTTCTCTCTTAGTGTATCCTCCCTGAAGACAATGGCAGATCCAATTTAGGCCGAGGAGGGGCGGGCGCCTCCCTCAAATTTTTTTTCAAACTCGGGCATTAACTTTAGGCAGTTTTTTATAAAACTGCTGTCTAAATTATTTAAAAAAAGGTTGATGTAAAAACGCGGAACCCGGATTTAGCTAAATCCGAGTTACACGCGTCTTTTCAAAATAAGCCTACTATATGATATTTTTAGGAAAATTATTCAACATGAAAGTTATAGATCTCGTCGAGATCTAAAACTTTTATGTTGAACACTTTTCCTAAAATTTTTATATAGTATGTTTATTTTCAAAAGGGGCGGAACCCGGGCGGAACTATGCGAATCGCATAGTTCCGCCCGACTTCTGTGTCATTTTTAGGAAAAAGTGTTCAACATAAAAGTTGTAGATCTTGACGAGATCTATAACTTTTATGTTGAACACTTTTCCTTAAAATATCATATAGAAGGCCTATTTTTAAAAGACATGTTTTTAAAATATTATAATATTTTAGACAGCGGTTTTTTATAAAAACCGATGTCTAAAGTATTAAAAAAAAATTTTAAATATCATTTTATAAAAGAACCATTATAATACTTTAGACAGCGGTTTTTTATAAAAAGCGCTGTCTAAAGTATTAAAAAAAATTTGCCGTTTTATTTTTATTTTAATACTTTAGAGAGTGGTTTTTTTTATAAAAACCGCTGTCCAAAATATTAAATTTTTTTTTAGCATTTTATATAAAAAAATTTATAATACTTTAAACAATGATTTTTTTATAAAAACCGCTGTCTAAAGTATGTTTATTTAAGTTTCAACCTGTGCACGTATGTTTCTCTAAAGTATATTTAGATAAACGATTTTTTTTATCTAAAGTATGTTTATTTATTTTTCTAAAAACCGCCCAGGTATGCGTTTTTTTCTTCTGAAGTGTAAAATTTATAATATTTTATAGAGCAATTTTTTATTTTTTTTGTGATGTATTTTTTAACCATTAATTTCCTCCCTACTGAGATAAAATCTTGGCTCCCCCACTGCCTGAAGATGAAGCCTTACTGGTCAAGGATTTATTTTATGGTAAGACTGGAGTAGAGCATTTTTTCATCTCATCTTACTTTTTTTTCTTTACATGTGAAGGACAGGTATTATTAATCAGGCACAGGGGTAACTATTTTATTAGTGAATCGGTATCCATTACCGACAAGGATCAAAAATTTCCAAATTCGTTCATTATTCATTCATCCTCCAACATAGGGTTGCAAACGAGTCGAGCTCGGCGAAAATAGCCGGCTCGAACTCGAGCTCAGCGAAAATAGTTGGCTCGAGCTCGAGCTTTTTTTTTCGAGCTCGAGTTCGAGCTCGAGTTCGAGCCCGAGCTCGACGAGTCTGTGTTTAATGGGCTCGAGCTCGATGAGCTCGAGCGCGAGCTCGATAGAGCTCCACAGAGCTCGACAGTGCTCGGCAGAGCTCGACAGAGCTCGGCAGAGCTCCACGAGCTCGACAGAGCTCCACGTACTAATATCCTCGCCCTCCGCCGAGCTCCACGTGCTAATATCATAGCCCTCTATCGTCCGCTGGCTCGTCGCTCCTCCCCTGAGAAACACTAACAACGATGATCAATGGTGCGAAGTGAAAGAGGAGATGAACAGTATACCATATACTTATATTAGTATAATAAACTTATATTAATAACATATTTTAGGAGAGGCTCAGACGATCAGACCTCGGGTACAGTATATTAATATACTTATATTATATAAGTATATTAATATAATATATTATATACTTGCCGCAAACAAGTCAGAAGGCTTGGACGTTAAGACCTTGGGAGTAGGGACATTATATTAATATACTTATTATAATATATTTATATTAATATAATATATTATATACTTACAGACTTACAGATTACAGACAACTCAGACGATCAGGTTCCAGGACACGCCAGGCGGCAAATAATCAGGTATATTTAAATATATTTATTAATATTAATATATATATATATATAGTCATGTTCAAAAGGGCCAGGCCTAGTGGGCCGGCCCGAGCCCGGACCGGGGAAAGCCTGAATCGGCCCGACCCAGAAAAAGCCCGGTCCGGGCCGAGGCCGGACTCAGGGCCCTGATTTTGGGGGCTAGCCCAGCCCGGACGGGCCGGGCAAAGCCCGAAAATCGTGTCGGGCCTGGCCCGAGCCCAAACGAAGCCCGACCCAGTCCCACAGGCCAGCCCGACCCCTTCCCCTTTCAACGGCTCTAAGAGCCGTTGGAAAATTCAACAACTCTTAGAGCCGTTGGAAGCCGCGCTGCTGCTGACAGCCCTGTCGGCTGTCAGCAGCAACAGCTGCTGTCCTAGGGCCTAGGCAACAGCCTAGGCCCTAGGCCAATTAAAAAAAAAATTTAATTTTTTTTTTATTTAAAAAAAAATTATAAACCCCCCCCCAACACCCCCTACCCGACCCCCTCTCTCTCTCTCTCACTTACTCTCTCTCTCACTTACTCTCTCTCTCACTCACTCACTTACTCTCTCCCTCTCACTTTCTCTCTCTCTCACTTACTCTCTCTCTCTCTCTCACCTACTCTCTCCCTCTCTTACTTTCTCTCTCGCGGCATGGCATCATCCTCCTCAATGCCGACGTCGTCGACTCAAAACACGGCCGAAGTGGTGGATCATAATCGGAGGGCGCCCGTCTGGGAGCATTTCGACACGGTTAAAGTCGTCGACGAATTCAAGGCGCGGTGCAAGCTATGCTCAAAGTTGCTTACTCTTACCAGCAACTCAACACTAGCGCGACACTTAAAGTCGTGTTATGCGAAGCAAGCTCCCGAGTCCAGTCAAGGACAAATATCAGCATCATGACAAATTTGGACGTACGATCAAGAAAGATAGCGAGACCTACAAGTGAAAAACATCATCAGACGTGGGTTTCCATTCAGTCACTACGATAATGATGAGACGATGAAGTACATACACAAAGGGCTTCAGCCCAAATATCAACAGGTAAGTAGATCTTCTATTAGACGCGATGCACTTAAATTATATTTTGATTCAAAACAAGATTTAATAAAAAAATTTGAAACTTTTGAGGGATGTGTTAATTTAACGAGCGACGTTTGGAGTAGTAGCGTAAAAGTAGGATTATCTTATATTTGTATCACGGCTCATTGGATCGATCTCGTTTCAAAGGAATTAAATAAGCGCTTAGTATGTTTTGAAGGTTTTGAATTTCCGCACACCGGTAAGGCTATATATTTGGTAATTATTAAATGTTTGCGTGAATTTAAAATAAAAGATAAAGTAATGAGTATTTCTTTTGATAACGCTAGTAATAACAACACCACGGTAGAATGGTTAAAATGGGAATTAAAATCAATGCTCAACAGTGCGTTTTTTCACACTCGATGTGTATGTCACGTTTTTAATTTAGTGGTATAAGATAGTTTAGAAGCTATGGAACCATATGTTGAAAAAATTCGGACTATGCTTAGATTTATTTATTGTACCAAACAACGAAGTCAAGATTTTCGAAAATTTGTGATCGCACAAGGTCAAAAATATTTGAAACCTCAATTTCATATGTCTGTAAGATGGAACTCAACATATAAAATGTTAAAAAGAGCGTTTCAACAAAAAACATTTTTTATGGAATATTATATTGTAACAAATAATCATGACTTAACTGATAACGATTGGGACGTATTATTACATTATATGGATTTATTAAAATGTTTTTATAGGGCGACCGTTTTTTTATCTGCTGTGTATTATCCAACTAGCTCGTTAGTAGTTGAAAACTTTGTAAATATCGCACAAAAACTTAACTATTTTAAGCAACACTGTGGATGACTTCCTTTAATTGAAGTAATAAAAGAAAAAATTTTAAAATATTATAGAGAAATGTCTCCTGCATTTTCATGTGCCGCCGCTTTAAACTCGTTATTCTCTGTAGATGGCGTAGAAAATTTGATCGATGAAATTAATGTTAACTTAGACATAAATTTAACTTTCGATAACGTTTACGACGTTAGTACTACTAAATTTAATTCTGTTTTTACCGAATATTTTAATTATTACGACAACTTATATGACTCACGACCCCGAGAAGAAATAATGCAACCTAGGACAAAAGATTTTTTTATAAATAAAATTTTAGAATTAGCTTCAAGGAAAAAAAGCACGCACGTCGAGTAGTTTAAACGAATTAGGATTGTATACGAAAACACAATTTCGTGATTTTATGACTGCGGAAGAGATCAAAATTTTCGATATCTTAAAATGGTGAAAAGGTAAAGCTAATACCTATCCTATTTTTTCATGTATGGCCCGTGATTTACAAATAATTCAAGCTAGTATAGTAGCTTCAGAGTCCGCTTTTTCTCTTAGTGGCATGATTTTGAACAAGCGAAGGAGCCGACTAAATGAAGAATCACTGGAACTATGCATCTGCTACAAGGACTATTTGAATGCTACGAAGAGGAAACAACACATTTCAGCATTGAAGTAGAGCTCGGAGGAAATTGAAGAGTAGATGGACAACCTTATTTTGTAAAACTATAATTTTTTTTGTTATTATTATTAAAAATAATAAATTCCAGTTTTTTCATAAATTTTTTTGTAAAAGTGTAATTTTAATTTTATAAATTTCAATATTAATAAATTTTTTTATTTCATGTTTTAATTTTTTTTTCTTTATTTTTTTTAAATAATAATGGCCCGGGCCGGGGGCCGGCTCGGGCCCCTTCCCGAGGTCAAAGCCCGAGCCCGGCCCGAGCCCGATAAATGCAAGGCCTGGGCTCGGCCCGGTTTGCAAAATCTTGGGCCCGATCAGGCCCGGTCTGGGCCGGCCCAATCGGGCCTTTTGTGCAGGCCTATATATATATATATAAAGATCGCGAGCTAGCTCGCTAGCCCATGAACAAGGTTTATTGGGCTCGAGCTCGGCTCGAAAGCAAGCTCGAGCTCGTCGAGCTCGTCGAGCTCGAGTCAAGTTTTTTAAGAGCCAGCTCGTCAAGCTCTCAAGCCGACTCAACTTAACTTGCACTGCTACTCCAACACACAAATTGAACCGAAAAATCTAAAATGAAAAATTTTAAGGCCTTGCTGCTAAATATTAAATCGCACGGACGATTGGACCGTGCGCAACCAAATAGCATGATGGTGTGATTTTTAAAATTATAAAAATCGAATTTGCCACAGTATTTGCAAGACTTGCCCTAAGTATTGTTGCGTGCGATTCGCGTATTCCACCCATCCTAGGTTTCATCGGTGCTTGTCCTCAATTTCCTCCCCAATTTCTTCTCCAATCCTCTTACATTCTCTTTCAACCTCTCTGTCACAACCCGCATTTTCTCCGAATTAAGAATTATCAGAGTAAGAGAAAACACGCGTCATGATGCCACGTCAAGCAGGGGATAACTGCTGACGCTCAGGCAAAACCAACTACAATCTTTATGCAAGAAAATCATATGCTTAATGAATAGAAAATCAGTTATATTTTAGAGACCGTATCCCTCGGCTCAGTGGATCACCTAGTCCACAAAAGAAAACTATATTTATACGCTGCGGAAAATACTTTATTTAGGTTTAACCTCCTAAGGAGCGCATACGGGTTCCAAGAGAACCACCCATGCTATGCAAGACCCTACATTTAATTTATATAATATATAAGAAAATGATCTTTATACGTGATTTGGAAAAATAGTGATTAAGTTTATAAAAACATGCTGATCATGAGCTTTATTTATACTAATAATTATAGTTTAAAAATAACTAGCAACCTAGCATAAAACCTTCTCAAAGCAAGTAGACTATCTCCAGAAAATGGTAGCAGCAATAGTATATATCTAGTACAAGGTAAAAACTACCAGTGGGCGCCAACAACCTAACATAAACCCACTAGCACAAATTTATGTCTGTAAGAAAGTACTGAAAACAACCTCACTAACAAGGAAAACAGAACTCCAAAGTCCGGGAGTCCACCAACAACAACACCTCCAACTAGCCACCAGACTGGCTACAGCTCAGAACCTGGGGTATTCCAAAAGAAAACAGAATACCTCAGCAAGCTAAACAAAGAAAAGAAACAACATCTGCATGTAAGAGTCAACCAAAAGGACAAAGTAACTGAAAAACATGCAGTAGAAAGAGTCACAACTGTCCAAAACAGGACAACAAGAAATGCACAACATGCAAAGCAACAGCAACGACCCAGCCCAGGAACCACATCCTGCAGGGCCTACTAGGCTTCCAAGAGCCAGAATGCTGCGAACTACCAAAGAAGAAACTTCTAACACCCTAAACTGTGGGAAGTGATAGTAGCAAAAACAACAATGAGGAACCGGATCGAAGGCAAACGCAGTCCCCCAATCCACCATGTCCAAGTCAAAAGCTCGAGGGTCAACACGTGAAAACACAAGGGACCTTCCACCCGATATGCCCAGCCCGTACCTGGAGCAAGAAAATATGGGTGGCCTTGGCTATATCACACAACTCCACCCCCATAAAGAGCTACAACCACCACTACTAATCACGACCCACGATTCGGCCTCTAGAAAAATAAAGAAAACGGCCGACAAGGAATGTAACGTCCCAATTCGCGCTAGGCCCCTTGATTGCGTATTTGAGTCTAGGGGGCTGTGGTGAGCCCAATGGGGGTGTGGGGGAGCAGGTGCGAACGTACGGGAAATGAGGAAAACAAGGCAAAATGGCATTTCTGGCTGACACGGGTATGGACACGGCCGTGTCCATACCCGTGTGCCTCATAAAATTAGGCTTACCAGTCAGAGAGGTACACGGGTATTGGGACACGGGCGTGTCCCTACCCGTGTGCCGAGGACACGGGTCGAGACACGGCCGTGTCTCTACCCGTGTGCCGCAACCCCGACCCGGCAGGAAGATGTTCTGGGATGAACACAGCCCTAAACACGGCAGGCGACACGGCCGTGTCACCTGCACACGGGTAGGAACACGGCCGTGTGCCTACCCGTGTCTGCGGTGTATAAAAAGGAAAAAGTTGTGAAACCCTAGCATTCATCCCCCTTTCTTCTGCCCCGAAATTTCTGAGAGAGTTCTTGGCTGGAGGAGGAGGAAGGAGCTTGCCGGAGCCATCCTTGGAGGAATCAAAACGCCGCCGCCGTCAAGGGAAAAACAATGCCGCCGCGAAGGAGTGCGAGGCTCATGGCCGGCCATGGTGGTACCGCTGGACTTGAGGTGAGCTTCCTCCCCTCTCCCTTGGTGCTAGATCTATAGCTATTTTAGGAGAGACATCGACTCCATAGAGTCTTGATGGTGAGGAGGAGAGTTCTTAGGATAAGCCATGCCTAGGTTTTCTAGGCTTAGTCTCCCTCAACCTTCTCATCATTCAAGGTGGAGATGAGAGGGGTTTTCGTTGAGGGTTTGGCTTTGAAAGGAGAAATAAGGTTGGGTGTGATTTCTGGAGAAGTTTATGCGAGGTCGTTGCAAGGAAGAAGATGAACGGATGCCGTTCATCTCGCCTTAAGATGCGTTCAGAAATCTGATTTCTGCACGCAATGACCTTCGTGGCCAATTTTGGAGGTGTTCTGGCCAGATCTGGGTGATCGACTCAACACGAAAGTCATAGCCCTTGAAATTACCTTTCCAACGAGTGGTTGCTCGTTTCCATGCGATACCTGTAGCCACGGGAAAGCTGGTTCGAGTCCGCTGCGTTCGGGAAAATTCCTGTACAGGAAACTGTTTCCTGTACGTATTCGAGTTGAATTTCTGGTATGTTGCGACCAGATCTGGGCGATCGACTCAACACGAAAGTCGTAGCCCTCGCGAATACCTTTCCAACGAGGGGTTGTGAATTGTGATCGGATTCCTGTAGCTCCGGGAATCCCAGTTTTAGTATCAGGCTATCCTATGTTAATGCACTTGTTATTTTATAATACTAGCACTCTTGCAATGGTTGTGATTTGCTCATTTGTTGTCTTGCTCCCATATATCTATAATGTTGTTGTTACTATAATTTAGCATGGTTACTCATTTGGTTGTGTAATAAGGTATAACCATGTATTGGTAGAGAAATGGATTGGATGGGAAGGCTAGATATTAGGAGCTGAGATTGGTATAGGATATATTTATACAATTTGGTGTTGAACATATCTATTATGCGTAGTGTTGAGGAGAATTTATTGAATAGGTGGGCGTGAAAATGATGAACACTATGTGAGGAGTATTTTGTAACCGTAATCCGAGCCCAAGGGGTTATTAATAACCGATGCTTAGAGTTGAAGTCTCCCTACGGGTAGCATCGAGTGAGTTGTTTTGGGGCATGTAATGTGCGACGATTCATCGTGTCGCGATATTGAGATAATGACTGTGGCAGGTCTACGGGTTCGCCAGTCGTCACACCGATGGGAGCCAATGGGTAGACCTTGGGCGGTAGGGTTAGATACTTGGTGTCCATAAACCGAGATCTCCTCCGCGCCATGAGAACGGTTGGGCTTGCACCTCGTGCGTTTCCGAGGTTCCATCCGGTTCGAAATCAAAGGCCAGGTTGGGCTGTGTTCTTGGTGCTCATTTACCCAAGACCCCTTCTGAGCCGTAGTACGCATGTGAGCTCCGCTGTTGTGTTCTTAGCGTTGAGGCGTACGGGGGCCTAGGATAGGTAGTGTGATACCACCTAGTAGTGGAGACACCCGCTCCACTGTCGCCGTCTGGCCACGACGGACGACGCCTGAGAGGTTAGCTACCTGCTCGAAAAGTGGGAACTTCAAGTCTGTGTCGACATAGCAACTTGCATGTGCGTGCGCATGATTCGGTCATAGCATAACATTCATATCATGTCATTCATTGCATACACAAGATCCTCATCGTATAAGTTTGTATGGGCACTCCTATACGATGAGTTACTTTACTGTTAAGCCGATCCTTAACTTATAAGTTTGTATGGGCACTCTTATAAGTTAAGTTACTATTCTGATTACTTATACCTGCTGTCATATATATAGATATTTGTAGAACTGCTAGTTGTGTAGCGTAGTTTATACTCCACTATATTTACAGTCACCTGCTTGTTTACTTGCTTCTATATATATACATATTGTACCTTGTTCCTTTCTCCGCCCGGTGCCGAGGAGTCGCCGGGGGAGCGGATGTGAAGCCACTTAGTCTTATGACTAACGGTTGCTACGTCTTCCTTTTTAGGAGGAAACCCCGCAGGTAGAGCAGCAACGGACTATGCAGCAGGACAGCCAGGCCCGGATGATAGGACCTGAGGTGGTGGTGCCATCGACACCGTCAGTGACAGTCGTGAGTGTTTTCATGTAGCCGTTTGGCAAAACATTTCTAGACTCTTGTTCTTTTGTACAAGCCTGTTGTGCTTGTTATCTTCCGCTACTTTTGGACTTAAACTTAGCTGTGAACTGAACTGCTTTTGCTTTTACTTTTCTATTATGGTTGGGTTGGCATAATTGTTGTGATATGGATTGTAGCCGGCGGAATAGGCGTCTTGTGGTAAAGGCTAACCCGTGTGTTAGTGCTACCGCAAGGCGGCTATTTCGGGCATAAGACTCCCCTCGTGCCGTGTGTTGTGTTCCGGGAGGGGGGTCTTACAAATGGTATCAGACTTAGCCGATCTTCACCTACAGCAGTCAGGTAACAATGGGCCACTCCCGTTCGATTAGTCAGTTTGGGGACAAACCGACTTAGCGGAAGCAGTGGTGTGCCCATATGTAATTCACACTAAGTTGTCCAACTTTGACATTAGTTTTAGCCAACCTGACCCTAATTTGTACCTTGCGTATAGGTCCCAGCGCAGGTGGAGCCGGTTGGGGGCACTCCTACCCCTTCCGTCCCTTCACAATTCCAGCAGTCGGAACTGGGACAAACGCTGTCAGCCATATTGGATGCATTTAAAGCCCAGCAAGCTCCGGTGCAACAACAAGCGCCAGGCTCCAACTGGTTGAGCACCTTCCGTGCCCTGTCCCCTCCTGCCTATCTTGGGACAGAATCGCCGGTGCGCACCGAGGAATGGCTTGATACCGTGCAGGAATTGATGGCTGGCATAAGATGTCCGAACAGCATGGCGGTGACATTGGTAGTGTCGCTGCTAGAGCTGCACGCCAAAAGGTGGTGGAAGTCCCTCATGGGCTCCATCTTCCAAGGGCGGTTGTACACGGACATCAGTTGGAACGAGTTCACCGAGGCTTTTCTGGATCACTTCATCCCTTCTTCTGCTCGGGATGGACTTGAAGAAAAATTTCTGTAGCTGAAGCAGGGATCGAATTCGGTAACGGAGTACCAGAGGGAGTTCCAACACCTCGCTAGGTTTGCCGATTCCTATGAGTTGGACGATAGAGGCTACGCGAAGCGCTTCTACAAAGGGTTGAGGGACCCCCTGAGGCAAGCCCTTTTGTTTATAGCCGATGAAAGCCTGGCAGAAATCATCGACATGGCAAAGAGACTGGAGGCGGACCACATGGGATGTGGCAAGAGACCCGCGGAAGGAGTAATTGAAGTCGGCCCTAGTAATAGAAGGCGGAATGATCATGGCAGAGGAAGGGGAAACCACAGAGGCGGTCGGTGGGTCAACCGGAACTATCGGGTGGAGTACCCAATTCCGCAACCACTAGCTTTACCTCCACCACCGCAGCAGCAATATTATCAACAACCTGGGGGCCGACGTGAGGTGATATGTTTTGAGTGCAACCAACCGGGGCATGTCCGACGAGTTTGCCCGCGATTGATCGGGGATGCTCCTATTGCTCCCCCTCCAGTAGCTCCACGGGGGCGAGGGCACATGCGTGGCCGAGGAAGAGGACCACCAGGGAGAAATCAAGGACATGCACGGGACCATGTATTCGCATTGGATATGACTCAGGAGAGAAATCCGCAGGAAGTCATCACCGGTACGTGCAAAATTTATTAATATTATATGACTTGTTAGATTTATGATACAAATGATACGCGCTATTCTGAATAGTGATTACCCTTTTGGAACCTAGGCACTGTCGTGGTTAGCGGGAGACCCGCCTATACGTTATTTGACACGGGTGCGTCTCACTCGTTCATTTCGGAGGACTTCGTGAAGGACTTAGAGGGAGTGCAACACTTCACGGGCATTACTCAAAGGGTGCGCCTTCCGGACGGCTCTGAGATGACGTCGTCAGCAAGTTGCGACTTCGACACCCTTATTGGAGGAAAGTTCTTTGAAACTCCGGCTACAGTGTTAAGAATCCCGGAGTTCGACCTCATCCTGGGCATGAAGTGGTTGGACTGGCACCACGCCAGGATCAATTGTGCGGAGAAGCAAGTTATGTTGAGGCATGGAGACTCGGAAGTCATCTTCCAAGGTATTAAATTCGCACCCCGTAAATTATTATCTTCAATCCAAGTTATGAAATCTCATATGGAAGGGGACGAGGTCTATGTAATTTGCTTCGAGTTGAAGAAATTGACATTAGAGGTCAAGGATGTGCGGGTGGTGCGAGAATTTCCCGAGGTATTTCCCGAGAAATTGCCGGGACTACCCCCGCATAGGGAAGTGGACTTCCAAATCAAGCTAATTCCGGGTGCCAAGCCCGTCTCGCGAGCTCCATACCGAATGGCTCCGAAGGAACTTGCAGAGTTTAGAGTCCAGCTTCAGGAATTGGTGGAAGCAGGGTTCGTTCGCCCAAGCTCGTCGCCTTGGGGAGCGCCCGTTTTGTTCGTCAAAAAGAAGGATGGCACCCTGCGGTTGTGCATTGATTATCGAGAGTTGAACCGGTTAACGGTGCGGAACACCTATCCCCTACCGCGCATTGATGAGTTATTTGATCAATTGGTGGGATCGTATTGGTTCTCCAAGTTAGATCTGCGTTCGGGATATTATCAGCTGAGGATACAAGAAGATGACATTCAGAAGACGGCGTTCAGTTCGAGATATGGTTTGTATGAATTCACCGTGATGCCGTTTGGGCTCACAAACGCCCCTTCCACCTTTATGAGCTTGATGAACAAGGTGTTCAGCCCTTATTTGGACATCTTTGTCATCGTGTTCATCGATGATATCCTAGTCTACTCCAAGACTGAAGCAGAACACGCCGAACATCTAACTTTAGTGCTGAGGAAGCTAAAGGAGCACACTTTGTTTGCCAAGTTCAGCAAATGCGAGTTTTGGCTTCAAGAGGTCGCGTTCTTGGGCCATGTGATTAGTGGGGCGGGGCTAGCAGTAGATCCGGCCAAGGTGCGGGCCGTGAAGGAGTGGTTGCCATTGAAGTCAGCGGCCGACATACGGAGCTTTCTTGGACTTGCCGGGTACTATCGCAAGTTCGTGAAAGGCTTCTCGAAGATCGCCCTTCCCCTTACTACGCTGACCAAGAAGGGTGTGCCGTTTGAATGGACACCCCAGTGTGAAGCTGCATTCCAAGAGTTGAAGGACAGATTGACGACTGCACCCATCCTAGCTCTTCCATCTGGGAAGGAGGGCTTTCAAGTTTACACGGATGCGTCGTATCAAGTGATGGGAGCTGTGTTGATGCAGAATGGGCATGTGATCGCTTATGCTTCAAGACAGTTGAAGAAGCATGAAGCCAGCTACCCGGTGCATGATCTAGAGTTGGGAGCGGTGGTGTTCGCCTTGAAGATTTGGAGGCATTATTTATATGGCGTCCACTGCGAGATCTACTCGGATCACAAAAATCTGAAGTACGTTCACACCCAAAAAGAGTTAAACTTGAGACAGCGGCGGTGGTTGGAGTTCTTGTGCGACTATGAATTCACCTTGAACTACCACCCCGGGAAGATTAATTCCGTAGCTGATGCCTTGAGCCGAAAGGCACCGGGAACGAGCACGGAATCTCGCTTGATGAGGATGGAGTTAATCCGGACACTGCAAGAGATGGAATTCACTTTGGTCTTTAAGAATCAATCGGAAGAGTATACAGAATATTTGGCCGCAATGAGTATAGTTTGCAACATACGAGACCGGATCCGGACGGAACAAAAGAAGGATGCGGATTTAACCCCGGCTTTCAAGTCAATGGAGGATGGGATTACGGAAGAATACTCCCTAAAAGACGGCCTCGTCCATTTTCGTGGCCGGCTTTACATTCCCGAAGGCGACAACATTCGGGAGGATATTCTAAAGGAGGCCCATTGCTCCAAGTACTCGGTACACCCGGGGATCGCGAAGATGTACGCCGATTTGAGAAAGACAATGTGTTGGCCGGGCATGAAGAGGGATGTCAAATACTTTGTTACTCATTGTGTGGCCTGCCAAATGGTGAAGGCGGAGTGCAGAAGCCCCGGTGGAATGCTACAGTCGTTGCCCATCCCCGAATGGAAATTTGAGGACATCTCCATGGACTTCGTCCACGGGTTACCTCGCTCGCGCTCGGGGAATGATTCTGTGTGGGTGATAGTTGACCGGTTGACCAAAGTAGCCCGATTTATCCCAATGAAGAAGGAGGCGCAGGTGGGCGTCCTAGTGCGTCTCTTTGTGGAGCAATTTGTGCGGTACCATGGTGTGCCGAAGACGGTCGTCTCCGATCGGGATGGTCGGTTTACTTCAAGAGAATGGAGGGCTGTACAGGCTTATTTGGGCTCGCGCCTCGCCTTTAGCACAGCCTTTCACCCTCAAACGGACGGGCAATCTGAACGAACCATCCGAACATTGGAGGACCTTCTGAGGTTGTGTGTGCTAGATAAAGGAGAACCATGGGAGAGACTCTTACCTCTCGTGGAGTTCTCTTATAATAACAGTCATCAAGCCAGTATTGGAATGGCACCTCATGAAGCTTTGTATGGAAGGAGGTGTAGAACACCCTTGTCCTGGGTGCAAGACGAAGATCCGAAGACATTGGGAAATGAGTATATTGATGACACGGACGCGGTGGTTAGGTTGATCCGGGATCGAATGCTAGAGGCTCAAAGCCGACAGGCGAAATATTACAACGCAAGGCACCGTATGGTGGAGTTTCAAGTGGGTGATAAGGTGTTCCTGAAGATTCGACCGATGCACGGAGTGTCGCGGGTACGTGGAGTCAAGAAGCTCAGCCCAAGGTATGTCGGGCCCTATGTCGTAGTGGAAAGGATTGGCCCTCTGGCCTATCGATTGGAGTTACCACCGGAGCTGGAGAACCTTCACGACGTGTTCCATGTATCGTCGCTTCGGAAGGCCTTGCTGCGGCCTGAACAGTATATCCCCACGGCGGATGGTGCTGTGGCGTCTGATAGGTCTGTGCGACTGGAGCCGGTGCGGATCGTTGATAACGAGACAAGAACCTTGCGCCGCAAAAGTGTTCCCTTGGTGAAAGTGCTATGGTCTAATCATGGGAAGGAGGAGTTCACATGGGAGCCAAAGGACTTAATGCAAGGGCGCTACTCGGAGTTGTTTACTCCAGGTAAGAATTTTATTTGAAAGCATAGTTCCCTTTTATGTGTTTCACTCCCATAGCCTTACCCTGATTTCGGGGACGAAATCTTTTATTTTGTTTATAGGATTTGTAACGTCCCAATTCGCGCTAGGCCCCTTGATTGCGTATTTGAGTCTAGGGGGCTGTGGTGAGCCCAATGGGGGTGTGGGGGAGCAGGTGCGAACGTACGGGAAATGAGGAAAACAAGGCAAAATATCATTTCTAGCTGACACGGGTATGGACACGGCCGTGTCCATACCCGTGTGCCTCATAAAATTAGGCTTACCAGTCAGAGAGGTACACGGGTATTGGGACACGGGCGTGTCCCTACCCGTGTGCCGAGGACACGGGTCGAGACACGGCCGTGTCTCTACCCGTGTGCCGCAACCCCGACCCGGCAGGAAGATGTTCTGGGATGAACACGGCCCTAAACACGGCAGGCGACACGGCCGTGTCACCTGCACACGGGTAGGAACACGGCCGTGTGCCTACCCGTGTCTGCGGTGTATAAAAAGGAAAAAGTTGTGAAACCCTAGCATTCATCCCCCTTTCTTCTGCCCCGAAATTTCTGAGAGAGTTCTTGGCTGGAGGAGGAGGAAGGAGCTTGCCGGAGCCATCCTTGGAGGAATCAAAACGCCGCCGCCGTCAAGGGAAAAACAATGCCGCCGCGAAGGAGTGCGAGGCTCATGGCCGGCCATGGTGGTACCGCTGGACTTGAGGTGAGCTTCCTCCCCTCTCCCTTGGTGCTAGATCTATAGCTATTTTAGGAGAGACATCGACTCCATAGAGTCTTGATGGTGAGGAGGAGAGTTCTTAGGATAAGCCATGCCTAGGTTTTCTAGGCTTAGTCTCCCTCAACCTTCTCATCATTCAAGGTGGAGATGAGAGGGGTTTTCGTTGAGGGTTTGGCTTTGAAAGGAGAAATAAGGTTGGGTGTGATTTCTGGAGAATTTTATGCGAGGTCGTTGCAAGGAAGAAGATGAACGGATGCCGTTCATCTCGCCTTAAGATGCGTGCAGAAATCTGATTTCTGCACGCAGCGACCTTCGTGGCCAATTTCGGAGGTGTTCTGGCCAGATCTGGGTGATCGACTCAACACGAAAGTCGTAGCCCTTGAAATTACCTTTCCAACGAGTGGTTGCTCGTTTCCATGCGATACCTGTAGCCACGGGAAAGCTGGTTCGAGTCTGCTGCGTTCGGGAAAATTCCTGTACAGGAAACTGTTTCCTGTACGTATTCGAGTTGAATTTCTGGTATGTTGCGACCAGATCTGGGCAATCGACTCAACACGAAAGTCGTAGCCCTCGCGAATACCTTTCCAACGAGGGGTTGTGAATTGTGATCGGATTCCTGTAGCTCCGGGAATCCCAGTTTTAGTATCAGGCTATCCTATGTTAATGCACTTGTTATTTTATAATGCTAGCACTCTTGCAATGGTTGTGATTTGCTCATTTGTTGTCTTGCTCCCATATATCTATAATGTTGTTGTTACTATAATTTAGCATGGTTACTCATTTGGTTGTGTAATAAGGTATAACCATGTATTGGTAGAGAAATGGATTGGATGGGAAGGCTAGATATTAGGAGCTGAGATTGGTATAGGATATATTTATACAATTTGGTGTTGAACATATCTATTATGCGTAGTGTTGAGGAGAATTTATTGAATAGGTGGGCGTGAAAATGATGAACACTATGTGAGGAGTATTTTATAACCGTAATCCGAGCCCAAGGGGTTATTAATAACCGATGCTTAGAGTTGAAGTCTCCCTACGGGTAGCATCGAGTGAGTTGTTTTTGGGCATGTAATGTGCGACGATTCATCGTGTCGCGATATTGAGATAATGACTGTGGCAGGTCTACGGGTTCGCCAGTCGTCACACCGATGGGAGCCAATGGGTAGACCTTGGGCGGTAGGGTTAGATACTTGGTGTCCATAAACCGAGATCTCCTCCGCGCCATGAGAACGGTTGGGCTTGCACCTCGTGCGTTTCCGAGGTTCCATCCGGTTCGAAATCAAAGGCCAGGTTGGGCTGTGTTCTTGGTGCTCATTTACCCAAGACCCCTTCTGAGCCGTAGTACGCATGTGAGCTCCGCTGTTGTGTTCTTAGCGTTGAGGCGTACGGGGGCCTAGGATAGGTAGTGTGATACCACCTAGTAGTGGAGACGCCCGCTCCACTGTCGCCGTCTGGCCACGACGGACGACGCCTGAGAGGTTAGCTACCTGCTCGAAAAGTGGGAACTTCAAGTCTGTGTCGACATAGCAACTTGCATGTGCGTGCGCATGATTCGGTCATAGCATAACATTCATATCATGTCATTCATTGCATACACAAGATCCTCATCGTATAAGTTTGTATGGGCACTCCTATACGATGAGTTACTTTACTGTTAAGCCGATCCTTAACTTATAAGTATGTATGGGCACTCTTATAAGTTAAGTTATTATTCTGATTACTTATACCTGCTGTCATATATATAGATATTTGTAGAACTGCTAGTTGTGTAGCGTAGTTTATACTCCACTATATTTACAGTCACCTGCTTGTTTACTTGCTTATATATATATACATATTGTACCTTGTTCCTTTCTCCGCCCGGTGCCGAGGAGTCGCCGGGGGAGCGGATGTGAAGCCACTTAGTCTTATGACTAACGGTTGCTACGTCTTCCTTTTTAGGAGGAAACCCCGCAGGTAGAGCAGCAACGGACTATGCAGCAGGACAGCCAGGCCCGGATGATAGGACCTGAGGTGGTGGTGCCATCGGCACCGTCAGTGTCAGTCGTGAGTGTTTTCATGTAGCCGTTTGGCAAAACATTTCTAGACTCTTGTTCTTTTGTACAAGCCTGTTGTGCTTGTTATCTTCCGCTACTTTTGGACTTAAACTTAGCTGTGAACTGAACTGCTTTTGCTTTTACTTTTATGTTATGGTTGGGTTGGCATAATTGTTGTGATATGGATTGTAGCCGGCGGAATAGGCGTCTTGTGGTAAAGGCTAACCCGTGTGTTAGTGCTACCGCAAGGCGGCTATTTCGGGCATAAGACTCCCCTCGTGCCGTGTGTTGTGTTCCGGGAGGGGGGTCTTACAAGGAAAACCCAGAAATACAACTGAAAATCGACTCGGAAACGAAATACAAGGTAAAGGAAGAGTGTTGAAATAAACCAACACGACTAGGCGTTGAGTGAAACCCACTCAGTGCCTACCTAAACTTTGGCGTTGAGTGAGCTAGCCTCACTCGCCGCCAAAGTAATACCACTACCCACAAGCCCACTAAAGAATACGGAGCTCGACGACAGTCGAACGGCCAAGGCAGAAGATCCAGAACTCGAGTAGTTGCCTGCCACTTGAGTATCTAAACTCCCACACTCGAAACCATCTAAATTCGCCTAGCAAACGAAAACATACAAAGCGCACGATCAGTGACGCACGATCAGTGGTCGTGCGCACTCATCGGCTGATGATCGTGCGAAGCGAACCTGGAAAACCTGACAGAAAACCTAGCAACTGCGCACGATCAGTGTCGCACGACCACTGGTCGTGCGCACTGTTGCCAGCGCTCGTGCGATTTTCCGAGACAGAACTTTGGAAACTGAAAGACAGCCGCGCACGAGCAGAGGCACACGACCAGTGGTCGTGCGCCCTAACGGTTGATGACCGTGCGCGGTCAACCTGTACCGTTTGGAATTTCCCGAACGACACCGGAACGCACACACGCCTCACGCAACTGCAGAAGCAGCAGGAAACTACCAACGTCGCGCACCGCTACTATACAAACTATGCCTAATCATTCGAGTAATACCTTAATGAAAATCGGCAACTTCACCCCCCTCCTAACTCTCCCTCTCGGCTACACCCGAACCAGAGCAACAATCAAAATAAAGGAAAACAACGGCTCCACGCCGACAATTTGGATTCCAATCATCACAAAAATAGGGGGGGTTTCAGTAGGAAGAACTAAGCCCTATAGTTAGCAAGAAAATAAGAACAACAAGGCCTCTAACCTGGGCTAACCGGGATTTCAATTTCAGCAAGTATAATCGAAAAAAAAACTTGGCAAGGGCAAGAATACCACTTGCCTCAATCACAGCGAAGCTTTGGACTGCTTTCCTCCCCTTCGCACGGATCAAAACGGCCGCAACACCTAAAACAAACACTCGGCCATTAATGGCGGAAAACTTCCAAAACCAAAAATTCCAATCCTCCCAAAACTCCACGAAAATCGAATTTCTTACCGTAGGAATGAAGGTCTCGACGAGAGCAATCCGAATCCACTCTCAGAATCGAATTCCGTCCACAAACGCTCCGGAAATCGGCGTCCGAAGGGAAGGGTAGCCGGCGGTTTCCTTTCTCTCGTACAGGCGGCAGTTTCAAGCGGGGAAGATGATGAATCGGGGGTTTTCATTCTATATATATATATATAATTATATAATTATATAATTAATTACAAATTTACATAAAGCACCAAATCGACGCGAAAACCGAACTACCTCGGAATTCGACGAAATTCGCACCGTAGCTAAATACCCACGCTATGAACACAACGGCGAAGTCGAAATTAATTTTCGACGAACAGAACTCGAGTTATACCCAAATAAAGCCAAACACCAACATCCCCCGAGAGGCCACACCGGGTCACCCAAAACGACTCGGCTTGCTAGGGAGATCTTGCAAACAGGCTACAGAATAGGGCACTCAGTTCTAAGGAGCTAAACCACACTCCACAAATGGCACAAGCCACGGAAACGCGTCATCGTAACGCCAAACGAGAATAAAAATAATCGCTGAAAAAACGGGGCGTTACAGTCACTCCCCCTAAAAGAAAGTTTCGTCCCGAAACTTTACGCACAACCCTCCTACTAAAGAAGGAAAAGTAACAAACAGAAGTTACAAAGGGAAACATACCGATCAAATCAGCGAAATAGGTGAGGGTACGCCCTCCTCATGGCCGACTCTAGCTCCCAAGTCGCGCTCTCCAAATCCTGATTTTTCCATAGAACTTTCACCATCGGTATGGACTTCTTTCGCAGCACACGCTCCTGAGTATCCAAAATACGAACTGGCACCTCAACAAAAGAGAGGTTGGGCTCCAACTGGGGCACAACATCCAGGAGTTTCCCACTGCTGCGCACACACTTCCGCAATTGGCTAACATGAAAAACATTATGAACACCAGGGAAGTTCGCTGGCAAATCCAATCTATAAGCAGACACACCAATCCGCTCCAAAACCTCGAACGGGCCCACATACCTTGGGTCCAATTTCCGATTTTTACCAAATCTCTTCACACCAACCATTGGAGAAACCTTGAGGTACACATGATCCCCTACTAAAAACTCCAAAGCAGACCTACGCCGATTGGCGTTCTTTTCATACCTCTCCTGAGCTAAACGAAGCTTTTCCCGAATAAGCTTCACGGCGACTTCCATCTCTTCCAGAGCATCTGGACCCAACAAAGGCTTCTCACCAGCCTCAGCCCAAAACAACGGAGTCCTACAGCGCCTCCCATACAAAGCTTCGAACGGAGCCATCTGCAAGCTTTCCTGATAACTGTTATTATAAGCAAATTCCATGAGTCGCAGACGCTCATCCCACGCTCCACCGTGGTCTAAAATATAGCACCTGATCATATCCTCAACAATCTGATTGACCCGCTCCGTCTGCCCATTGGTCTGAGGGTGGTACGCAGTAGAATATCTCAGATCCGTACCCAAACCCTCCTGCAGACTCTGCCAAAAACGAGAAGTAAACCGGGAGTCTCGATCAGAAATGATGCTAACCGGCACACCGTGGAGTCGGATGACTTCATTCAAGTACAACTCCGCTATCTTCCTCATTGGGTAATCAATCTTATAAGGCACGAAGTGAGCACACTTCGTCAATCTATCCACTATAACCCAAACAGAATCAAATCCTCTCGGGGATTTTGGCAAACCCGTAATGAAGTCCATAGATATACTCTCCCACTTCCAAGTCGGGATCTCTAGCGGAGTCAACTTACCACCAGGCCTTCCATGATTGGCCTTCATACGCTTGCAAGTGTGGCACTCAGCAACATATCGGGCTATATCTCCTTTCATACCATACCACCAGGCAATTTGCCTTAAGTCACGGTACATCTTCGTAGATCCTGGGTGGTAGGCAACGCTGGAACCATGAGCCTCACTGCAAATCATACCTCTAATGTCCCCAACATCGGGAACGCAAAACCTACCGCGGTACTTCAAAGTACCCGCATCATCAATAGCAAAATCTGGCAACTCTCCCTTCTCTGTCCTGGTAAAAAGGTGCAATAGATCCGGATCGTCCTTCTGATGTAGTCTAGTCAAAGAAATCCAGGACGGCTCTTCCACTGATAAGCTACTCTGCAAACTACAGCATCCCACTGAAATATCTATAAGGAGGAACTCCTCAACTAACCGATCGGCGGAGAGGTTAAAGATCTTTCCCGTCTTTCGGCTCAGGGCGTCGGCCACCACATTGGCCTTGCCCGGATGATACTGGATTTCTACGTCATAATCCGCCACATACTCAAGCCACCGCCGCTGACGCAGATTCAACTCCTTCTGCGTGAACACGTACTTCAGGCTCTTATGGTCAGTAAAAATCTTGCACTGAGCCCCATAAAGTAAGTGCCTTCACAACTTCAATGCATAGATAACCGCTGCAAACTCAAGGTCATGCGTAGGATAATTCTTCTCATGAGTCTTCAGCTGCCTTGACCCATAAGCGATTACTTTTCCATCCTGCATTAATACGCATCCCAGACCTATATGCGAAGCATCCACATACACATCATAATCCACGCCCTCAGTAGGAAGGGTCAGAACGGGAGCAGTACACAATCTTCTCTTTAACTCCTGAAAAGCTTCTTCGCACTTCTCGCTCCAAACAAAAGCCACATTCTTCTGAGTCAGCTTGGTCAAAGGTGCGGCTAGAGAAGAGAAACCCTCCACGAATCTTCTGTAATAGCCAGCCAACCCTAAGAAACTTCTGATCTCCTTAGGAGTATTCGGCCTACTCCAATCCATCACCGCTGCAATCTTTTCTGGGTCAACCGAGATCCCATCCTTGTTCACCACGTGGCCTAGAAAAGAAACCTGAGACAACCAAAATTCGCACTTGCTCAACTTGGCGAATAACTTGTGGTTCCTCAATTCTGATAGTACCAAGCGCAGATGCTGCTCATGCTCCTCAGCACTGCGAGAATAAACCAACACGTCATCAATGAAGACCACCACGAACTTGTCTAGGAAATCCTTGAATACCCGATTCATCATGTCCATGAAAGCTGATGGTGCGTTGGTCAAACCAAACGACATCACCAAAAACTCAAAGTGACCATGCCTCGACCTAAACGCAATCCGTGGAATATCTGCCTCACGGATCCTGAGCTGATGATAGCCCGAACGAAGATCGATCTTGGAGAACACCGTGCTACCACGCAACTGGTCAAATAAATCATCGATCCTCGGCAGAGGGTACCTGTTCTTGATAGTGACCTTGTTCAACTCTCTATAGTCAATGCAAAGCCGCATCGACCCATCTTTCTTCTTTACGAACAAAACAGGAGCACCCCAAGGCGATGAACTCTGCCTGATAAAACCTTTAGCCAACAACTCATCTAACTGAATTCGCAACTCCTCTAACTCACGAGGGGCCATCCGGTACGGCGCCTTAGCAATAGGACACGTACCCGACTCCAAATCAATAACAAACTCCACATCCCGCTCAGGAGGGATACCAGGAAGATCATCAGGAAAAACATCGGCGAAACCACAAACAATAGGAATCTCCTCCAAGCGTGGCACGCTAACAACGGTTCCAACCGCCGAGACTAAACAAACACAACAATCAGAAAGAAACAATCTCTGAACACATACCGCAGAGAGAACAGGAGAATCCTGACACGGATCAGCATACACGCTGCCGGGCTGACCGTCGTCCCTGATGAAGTCCAAGCGCTTTCCTTTGCACTGAATGACCGCATCATACCGAGAGAGCCAGTCCATGCCCAAAATGACATCGAAGTCCTCTAGATCAATCATCTTCAGGTCCGCCTTCGCAAGAAAATCCCCCAACAAAACCGGGCAATCCAAAATACCCAAATCTGACAACACAGATTCACCAGAGGGAAACTTGACACGAAAGGAATCCCGAACACGATCTAGAGACAACGATGACGCTCCACAAAGGCTCTAGCCACGAACGAGTGGGTAGCGCCGGAGTCAAACAGAACACGCGCCCAGCGGTTCTTCACCTTAAATTTCCCTATAGGAACGCACAAAGCTAAGGAACTAGCACAATAGTACCGCAAAAAATCTAGCAACTAAACTACCAGGCTAGAAAGAAAAAAAAACAAACAACTAACCTGAGATCACCTGGGTCAAATTCTGAGCCTCCTCGGAAGAAATCACGTTCAGCTTCCCTTTTCCCTTGTCCACACGCTGAGGTGGAGGTAAAGCCTACAACGGAACAGCAGGAAGAGCTGACTGGACCTGAGGACACCTCGACTTAATGTGACCCTTCTGCCCACACTAATAGCAGACTCTATCCCTGGACCAACACTGGGCCGCATCATGGCCGGATCGCTTACAAACAGAACAGGAGGCATCTCTCCTAGGAGCACCCTGAATCGCATGAACCTGCTCCTTCTTCTGAGCTGCCTCCTTCTTGAAACACCTCTCTACAGGATGGCCTGACCGGCCATAAAAACTGCACACCACCCTGCTCCTCTTTCCCGGAACAGCATCGGGTACCAGGGGTTTCTTCTCCTCTACCAACTTCCTCTTATCCTTCTTCAACTGCTGGCCTCTGCTCTTCGCCGTCTCAATGGCCTCCACCTTCAGAGCAGCCTCTACTACACCTGCATAAGTCACTGACCCATAAGCACTGGCCAACAGCTGCACCTCACTCCTCAAACCACCGAGGAATCGCTTAACTCGATCAGCCTCAACGCTGACCAATCCAGGGGCAAAACGGCTCAATTTGCTGAACTCTATCTCATACTCACCCACCGTGAGTTGCCTTTGCTTCAGATGGAGGAAGTCATTCATGAGGCGGTCACGCTCGACCGAGGGTAAGAACTTCCTCAACAGCATCTCCTTGAACACTTCCCAAGAGCACCCAGCCTCTAAGCTCTCCTTTACTCTCAGCCACCAACTCTTAGCCAACCCTTTAAGCTGATAGGCGGCTATCATCACCCTCTGATCATCTGCAATCCCTGAGTACGAGAACATCTCCTCCATAGAGATCAGCCAGTCGTCTATCACCATGAAATCTGCCTTCCCATCATAAGTGGGAGGGCTCAGCCTCTGAAACTGCGAGATGAAGGCCATCTCTGCTGGCACCACCACTGGAGGTCTCAAGGGTGCAGGAGGAGGAGGAATAGCTAACCCCCCAGCAGGAACTTGCGCACCCTGAGCCTGCCCTGCCACAACTGCCACCAAAGACTGAATCTGGGCTTGCACCTCCTCCAACTGCCTGCCCATAGCTTCGCTACTCAGACGCAGACTCTCGATCACCGCATCGTTCTGAGCTCCAGAAGATTCACCCTCAGACAGGGGAGTCGATCGAGTCGCAGGACGCCTAGCCATCCTAAAAAAAAATCATTACAACACAAATCAGATCCAAATCCCACGACTAGAACCGATTACCAGTACAGACAATACATATGTAGATATGGACTTAAAGCTGCTAAACTTGCTCTGAGAGTTTATCTTCTTCACAAAAATTAGATGATATGCCCTAACCTAGGATGGTTAACCACCACCTTACTAACTCTTGTGCCTAGATCGGATGCATGAACTTATGTTAATTTGAAAACTCATGTGTGTACATATGTCATCCTGCAAATCTTTAGCTCGGCGCGTTGTGCTTATGCAATGATATGATATGCATGATTGTGCTATGCATTCTAAAAAAGGCCCTAATGCATGTTATGAGCGGCGTACGCATGAAAATGTTATGCATCCCATACTACATAACATTTCCATGCAACGAAAAAGAAACGTGCTAGTCGCAGTCATGTGGTGAGGTTATGCATCCCACACTACATAACCCTCACATGTAGCCCCTATGGTGGATCCATATACGAACACATATTATGCATCCCATACTACATAATATGCCCCGTATACTTCATGTTATGCTATGAGTGTAGTGTTCGTGCGTTTGCCAAGACGTGCTGATGACATATCGGTGTGTGAATGACATAATGCTGAACTACTAATAAGCAAACAAAGGAAGGTTGCTCAACTAACTTGTCAAGCAACCTCCCTCTGATACCAACTGTCACAACCCGCATTTTCTCCGAATTAAGAATTATCAGAGTAAGAGAAAACACGCGTCATGACGCCACGTCAAGCAGGGGATAACTGCTGACGCTCAGGCAAAACCAACTACAATCTTTATGCAAGAAAATCATATGCTTAATGAATAGAAAATCAGTTATATTTTAGAGACCGTATCCCTCGGCTCAGTGGATCAACTAGTCCACAAAAGAAAACTATATTTATACGCTGCGGAAAATACTTTATTTAGGTTTAACCTCCTAAGGAGCGCATACGGGTTCCAAGAGAACCACCCATGCTATGCAAGACCCTACATTTAATTTATATAATATATAAGAAAATGATCTTTATACGTGATTTGGAAAAATAGTGATTAAGTTTATAAAAACATGCTGATCATGAGCTTTATTTATACTAATAATTATAGTTTAAAAATAACTAGCAACCTAGCATAAAACCTTCTCAAAGCAAGTAGACTATCTCCAGAAAATGGTAGCAGCAATAGTATATATCTAGTACAAGGTAAAAACTACCAGTGGGCGCCAACAACCTGACACGAACCCACTAACACAAATTTATGTCTGTAAGAAAGTACTGAAAACAACCTCACTAACAAGGAAAACAGAACTCCAAAGTCCGGGAGTCCACCAACAACACCACCTCCAACTAGCCATCAGACTGGCTACAGCTCAGAACCTGGGGTATTCCAAAAGAAAACAGAATACCTCAGCAAGCTAAATAAAGAAAAGAAACAACATCTGCATGTAAGAGTCAACCAAAAGGACAAAGTAACTGAAAAACATGCAGTAGAAAGAGTCACAACTGTCCAAAACAGGACAACAAGAAATGCACAACGTGCAAAGCAACAGCAACGACCCAGCCCAGGAACCACATCCTGCAGGGCCTACTAGGCTTCCAAGAGCCAGAATGCTGCGAACTACCAAAGAAGAAACTTCTAACACCCTAAACTGTGGGAAGTGATAGTAGCAAAAACAACAATGAGGAACCGGATCGAAGGCAAACGCAGTCCCCCAATCCACCATGTCCAAGTCAAAAGCTCGAGGGTCAACACGTGAAAACACAAGGGACCTTCCACCCGACATGCCCAGCCCGTACCTGGAGCAAGAAAACATGGGTGGCCTTGGCTATATCACACAACTCCACCCCCATAAAGAGCTACAACCACCACTACTAACCACGACCCACGATTCAGCCTCTAGAAAAATAAAGAAAACGGCCGACAAGGAAAACCCAGAAATACAACTGAAAATCCACTCGGAAACGAAATACAAGGTAAAGGAAGAGTGTTGAAATAAACCAACACGACTAGGCGTTGAGTGAAACCCACTCAGTGCCTACCTAAACTTTGGCGTTGAGTGAGCTAGCCTCACTCGCCGCCAAAGTAATACCACTACCCACAAGCCCACTAAAGAATACGGAGCTCGACGACAGTCGAACGGCCAAGGCAGAAGATCCAGAACTCGAGTAGTTGCCTGCCACTTGAGTATCTAAACTCCCACACTCGAAACCATCTAAATTCGCCTAGCAAACGAAAACATACAAAGCGCACGATCAGTGACGCACGATCAGTGGTCGTGCGCACTCATCGGCTGATGATCGTGCGAAGCGAACCTGGAAAACCTGACAGAAAACCTAGCAACTGCGCACGATCAGTGTCGCACGACCACTGGTCGTGCGCACTGTTGCCAGCGCTCGTGCGATTTTCCGAGACAGAACTTTGGAAACTAAAAGACAGCCGCGCACGAGCAGAGGCACACGACCAGTGGTCGTGCGCCCTAACGGTTGATGACCGTGCGCGGTCAACCTGTACAGTTTGGAATTTCCCGAACGACACCGGAACGCACACACGCCTCACGCAACTGCAAAAGCAGCAGGAAACTACCAACGTTGCGCACCGCTACTATACAAACTATGCCTAATCATTCGAGTAATACCTTAACGAAAATCGGTAACTTCACCCCCCTCCTAACTCTCCCTCTCGGCTACACCCGAACCGGAGCAACAATCAAAATAAAGGAAAACAACGGCTCCACGCCGACAATTTGGATTCCAATCATCACAAAAATAGGGGGGGTTTCAGTAGGAAGAACTAAGCCCTATAGTTAGCAAGAAAATGAGAACAACAAGGCCTCTAACCTGGGCTAACCGGGATTTCAATTTCAGCAAGTATAATCGGAAAAAAAACTTGGCAAGGGCAAGAATACCACTTGCCTCAATCACAGTGAAGCTTTGGACTGCTTTCCTCCCCTTCGCACGGATCAAAACGGCCGCAACACCTAAAACAAACACTCGGCCATTAATGGCGGAAAACTTCCAAAACCAAAAATTCCAATCCTCCCAAAACTCCACGAAAATCGAATTTCTTACCGTAGGAATGAAGGTCTCGACGAGAGCAATCCGAATCCACTCTCGGAATCGAATTCCGTCCACAAACGCTCCGGAAATCGGCGTCCGAAGGGAAGGGTAGCCGGCGGTTTCCTTTCTCTCGTACAGGCGGCGGTTTCAAGCGGGGAAGATGATGAATCGGGGGTTTTCATTCTATATATATATATATATAATTATATAATTATATAATTAATTACAAATTTACATAAAGCACCAAATCGACGCGAAAACCGAACTACCTCGGAATTCGACGAAATTCGCACCGTAGCTAAATACCCACGCTACGAACACAACGGCGAAGTCGAAATTAATTTTCGACGAACAGAACTCGATTTATACCCAAATAAAGCCAAACACCAACATCCCCCCGAGAGGCCACACCGGGTCACCCAAAACGACTCGGCTTGCTAGGGAGATCTTGCAAACAGGCTACAGAATAGGGCACTCAGTTCTAAGGAGCTAAACCACACTCCACAAATGGCACAAGCCACGGAAACGCGTCATCGTAACGCCAAACGAGAATAAAAATAATCGCTGAAAAAATGGGGCGTTACACTCTCCAAGTCGGTGTCGCACTTCTCCCTTTCTTCTTTTAGGCCAAAGACATTTTGAAAGTGATGCTACTCTTCTCCGAGTACGAGCATGTGGCGAGATATGAGAAACTGAGGCAAAAGTGCTACTTGGACTACAAGTACGCCTTGGATTCCACTCTTGAAATTGTGGGTCTTAAAGCGGCTATGGGTAGCTTACTTGAGGTGGGCAAATGGAAGATTTTATTCTCAATTCTAGAGGATGGATTTTGTGAACTCACACTTGAGTTCCTTTCCACTTTCGGACAAATTTTCATAATAGCCTCAAAATAAACCTAAAGTATAACTATAGCTCTGTTTTCATAACCCTTCCCACTCTAGCCCCCTTTCACTAGTTTTGCTGGCAAGAGCAGGAGTTGTCGGGTAATAAAAATTTTAAATAATATTTGGTAGATTGCAAATAATAAAGAGGTATTTTAGTAATTAAATCATTTCTTTTAGTCTCACACCACTTTGAGGCTTTTTTACATGCTTGAGAGCCTATAAAAGAAAGCATATTGCCTCATAGCTAATCACACAAAGAAAGCTTGCATATTTTTACGTAAGGATTTGCTATCCACAGCTTGCAGGTTAGTAATTTAACATTTTTATTCTTTAATTATTTTTTGATTTAATAGCAAAAAGTAATTATTCATTGAAAAATATTTTTTTTTAATAAGCTAAATGTTTAGTATATTTTTTATGATTTAATAACAAAAAATTATTTAATAAGAAATTATTTAATTAGTTATTAATAAATATTTTATTTCTTTTTTTTAAAATTCAGTGATTTTGAGGTATTATAATCATGTCTGATGGTGTTGAATTCGAAATTGATGAGTGCGAAGTGTATCAGTAATAAGGATTAGATATTGATCTAAATGAACCGGATGATAACAGTAGTGACGACTGCTTGATAATGAGGATGATGAAAATATTTTTGAAACTCAAGATAAAGTTGATCAATTTTGGTTGATCGTAGTTGGGTTAATCATGTAATTGTTGCTAATTCAATCATTCAATTTGCTAGAACAATAAAAGATTGGACGGTTGAAGAAGATTTTGATGGAGAACATTCACAAGATAACCAAATCATGGAATTTTTAATACCTCGTGATTTAAAAGTTGGAACTATTTTTAGAACAAAATGGAAGATGCAATACACTATTAGTGCTTGGTCTATTTTCCGAATCGCGTACAATTTAAAACCATTCAGTCTAATCAGTGCAGATCAGTCTTAGTATGCTTAGAGAGCACATTAATCTCATTAATCGAAGAGCACACTGATACGAAAGACTGGACGCCCTCAAACTCATTGAGATCATAATACAATGGATGAGCACATTGATCGCAGTAATAGAAGATGTGATATTTGTAAAAAATTGGGACACAATCGATCAACATGTCCCAAAAATCCAAAAAATCTAAGGCAAGAATTTATTTGTTTATAAAATTTTATTACATTTCGTGTACAAATCATCTATTGAAAAATATATAATAATGTTTTTTTTAATTTTTTCAGGCGTTATGGAGGAATGCAGTAGCTGTAGCAAAAAATGAATGCAACTAGCTGTTAGCATCTATTGTTTTGGGAATTCACTAGTTATTTCTTTAGTTTAATTTTAGAATATTTATGGGAATGCTTATTTTGAGAATGTTTATGGGAATGTTATTTCTTTCGTGCTATGGGAATGCTTATTAAAACATTCAATTTTAATTATTGTGGAATGTTTGGTTTAAGCATTAATTTTTCAAAAGCATTAAATACCAGACAACTTCTGATCTAGCCAGCAAAATCAGTGAAAGGGGGCTAGAGTGGGAAAGGTAATCTAAACAGGGTTATAGTTATACTTTAGGTTTATTTTGAGGCTATTATGGAAATTTTTCCTCCACTTTCTAAATTCTTGACTCCATGGATAAGGAGATGGGCGATCCAACATCAGTTTCCTTTCGAATATTGGGCCATACTCACAGCTGTGGTATCTGTATGCTCGGGGTTTACATGGTGATTTACACTCTCAAGGAACTTGTAGAGGGGATACTCACTATTTTCCTTCTGAAAGGGTTTCTCCCCTCAAATTCTGGTGGTCTATTTCTGTAGGAAACGTAGTATATGAAGCTTGGGCTGCTACATCCACTCTCATTGTCTCTCCTACACTGCCTTATATATAACATCTAAATGTCATAACGTCAACGCACAAACAATAAGCTAAAATGTTCTGGGGTGGCAATATTTACTTTATCTCTTTAGCATGCAGCTGTTGGGTTTTACTATAAGACAACAATAGTTGTGCGCAACAGAAGAAGGAATAAGAAAACCAAAAAGAAATACGAATCTTGCGATGAATATTGATCAAGCAATAACATTGTTGTAAATAAAATTATACCTTTACGGGATTGAGTCACAACTCATCCAAGGTGCTCCGAAGAAGTCTGACGAACACTAGCGGCCGGAGTTTCGAGCGTAGAATAGTGTCCATACCT
This sequence comes from Platanthera zijinensis, assembly GCA_039513925.1. NCBI lineage: Eukaryota > Viridiplantae > Streptophyta > Magnoliopsida > Asparagales > Orchidaceae > Platanthera > Platanthera zijinensis. Next base: position 85,251,537 of record CM077091.1, read on the forward strand.
CTACGGATGTCCACACGAGCACAGAGAACCCTTAAACTCTTGTTGGACAAGATCTAGGTTAGAAGAAGGTATGCCCTCAACATCTCCGCGACTTGCTAGAACTGTTAAGGGAGAGGCGACAACGACGAAGATGAAGTCTTAAGAAACTCTTTTCGGCGATGGCAACAAGTCGGGTGGTCAGCGGGAAGGATCGGCGATCGCGACCTAGGTGGAACAATTCTGTCGGGATGAAAAATCGTCATTCTCGATCTCGTATGATTAGGTCAGAAAAACTGCCTATCTTAATTTCGGTTTACTATTTACATCGTATATATACAGAAGACCGAAACATCCAATACCCGCAGACCACGCCGAACCAGACTTAAAAGAATCAAGCCGGAGGTAACAATATTCGTTGAGTTTACATGTATATATCCGAAGAATCAAGAACCATTCATCAAAATAATAAGATGATACTCGACGAATTCAGACAATATTTCGTCTAAAGCATCAAGTCGATACTCGACGAAACCAATACTAATTCGTCGAGATAATAAGATGACACTCGATGAACCAAGTACAATTCATCAAGATACAATTATGATACTCGACGAATTCAGATAGATTTGTGGGAACCTTAAGACTATACTCGACGAATACCTTAGAGTCTTCTGAAAACTTACATGATGACATTCACAATATAGGTCCCGAAATGAAAATCTTTCATATCAAGAATGTCATAGGCTTGGTCCTTCACTCATATCACATATGAGCAAGGTCAACACAAAACTTTCCAACTTCTCTAATGCTCTTATGTGTGACCCCATAGGCTCATATTACATTGGCAGTGAGACTACATCTTTGATTACTTCCAGATCTATTACTTCCAGATCTATACCATAACAAACATCATTCTTAAATATAGAACAACAATTGTTCTTAATAATAAAATAAAATCCAATCATGTCCAAACATGAAATAAATATAATGTTTCCAGTTATGGAAGGAATATAATAATAATTATCCAGTTCTATTATAAGCCCACTGGGCAAAGAAAGACGGTAAACTCCTACAATGACAGCAGTAACTCTAGCTCCATTGCCAACATGCAAATCCACCTCTCCTTTACTTAGCAATCTTCTCCTTCCACGTTCCTGCACATTTATACAAACGTGAGAAACACATCCGATATCCAATACCCAGGATGATGAAGTAGAAAGGTTTATCTCTATAACATAAATATCTGAAGCGGAACTCATACCTCCCTTCATTTTCTATAAACCCTCAATATAAGAAGGACAGTTCCTATTCTAGTGACCAGCCTTGCAACAGTGGTGGCATTTTCCTTCTTTCGCAAAGCCTTTCTTATTCAGTGTTAAATACTTGGGCTCAAGAGATGACTTAGGTCCAACCTTCATCTTCTTGAAACCCTTAGCCTTGCCCTTGCCTTTATGCACCATCAGTATGGGGCTAGCAGGCTTAACCTTCTTCATATTGATTTTGGTAGTTCTCAATATGCCTAGGATCTCGGGTAGTGTCTTATCTATTTCTTTCACATTATAGTTCAAGATAAACTGCTCGTAACTATCCGACAACGATTGCAGGATTAGGTCTGTAGACAACTCTTGGCCCAGAGGAAAACCTAGTCTATCAAGGTTATTTATATACCCAATCATCTTGAGTACGTGAGTCCCTAATAGGTCTCGAGCTCCTATCTTACACTGAAAAAATGCCTTGGTGATGCCAAACCTCTCTTGTTGAGCTTGCCCTTGAAACATTTTCTTGAGATGCTCGTCAATTTCTTTACAACTCATGTTCGCATGTACCTTCTAAAGCTCAAAGTTTATGGTTTCCAGCATAAGGAATTCGACATCCAAGGAGTCATCTTGATACTTCTTATAAACATCTTTATTAGGTTGGGACACATTCTCGACTTGCTCATCAGGGTACTCCTCTTCCAAAACATAGAGCTTACGCTCTTTCCTGAGAACAATTCTCATGTTCCTGTACCAGTCCAAATAATTTGTCCCGCTCAGTTTCTCCTTCTCAAGGATGGCTCTAAGGGATATGGTGGAATGGGATCACTTGTCATGAAAATTCTACAAGAATTTATGCAAAGAAAAATTCAGTACTACATTTCAAAATATATTTTTCATTTTAATTAGGACTTTAACTAAAATTACTCCAACTATTTTAATCAAACTGATAGCCCTCGATATTAATTCGGAGAGTTTATGCGAGCAACTCTCTTAGTGGACAAGATCTGTATTTCACCAAAACTATGAGTCAACTTTGGCTTTTCTCTTACAATGTAGTTATTTAGGTAGGCAACGCTTGCCGATTGCATCATAATGCAACTCTTGTATGGTTGTTGAATAACTCCTTATTCGCATCCATCATCTGGCACATGCCAACCCTATGCCTATGGGAAATCAAATTTTGATGTCACTTAGTTAAGTTTAACCCGATGTCGATAGTTGGATATAATAATTATCCGCTTGCACCCTTACCAAGATAAGTTAATGCACTTTGCTTTGGCAAGCCTACACTTCATCGATCGGGGCAGAAAGAGTGTCATCCATCGGATGGCATTCAAATACTTAATATTACATAAGGGATTTTAGATAATTGATTAACATTTAATCATGGTTAACAATTAACCAATGTGTACATTCATAAATAAAACTTATAACATTCACAATCCAAATGCATCCCAGATGTACAAAAAAATCATCAACACTTGATGAACTGGATTAAATCTGAACATCTAGAACCCTTCTAAATCTCCAGATTTACATGCATTGGACATGAGCAACATTAACTCCACTTACACAGTATACAAGCTCATATCTCAATATGAGATTCAAAATCTAACACACTTAGATTCACAAACCAATCAAGAGGGACGGTTACTGTTAAGGAGTAAAAAAGATATCACAAAAAAATCACATGCGTTCCTAGCCGGGTCTTAGGGTTAGAACCCCATACGGGGTCCAAGGAGCAACACCAACTCCACTACCACCAATTTCACACAAAATTCCATCAACATTTGATGTTCCAGGAATAGATTTGAGCATTTAGAATGCTTCTAAATTTCCAGATCTACACGCATTAGATTTAATAACTTCTGAAACAATGATCATCACACAACCTTGCTTTGATACTACTGTTGGATTTTACTACACGACACAACAGTTGTGCGCAGCGGAAGAAGGAATTAGAAAACCCAAAATAAATATGTATCTTGCGACGAACATTGATCAAGAAGTAACATTGTTGTAAATAAAATTTTACCTTTATGGTATTGAGTCACAACTCAACCATGGTGCTCTGAAGAAGTCCGACGAACACTAGCGGCTGGAGTTTCGATCATAGAATAGTTTCTATGCCTCTACGGATGTCCACACGAGCATATAGAACCATTAGACACTTATCACACAAGATTTAGTTGGAATAAGGTATGCCCTCAACGTCTCTATGGCTTGCTAGAACCGTTAAGGGAGAGGCGGCAACGACGAAGATGAAGCCTTAGGAAACTCTTTCCGGCGACGACAACAAGTCAAATGGTCGACAGGAAGGATCGGCGATTGCAACCTAGGAGGAACAGTTTTGTCGGGAATAAAAATCGATGTTCTTGGTCTCGCACAATTAGGTCAAAAATACTGTATATCTTAATTTCGATTTATTATTTACATCGTATATATACAGAAGACCGAAACAGTCGATACCCGCAGACCACGCCGAACCAGACTTAAAAGAATAAAACCGGAGGTAACAACATTCATCGAGTTTACACGTATATATCCGACGAAACAAGAACCATTTGTCGAAATTATAAGATGATACTCGATGAATTCAGACAATAATTCGTATAAAGCATCAAGTCAATACTCGATGAAACCAAGACCAATTCGTTTAGATAAGAATACGATACTCGACGAACCAAGTCCAGTTCATCGATATAACATTACGATACTCGACGAATTCAGACAGATCTGTGTGAACATCAAGACTATACTCGACAAATTACCTTAGAGTCTTCTAAAAACTTACTTGATGACTCATATTCACAATATAGGTCCCGGAATGAAAATCCTTCACATCCAAAACATCATAGGCTTGGTCCTTCACTCATATCACATATGATCAAGGCCAACACAAACCTTTTTAAGTTCTCCAATGCTCTTATGTGCGACCCCTTAGGCTCATATTACATTAGCAATGAGACTACATGTTTGATTACTTCCAGATCGTCATAGAAACACCAACAGCAGCAGAGGGTGGTATTGCACCTAGGACGTGTCTTGGCCCACTACTTTGTCTACCAAGCAACCTATCTTCCACTGAAGTCAATTGGGGTGCGTCGAGTTCCTCTCTGGTATGAGGGGGAAAGGGGGGGAAGAAAAAGTAAAGGAGGGGGAGGAGAAGGAAAGGGGGGAGAGGGAGAAAGAGAGAAGAGGGAAAGGAAGAAAGAATAAAGGCAAGGAGTGAGGAAGTAAGACAACAAAAAGATCATGAGTGCAACAGAAATATCATCCATCCCTTCTTGAGTGCAATAGAATGACCCTACACAAAAGTATCGTGAAATATATTATTGTATTTCTTTTTAAAAAAATTGGCAGAGGTTAAACAGATCCATCAATTACTGCAATAACACTTCTTATTAGGTATTCTGCGACAATTTTTTATGCCTTTCGCAATGCTTAAAACATTGCGATTGAATTTGTGACACTTTGTAAAATGTCGCAAAGGCGTTGTGAAAGTGTTCGTGGCGTTAAAGTTGTGTGACACCATTTAGATAACCACAATGATTAACTTGTAGGCATTCATGATGTTTTTTTATTGAAAGCGTCGTGAATGGTTCTCTAACAAAATGCCCCAAATAAATTTGATTTTTTTAAATATCGTCGCCCTTAAAAAAAATTTATAACCACAAAAAATTTTTGTTTTTTATATCTGACGTCACTTTAAATTTTACATAAACTTGGTTATCCAACAACAAAACACTGAAAAAACCACATTGCAAAGATCCAAAAATAGAGGTCGCAGTGCAGCTGACAAACAATAAACTAAAATCACACACAAATGATATTTTATTTATCTATACTAAATCTTTAACATCAAATAAATAAATCCGCTAAAAGATAACTTTATCCCCATCAACAGATAAACTAAACCAAAAAATCTTCAACAAAATTGACAAAATAGATCTCAGATCCAAACAATTGAAGTCCAATGCCTCAGTAAGAAAGCAGAGCAGCGAATGAGATGAAGCCTTTGCCTTAACGTCGGTGGAAACCTGAGGGCATGAATTAACATTACTCTTCCACCCAGCCAGGTGAACACCAACGAGCATAGAACAGGCCCGAATCTGGCAACTATCATCCAAATAATGCTCTTATAGAGTAAGGTTATAATGAAGATATTATGCAATTACAAATCTACACAAATGAGAAAATAAATTGCACATATCTAATTAATTTAATTATGCGGTGAGTAAAGCATTCATACATAGAATGCAACTGTCCCAAATCTTTTGCTACAATAGTAATAGAGGAAATCATCAAGCTCTCTAATATTAAATTTAACTGAATAAGATGGTGAATTGAAAAGCATTGGCCAGATAAGATTTTTTTTGAATACGAGGAAAAGCATTTGACTGTTTAGACTATATGACCTTAAAATTTACTAAATAGCTCCTCTTGACTTCTCAATTGGCAGTTTTAGCATCCCAAAAGGGGTACATAATTGTCATGTGCCAACATATGCAAAAAATCCTATAGCTTACAACTTGTCTTATATTTCCTCCTATAAGAAAATTACTACCAGAATTTGAATCCAAAGAAATTGCATCTACAAATATATATAGATTATTTAATTGGCACATGCTACCATGTTCTGGGTTTGAATATGATGCTTGAGCCTAAATTTAGAGGATAGCTTCAACAAATGAACTTGTAAAGTGCAGTTCCTTGCACTTAAAGCAAGTTTTGATTAACTTAGATGCTTCAAAACAAAAAAGTCACAAAAAGTATACTTGAGAGTTGAGAGCATTGGAAGATTGAAGGTAAGTATTCATCTCACCCAGTTACTATTGGACGAATAGATGCTTGGTACTTGAAACATCATTTTGGATACTCTCTAGGATGTCAAGCAAAATAAGGATCAAGTTTAATTCAAATAATTTGAAGCTAGATTGGTGAAATGAACTGCAAACACAACATTTGATGAGAGGTTTTTACTCATTATTTATCCAATGTTTCTCAAAAAATTTAAATAATTACAGATATTGTATTTTTTGTATGAATAAATTGAGAAAGATGAATCTCTCATGAGGCAATTATATCAATACGACAAATTTGAGAATGAAATTTATTCTCATAAAATACTTAAATTGCATAACTATTTTAAAAGTTAACAAAGGAATCATTTAACTATTTTGAATAAATTTGAAAGTATTGAAATGAGAACGTGCAATGGAAAGAGTAAATATTTTGGAAAAATGCATTTGAAATTGAATGGAGAAGTCCAAATGACAATGCATGATCATAAAAAAATAAAAACCAAAATCCAATCATACCTAAGGAAGGCTTAAGCTTTGGTTGAAGACTCCTTATAACCTGAAAATGATCAAGGAAATAGTTAAAATGAGTCTATATATTATATTTCAAATTAATACTACTTTTGAGAAGTTAATTAGTAGACAAGCAAAGAGATTATGCAGAAGGAGTACCTATAGGATGGGAATAAGAGATGAAAAGTTAATCAGATGAAAGAGCAAAAATATTTGGGCTTTGGTTATCTTCAATTTGATGACTAAATTGGGCAAAATTGATGGTTATCATAACATGAAAAGCATCGATAACTAGAAGGGTGTAGCAATCACATGGAGTTCCTTCTAATACAGGCACTAAGAAGGTATTATTGAACTCAACCTTACCCCAACATTTGAAGAGATGTTGCTTCCATGATTCTAAACTAAATAGCTGATATTATAGCCCAGAACTAAAAAGCTCATTATTCACCTCACACTCCAACAAACAACCATAAAACAAAGAATCAATAGAGCTTATATGTAACAAGATAAAATATGACTTCATACAAAATAGACAAAAGTGATTTCCTAACAAAACAAGAAGGGAAAAAGGTAAACCAAGCATGTTGCATCTTGCTTCAAAAGAAATCCACAGAGAATCATCCACAATCCAGAGAATTAGGTAGGTAATAAACAAGGAGCAACATGCAATTATTTGCATCTTTTATACACCCACAATTTTAGAAGTATGGTACGTGTGCAATAGATGATTATTTATAAGTTAATTCCAAAGAACAATAAAAACTAAACTTCCTCTTAATAAGATAGTGAATATGTTATTTACAGGCATTCATGATGATGAAGAAACAAATGATTCATACACAACTATAATCGGGCATAAGAAGGAAGCTGTAGTAAGAATAATTAAAGAAAAATTCCACAACATTATATTGAAAAAGTGCAGGGACCCTTTGAACATCTAGCTATATATTTAGAATTATGTTTTGAAGCTCTGGATGCATTCCCCTCAAAGGATGAACAATAACATGGCTTTTGTCTTATAGAATGTGTTATCCTTGTACTGTGGTCATCCATACAGCCTTCGTCCCACCAAATTACTTCTCCCCCATCATCAATGTGGTGAGACTTCAATAAAGGGTTAGTTGATCCTCCAACTCTAGAGATCCAATAATAAAGTGGATAAGTAATTAGAAACAACCTCACTGGTATATTTCACTTTCCACCCCTATAAAGGAAACCTACCCCATCTTTAATATTCGAACATAAGCTTATCAAGCCATGCATGCCATCCCAAGGAAAACCTTTAAATAAGAAATAAAGGATCACTGTGTAAAAACAAACAATTACAGAATTAATGAAAGCATCAGAAGAAGACAACTTATGTTCAGCACCCTCGACCTTCAATATCATGTTCTATAGAAATGATCTGAGCACTGATCCAACAAACTAGCAAGGAGTTGTTGGAAGTCGGAATCTTATAATTCTATAGCAAAGTTCCTGATGTAAAATATATTTCTTTTAAAAGAATGCTAATAAGTTGAAACTAGAGAAATACATCACAATAAAATCTCGGGATATTAAAGATTATATTTTGCAAAGAATTAAGCACATCAATTTCTACTTACTTTCACGCTAAATGAATGTTGAATTGAAGCCCACGACATTTACTGGCATTTCAATACCTACCAAAATCCAATCACTTGTAAGCTTTATGTCATAAGTAAAAATTGTGTTTATAAATTTATTATCAACATGAATTTGAAGTAATTCTAGACATAAACAATTTCTAAAACTTCTGATTGATTAGTTAAGAAACAATAAAACCTGAATTAATTGTTCATGTATGCAGTTAACAAATGGAATGAAGGAAGCGTAAAAACTAATCATGCTACCGGATGCCAAATATAAATTAGTAAGGGACTATTAAAAACAATAATATAAGAAAAGCAGCTTACCCTTCTTTGCCCTTACCCTCGAAAATGATTTCAATAGTATAGTACTACATGGAGCCATCAAATTTGTCCATGGCCTTATCGATGGTATTGAGGGTCGATTCGTGCGCCGCAGAAGCTCCATGATAGTACAAATGAGAGATTTCTTAATAATGAACCTACTAATTTTGAACTACTAGTGACATTGTTAATACTATGACCAATAAATCCTAAGATAGAGGATAACACATAATCTTAGCATGGATTTTAACCATTATCCCTAGGACATGCACAGGTAGGAAGTAATGTTGGGTATTGTATCCACAATAACCTAGATTTATGTGAAATCACCCTTGAACTAAGATGAATTAAGTATGTATTTGATGTTATTCTTTAGTTGAGTGCTTGCAGGTCATTATTGCTAAGTGTAGACCAATTTCAGTTTACAATGAGTCACCAAACACAGGACCATGCAATGTAATCCCTCATTATGTGACCCATGGTGTTGACTCATGAGTAACCTCTCTATTGGGATGCACTTCATTTTCAAGTACTAAAGCTATGGAAGAAAGAAAGGGTTGTTGTTTTTCAACAAAGAAGAATCAAGTTTTCAGAAAAAAAATTCTAAGTCTTTTTCTCGAGAAAAGAAGTCTATTCCTCGAGAAGTCTAAGTATATTTCTCAAGAAAGCAAAGCTGTTCACGAGAAACCATAAGACTTCTCGGAAAATTGTTTGAAAATATTCTTTAAGTCTTTTTCTCGAGAAAGCCCTGAAGATTTTTCGAGAAGCCAAGTTAGTTCTCGAGAAAAGCATAGTAGTTCTCGAGAAGTCGAAGTTGTTTCTTGAGAAGCTAAGTATTTTTCTCGAGAAATCAAATCCCTCTTGAGAAATCAGTTTTTCAGCTCAAAGAATTTGGATTAAGTAAATTTCTCAAGAAAGCCATGTCATTTCTCGAGAAAGCAAATCATTTCTCGAGAAATCAAGTTTCCTATCGATAAATCAGTATTTCACTTCACAAATTTTCATTAAGTATTTTTCTCGAGAAGGCTATGACCATTTCTCGAGAAACCAAATTCTTCTCGAGAAATAGAGTTGCAGAAATTTCTTTTTAAACAAGTCTGACGGGATTTCGATATAATCTAAGTATCTCATGATTGGTCCACATGGATCATTCCTTAATGATTTCAGACCGTTAGACGATGTTCTATATAAAGTCTTTTCAAAGGATTCGCTAACCCTAATTACAGTAATCAGAATCGCACCGTAATTTTAAATTTGGTAGAAGTTGTGCTGTCTTCATCGTCGTTCTTCTTTGTCGCTCCTCTCTCGATCCACTGATTCCAATAAGAAAGATTCGACATATCCTAGATTCAAAGATTCTTCAACATCTACTTGATCGTGTCGAATCTTAAGTTTTTAGATAAAGTTTTCACGGGATTTCTTCCTCAACATCTTCTCAGAGATTTCAGTTTTCAAGAAAGAAGAACCTTGAATATTTCAGATCTGGAAGTACAAAATTTTTATTTTTGTTGTAAAAATTTTTTTAACTCTTGTAGGAGCTTTGTCTCCGAGATTATAGGAAGTAAGTTCTTTCGAGTGTAGATCCCGTTCTGTGGGATCAAGTTTGTAGGAGTGTTTTATCTCCGAGTTGTAGGAGCATTGCTCCGAGGTGTAGGATTGTTGAAATCCGAGATATAGTGAAGTAGCTGAGGCTAGCCGTGGTGCTAGATAGGTGAGGTAGAGAGTAGACGTACCCAATATTGGGGAACCACTATAAATTACTTGTGTTGTCTGGGTTGTGCTTGATTATTTTCTGTGTTAATATCGCTCAAATTTTTATTCTGCAAAATATGCAGAACTCACCTATTCACCCCCCTCTAGGTGATTTAGGTAGACAGCTAGATACTTTCAATTGGTATCAGAGGGAAGGTTGTTCACAAAAAGGTTCACATCTTAAACAGATCTACTTTTAGTTGTCGAAGAGATTATCAAGCATGGACAGATCTAAGGATTTTGCAAAGCTTCCAATGTGCACCAAAGCTAACTTTCCCCTGTGGAAAGAGAGATAAGATTCTTCATGAAAGTTGTTGATCCCTGCATCTTCATGATAGTGGAAGAAGGTCCCTATGTTCTCATGATTGCTTCCATTATCGATCCAACCAGGAAAGTGCCGAAGAAACTGATGGATCTTGACAAAGATGAGATTGCCCTTATCTCTCTAGACAAGAAAGCCAAGAATATCATTGCAAGTGCAGTCGATGATTCAATGTTGCAGAACCTAATACACTGCCAATCTTCCAAGGAAATTTGGCAGTCTCTGATAGTTTTGATGGAAGCCACCGAAGAAGTAAGGGATGACAGAAGATATCTTTTGAACCAGAAGTATGAGGCTTTCAAGCAAGGACCCAAGGACAAAAGAGCTGATACATCTGAAAACTTCTTCAAGATCGTCAACAGCCTGAAGAGCTACGACCAGGTTTTTACAAATGGAGAACTAAATGACAAGTTCCTAAGATCCTTAACTAAGAAATGGGACAATAAGATTTGTGTTATCAGGGATTTTGGGAGACTGGCTGACACTGACCCCCAGAACCTCTTTGGGAAGCTTATGTCCTATGAGCTTCAAATCAACGCCAGAAAAGATTAAGAAGTGGTCAGCAGATCTTCATCAAAGGAGAAGTTTGTTGCACTGAAGGTAGATAGCTCAAGGAAGGCTAAAGCAGCTTTTCCTACTCCCACTCTGGAAGAAAGTGAAGAAGAATACTCAGAGCTAAACACCTCGGGATCAGAGTTATCTGATGGAGAGTTCTCTCTTCTCTCCAGACAGTTCAAGAAGTTTCTCAGTAAGAAGAAACAAATAAGAGGCAAAGACTCCTCATATAGAAGATCACGTCACGATGGTGATCATCAAAAGAAACGTCACACAAATGAAAAGTATAAGTCCAAATAGAACAAACATATTTCTACTAACATTGTGTGTTATTGTTGTAATAAGCCAGGTCACATGATCACTGACTGCCCTTATAAGAAGAAGGAGGGTGGAAGAAGAGAAGAGCACAACTCCTCCCACAGCAAAAAGAAGGAGAAGAGCTTCATGGAAAAGAAGTAGAAGACCTTCAGTGACACTGACTCATCTGAATCAAGTGAGAATGAAGAAGCCTACTTCGGGCTCATGGATCACTCTGACGAAGAATAAGCTAACCCCCAATTTCTTGGGGAGGTAAATTCTCACACCATTCTTTTAGAGTCTGATGCTCCAGACGATGATCATGAGGACTGTTCCTCTGATGATGAATCAGAACTCAAGGCTCAATATAAAGAGCTAATCAAGGCCTATGTCCGGTGTAGAAAAGTTGTTAGAACTCAGGCCAAGGAGATCAAATCCCTTAAGGCTGAGGAGATCACTCTGAGGGAGGAAGTTGCAAGAATGAACTCACTCAGAGAGGAACTCCATGCCCTGGCTGATGATAATAACAGCTCACACGAGCTCCTTAACCAAAAAGAGAAAATCATCGAGAAGTTTGAAGGACAGCTTGTTATTGAAAAGAAACTTGTTGAAAGTTTCTCCAAGCCTAAGAAAATCCTTCCATTTGTTGTTGAATTCTCTGCTAAGGAAAAAGGAGCTAGCTTAGTTCATATGGCTGTTCCTAATAAATCTTCCAGGAGGGCCAAGGCTAAAAAGAAAAATAAGGCTGCTACAAAAGCAACTACCAAAGAGAAAGTTTTTTTCCTTCAAATGAATTTGATTTTTATAGCTCCTATAGTCACTTGACAAGACCAATTTAGTTTGAACCTGTCAAGTACTATAAGGGCTGGAATCATCCCCAAAACTTTGGTGGAAGTGTCTTTAAGGCACCTTTTGAAGAGATCAGATCTATAGTCCCTATGTTCATGGTCATAACAATAAGAAGGCACCAAAAGCCAAAACTGGTGTGCCTAAGGCTAAAGAGATTCGGAGCTCCTGTATATGCTGCAACCAGGAGGCCTCCACCTCTAAGAATGCTTCCCCTACTAGACCTCACGTTCAAAGGGTAAAGCAAGAATACAAAAGGAGGTACACAAGATTCGACTATTGGTGCTGCTAATAAATTGGTCATTTTGGCCCAAATTGTTGGTACAACCCTACTAATTTTGTAACCCCACGAGTAAGCTATGCGATACCGACCACTTGCAAGGTTAATTTTCCTTGAAGGCAGTATGCTGACCAGGAACCAAGGACCCAAATACGTTTGGGTTCCTAAGGTAAACTGATCTATTTTTGCAGGTTGGTCCAAAGGCCAACAAAATGCTTATCTGGTATTTGACAGTGGATACTCTCGACATATGACCGAGACAAGAAGCCTACTTCAAAATTATACTCCAGTCATAGATGGTCCAAAGGTTATCTTTGGTGGCTCTGATCGGGGAATTACAAAAGGCTACGGTATGATTTCTAATGGTGTAGTCTCATTCACTAATGTGGCTTATGTGAAAGGTTTAGAACATAATCTAATTAGCGTAAGTCAGTTTTGTGATAAAGGCTTCATTGTTACTTTTTCTAAGGATCAGTGCCTGATAAAATTGGCCTCTACTATGGAGACGGTATTAATAGGCACTAGGAGTAAAAATATTTTGTGTCTTAATTTTCTATGTTTAGACACTTCTACACCAGTGTGTTTTGTTGCAAAAGACAGTGCATCTCTTTGTGACCAATGACACAAGAGACTAGCATATATTAATTTCAAAACTATTAACATGTTATTTTCTCAAGACCTAGTACGTGACGCACCGACTATTAAATGCATTAAATAGAGTCCATATCACGCATGCCAAATGGGCAAGCAGACAAGGGCTGCCTTTAAGGGTATTGCTGATAAAGATTCCTCAAGGTGCTTATATTTACGACACATGGACTTATTCGGTCCAATGCAAGTTCGTAGCTTAGGAGGTAATTCAAATATGCTGGTAATTATTGATGATCACTCACGTTTTATTTGGGTGTTTTTTCTGAAAGAAAAGTCAGATACCTTTGACGTGTTCACGAATTTTGTCAAGCAAATTTAGAACGAATTAAACTGTTCAGTGGTTAGAATCAGAAGTGACCATGGAACAAAATTTGAATCTAGCGCCATGACAGAATTTTGTGGAAGTCTAGGTATCTTTCATGAGTTTTCCTCCCCACGTACTCCACAACAAAATGGAGTTATAGAGAGAAGGAATAGAGCACTCATTGAAGCATGTACTATAATGCTGACTGACTCCTCTCAACCATAGTAATTCTGGGCTGAGGCTGTCAATACAGCTTGTTACGTGCAAAACAGAGCATTGATCAACATGAATCATCGTAAGACTCCCTATGAGCTACTAAAAGGCAGGAGACCGACTATGTCCTACTCCAGGATCTTTGGCAGCAAATTCTATGTACTTAATAATGGAAAATATCATCGTACAAAGTTTGAAGAAAAATGTTTTGAAGGTATTTTTGTAGGTTATAGTATCCATAATAAGGCTTATAGAATTTTTAATAAGAAAACTCTGGTGGTAGAAAAATCGATAAACGTTATATTCGATGAGACGAGCATGCTACATAGCAGCTCTTCCAGTGTTTTCGTTGAAGATGCAGGTTCAAAGCTGAAACAGTTAAGCTTGGATGAGACAGTTGAAGAAAATACTCCAAAGTTCATCAAGATCACTCCTCCAACCTCAATTGGAGAAGAAGATCACCAAGATGAAGAAGTTATCCAAGTTGAAGAAGAAACTCTAGAAATTGTGGAAGCTCCCGATACAAGGACCCTAGAGCTCAGACACTTGAGGGATCACCCGGTTGATCAAATCATAGGAGATCCTCGTGATGGTATAAGAACTCGAAGAGATATTACTAATGAAAATATGCATTTGTGTTTTTTCTAACAGGTTGAACCAAAGAAATTTGAAGAAGCAAATAAAGACGCATCTTGGATAGTTGCAATGGAAGAAGAAATCAATCTGTTCAAGCGCTACCAAGTCTGGAAGCTTGTACCAAGACCCAAAGGAAAAAATGTAATTGGAATAAAGTGGGTCTACAAGAACAAGATGGATGAAGATGGAACCATCATCAAAAACAAAGCCAGACTCATAGCTAAAGGATATAAACCGGAAGAGGGAATCGATTTTGATCAGACCTATGCTCCAGTTTCAAGACTCGAAGCCATCAGGTTATTCCTATCATATGCTGCTCTCATGGGCTTCATTGTTTATCAAATGGACGTGAAGTCAGCCTTCCTCAATGGTAAAATAAAGGAAGAAGTATATGTGGAACAACCCCCAGGTTTCGTTGATCCTAACCATCCTGATTATGTTTATTTATTATTTAAAGCTTTATATGGTTTAAAATAAGCTCCACGAGCTTGGTATGAAATGTTGTCTATCTTTATTCTTAAGAACAAGTTCACAAGGGGAAAGATAGATAAGACATTATTTCTTAGGGAAGTAAAAGGCAAGATTTTGCTAGTACAAATCTATGCTGACGATATTATCTTTGGCTCTACTGATGACAACCTTTGCAAGAAGTTTTCCAAACTTATGCAATGGAAGTTTGAAATGAGTAGTATGCGTGAGCTGAAGTATTTCTTAGGACTTCAAGTGAAGCAATCTGAAGATGGAATTTTCATCTCTCAGACGAAGTTCACAAAGGAGTTGCTAAAAAAAATTGGAATGGAGAATGCAACCTCTATGAGGACTCCAATGGGTTCAGCTATGTCTCTAGACAAGGATGCGAAAGGGAAACCTTTTGATGAAACCAAATACAGAAGCATAATTGGATCCTTGCTCTATCTTACTGCTAGCAGGCCTGACATAATGTATTCAACGTGTGTGTATGCTAGAAATCAGGTGAACTCTACGGAATCTCAATACACAGTTGCAAAGAGGATTTTGAGATACCTTAAGAGAACACCAAATCTTGGCTTATGGTACCCAAGAAGTAATGATAGCGAACTAATTGCATTTTCAGATGCAGAATTTGCAGGTAGCAAAGACGATAGAAAGAGCACTTCTAAGACTTGCCAATTCCTAGGAAGAAGGCTCATAGCTTGGAGTAGCAAGAAACAGAATTGTGTTGCAATGTCAACCGCCGAGTAAGAATATATTTCTGCAAGCAGTTGTTGTGCACAACTTCTCTAGATAAAGAATCAATTTGAAGACTGCAACTTGAAGTTCAGGGATACTCCAATGTTTTATGACTCCTCCAGTGCTATAGCAATTGCCAACAATCCAGTTTCTTACAGCCGGACAAAGCACATTGAATTGAGATATCATTTCATCCGTGAGCATGTGGAGAATGGGTACATCAATCTCCAGTATGTTCCAACTAATAGGCAAGTTGCAGATATCTTCACAAAGCCACTAAACGAGGCCAAGTTCTCCTTCTTCAAGAAATAACTTGTTATGCTTAACATGGAGTCCTGAAAAGTTCATATTTGAAGTCAAGAGAAGATTCTGAAATCAACCACTAAAAAAATTTCAAGAGAATTCTTACTCAGCAAACCTTCAGATAATTTCAAGCTTAGAAATGGATTTCTCGGAAAACTTAATGAATTTCTCGGAAAAAGTAATGGATTTCTCGAGAAACAACTAATATTTCTCGGAAAATTACTGGATTTCTCAGAAAATTAATGGACTTCTCGGGAAACTTAAATGGACTTATCGGAAAACAATCTGGGCTTGTCAACTTCTCGAGGAATCGGCTAATCTAAATTTTAAAAGAAGAATTCGAACCGTCATTCCTCAGGTACGCCTTTCTTTATTCTTCAAAATTTTTAATTTTATATAAATAAAAGATTCCATAGAATGTCCAAATCCACAAATTCGAAAAAGCCTTTCCCAAGAAAGACCATTCAGTTCCGCTGAAGGCCTCGGCCATTCTTCTCGGAAAAGTTAGAAATTTCTCATCTTCTTCAATCGATGCCTCCTACTGCAAAGATTGGCGTCGGTAGTGAGTTCGTTTGCTCAGGTATTACAGAAATTTCAGATTATTTCGGCAATGTCATTCTTCTACTTGAAACCGCCGGCCTTTCCTTCATTCTCGAGCATCCGTGCAAAGTTCTGCTTCCAGAAGTTGAAGAGTTCTTCAAAAATGCTAAGCTTCAGAGGAGTGGGAAACTGGTGAAAAGTTCGGTCAAAGATGTAAAGATCAAGATCAAACTGTCCTCTTTAACATAATTTCTGAGATTGCCCTCCATTGATGAGGAAGACTACTTGGAAGAACCTGATTATTCCAGGGCTCTGTCATTCTATGGTCTCTCCCAATCCATTACCTCCATCCGCAGACAATATATGAATGATGAAAGCAAGTTGTTGGCAGATATACTAGGAAAAGTCCTCCTCTGCAAAACAGGTTCACTTGGATACATATCCTCTGATTTCTTCTGCATGATGACAGTTGTGGTATGTCGCAAGAAATTCCAATGGGTACACATGCTATTTGACAAGATTAAGGAAAGTATGAAGGCACCTAACTTTGCAAGAATCATTTCTCTTTATTTGAATCAAGTGCACCCTGAGATTTTTGACTAGTCCAATGGTGTGTCCATTCACCACCTGAAGAAAGTCACCCTCTCATCAACCAACAGATGGGAAATCAGAATACTAAGGTCAGGCCAAGCTCCAGTAGTTCCAAGGTTCATAGTTGATGAGGAAAGGACCCCATCTCCCCTTCTTACAAATATAGTTGGCATATCTGGTATAGCTGTTGAGGGGGAGCCTGCTCCTTTAGTTCATGAAGAAGATCAGCAAGCTGAGGTCCCAGAAATAGAGTTTCAGTCAGATGTTCCTACAGACCAGGTTCCAGAGGAAGTTCCTGTTGATGATGTAGAAGTAGAAAAGGAAAGTCAAGCTCAGTTTGATGATGAGAAGAGCACCTCTGAGCATGATGGTGGGTTAGGTATGGATGTTGATTCTTCCTCTGATCAGGAAAATTCTCCTGATGAAACTCCAGAAGATTCTAAACCCTAGGAACAAGTTGAGGGGAAGAATGAAGTTTTGCTCTCTATTGAGGAAGAAGTTATCCCAGAACTTGCAGAACCTCCTCTCAAGAATCTAGAATTCTCTCTACCTATTATTCTTAGTGAGGAAGGGGATGTAATGACTTCTGCCCAAAGAGGCAAAAGCTCAGTTGTAGTTGAAGAAATACCAATCTAGATAGCTCCAACTCTACCTCCTTCCCCTCCTCCAGCTGAAATCATTCCTGATGATACCTTGTTGGGTAAGATTGAGTCTTTGTTGACTAAGCAAAGAGAGTACTTTTACAAGTCTCTCAAAGAAGTGACAGAAAAAGTAACTGCCTTGAGAAAGAGATGAGCAGAGGATTTGCTGAAATCCAAAATAATACAGATGAATTCAAAGGACTGCTAAATATTGGTGGCAATGCTTTGGACCACACTATCACTAGTGTTGGTGAAGTCATGAATCAAGCAGTCACTGTGGCCAACAATCAGATACAATTGCTGAAGAAAACTGAACAACAGAACTTCAAAACTTGTGAAGAGATTGGGAAATTCAAAGAAGATGCCATATAGACTCTAACTGTAGAAGTCAGAAAGGGGGAGTATAAGGTGAAAGAAAATCTAGACCGCAAAGTTCAAGAAATGAAGAATTAGTGGGATAATTAACTGAAAGAGATCAATACAAGTGTAAAAAAGCATATTAAAGGTGTAAACATCTATACTTATGAGACTGTTGTGTGGATGCACAACCGAATCTTTCCGGATTTTCAAGTTGACCTAAATGCTGCTCAACATCCTCATCTTAATCCAAATGTCTACAAGCCTACTTTTTCTCCTAGACCTAAATAGTATGAAGCTCCTCCTAAAAACTATTCTCAAGTCTGGACTTCTGATCAGTCAGAGATTCCTCAAGACCTACCTCCTGAAATGTCAGTGCCAAAGAAAAGGAAATATGATGATGGTGCTTCTACCAGCCGATCTATTCTAAGTCAAGGAGTTGCTAAAAGGAAAGAACAGGAATTTGCTGAAGTTTGGAGTCAAACCTCTAAGTCTCTAATTCTAGACACTCTGAAGCTGGTTGTGGAATTTAATGAAAATAAGGATGATCATTACAGTAACAAGGAGTGGGAGCTATATGAGAAGTCATTGACAAAAAGAAGGATTTATGATCGTGAATATGGCTGTAATAATCCTAATGCTCCTCCTCGACCTCCAAAGTATTAACCCAAGCCCTTCAGTTATCAAAAAAGGAAACAAGAGAAGAAGGAACGACAACACCAACAATAATACAAATTATTTGAGATTATCAGTGTTATAGAATTTTGTGGACCAAGATATTTCTATGGACCAATTCTATATATATATATATAAAATTTTGAAGTTTGATGATATTATTATCTCTTATCTCTCATTGCATATATTGTTTTACTTGTTAGTTAATTCTTTAATTATCTTGATATAATTCACCTTAGTGTAGAGAGTTCTGACTTCTATAAATATGAGGAGATTGTTGAGTATTATATCCACAATAACCTAGATTTGTGTGAAGTCACCCTTGAACTAAGATAAATTAAGTATGTATTTGATGCTATTCTTTATTTGAGTGCTTGCAGGTCATTATTATTAAGTGTAGATCAATGTCAGTTCACAATGAGTCACCAAACACAGGACCATGCAATGTAATCCCTCATTGTATGACCCATGGTGTTGACTCATGAGTATCCTCTTTATTTGGATGAACTTCATTTTCAAGTACTAAAGCTATGGAAGAAAGGAAGGGTTACTGTTTTTCAACAATGAAGAATCAAGTTTTCAGAAGAAAAAAAATTCTAAGTTCTTTTCTCGAGAAAAGAAGTCTATTTCTCGAGAAGTCTAAGTATATTTCTCGAGAAAGCAAAGTTGTTCTCGAGAAACCTTGAGACTTCTTGGAAAATTATCTGAAAATATTCTTTAAATCTTTTCTCGTGAAAGCCAAGAAGATTTCTTAAGAAGAAAAGTTAGTTCTCGAGAAAAGCATATCAGTTCTCGAGAAGTCGAACTTGTTTCTCGAGAAGCTAAGTATTTTTCTCGAGAAATCAAATCCCTCTTGAGAAATTAGTTTTTTCAGCTCAAAGAATTTGGATTAAGTAAATATCTCGAGAAAGCTATGTCATTTCTCGAGAAAGCAAATCATTTCTCGAGAAATCAAGTTTCCTCTCGAGAAATCAGTATTTCACTTCAAGAATTTTCATTAAGTATTTTTCTCGAGAAGGTTATGACCAATTCTCGAGTAACCAAATTCTTCTCGAGAAATAATAATTCTTCTCGAGAAATAGAGTTGCAGAAATTTCTTTTTAAACAAGTCTGATGAGATTTCAATATAATCTAAGTATCTCATGATTGGTCCACGTGGATCATTCCTTAATGATTTCAGGCTGTTAAACGATGTTCTATATAAAGTCATTTCAGAGGAATCGCTAACCCTAATTATAGTAATCAGAATCGCACCGCAATTTCAAATTCGGGAGAACCTGCGCCGACTTCATCGTCGTTCTTCTTTATCGCTCCTCTCTCGATCCAGCGATTCCAAGAAGAAAAGATTCGACAGATCCTAGATTCAAAGATTCTTCAACATCTACTTGATCATTTCGAATCCTAAGTTTTCAGATCAAGTTTTCACGGGATTTCTTCCTCAACATCTTCTCAGAGATTTTCCATTTTCAAGAAGGAAGAACCTTGAAGATTTAAGATCTAGAAGTACAAAATTTGTATTGTTGTTGTAAAAATTGCTTTAACTCTTGTATGAGCTTTGTCTCCGAGATTGTAGGAAGTTTGTTCTTTCGAGTGTAGATCCTGTTCTATGGGATCGAGTTTGTAGGAGTGTTTTATCTCCGAATTGTAAGAGCGTTGCTCTAATGTGTAGGATTGTTGCAATCCGAGATATAGTGAAGTAGCCGAGGCTAGTCATGGTGCTAGATAGGCGAGGTGGAGAGTGGACGTACCAAAAATTGGGGAACCACTATAAATTCCTTGTGTCGTCTAGGTTGTTCTTGATTATTTTCTGTGTTAATCTCTCTCAAATTTTTATTCTGCAAAAGACGCAGAACTCACCTATTCACCCCCCTCTAGGTCATTTAGGTAGACAACTAGATACTTTCAAGTAAAATAGCTAATATTACTTCTGATAACATGAAAAAAATGGATCGAACAAAAATAATGAGTATAGCTGATACTTAAATGGACCATATAGACATATCTCTAAAGACATCAGAAAAAATGAAATATAAGTACTTAACAACTATACCTTTTAGTTTCAAATCCATCACTTTATTACCCAATCCCTCCATTTGATAGTCCTTCCACTTCCCTATGTGTGTAGTATGTATTATAACATGGTGTTCCATATTTATTAGAAGTTCTCTGCTACCATTGCCATATTTACCCTTTCATAAAATAAGGTCTTCTATATTTATTATGTAACTACATAGATTATCATTTTAAAAAACAACATGACATGATTTCAAAAAAGTGGTGGGTGTAAGACGCTAGTAAACTACTAAACATACAAGGTACTCATTCGATTATATGCGATATGAAGAACCTGGTGCAACTCTTTTTTAAAAAACAAAAAAATCTGACTGTATGGAGAGTTTGTTGTAGCAGATTGTAGTGTGCATGGCATGTACAACATCTTTGTGTTTGTGCCCAAATGAAGTAGAATTATTCGTGTCTAATATACAACTTTCCCATACTCCATGGCCTGGAATATTAAAGTAAATTTTTACAGCCAGGATTAAGATTGTCAACACATAAACCAGTGTTGGAAGTGCACTTATACAGCTACTCTGGTGATACATATATTTCATGTCTCGGTTTGCACAATCTGCTTTCAAATGAGGGTCTAGTTGCGTTGCATTCAATTGAACAAGAAATTGATTGAGACTAAATGTCTGGTCTTATAAAATTAATATATAAATAAAGACAACTAATTTTAAAGTTTCACAAATATAAGTAAATTTAGATTAGGAAGCATTCAACCCGGAAGCAAAATCGAGCAACCAGGAAGCAAAATCACTAACAGCTGAACATGCCATTAATCCAAGGATCTGCATTCAACCAGTAAGAAAACTCAAAAAATATAGGGCATCACCAACCCTTGAACTTGAACATTCCTCTAATCCCTATATTTGTATCCAGCCCATGACAAAGACAATACCATGTGAAATTTAGAAGAAGAAAAAAAAAAGAAGGAAAGAGAAGGAACCTATATGAGGCAAGCGGTGGAATAATGATGGATATGAGGATCTCTAAAAAGTTGGTGTTTTCGGTAAACCCTTAGAAAGGTGGAGATACGCACAAAGATACTAGCAGAGAATGGGTTTTCTGCGTAAGGGCACGATGATGTGGATGATTGTTGACGCCGAACATAGCTGATGCGGAGCTCCAGTGCGCTAATATTCAAGTCATGGAGGAGCGAGGGAGGGTTATCGTCAAGGAAGACTCGTCGTGGTTGAAAGTATCTAGCGTCTACCTAAATCACCTAGAGGGGGGTGAATAGGTGATATTTGCGTTTTTTTTGCGGAATAAAAATTATCAAAAAGAACAAGCACACAAACGCAGAGATTTTATAGTGGTTCCCCAAGTTGGTTATGTCAAATGTCCCGCCTCGCCTATCTCCCACGAAGGGAAGATTCAGCTACTTCACCAAACTCATATTTCGTCAAATCTATACCTCGAAGTCGCAACTCCTACACCTCAGAGACAACGCTCCTACCACTCGGAGAACAAACTCTCCTACAACTCGATCCACAAACTGGATCTACAAACTCGATCCACAACCGGATCTACTCTCTCAATCCACAAATGGATCTACAAAACTCGGAGAAAAATCTCCTACACTATTCAAAATGAAATTACAATAATAACACATGATTACAAGTCTTGATCCGACGTTCTTGGAAGGGTTGATCTTAAATCTCGGAGAACTCGGAAACTTGAAATCATTGGATCCTAAACTTTGGATCTTGAATCTTCAACCGTCTTGGACTGGAGTAGAAAGAATCTTGGAGGAAGAAACGATCCATTCAAAAATGTCATATAAGAAGAAGATCGCTCGATGTTACGGTCGATCGGAAGGATTTCGCAAAAAACGTAAGTGGCGGTCGTAGGTTCTATTTCGGGAAAATCTTTAAAATCGAGTAAACTATTAGGTTTAGGATCCGTATTGATTTCAAAATTACCCTTGGTATATATATAGAGAAAATTGAAACCAAACGGCTATAAAATGTTTCCAAAAACAAACCCTAGAAAAACACTGTGCATGGCCGACGGTTTCGAACCAGAGAAAATTCGAAAAATCGGCCTAAGGTAAATTCGACGGAATTCGTCGAATATCATAGATGATACTCGCCGAATATTATGACGATATACGCCGAATATGCCTTGGCCAGAATTTCAGAAAAGTCGGCATATGGCTCAACATACCCGGCGAGTATCTCCTAGGATACTCGTCGAATTCGGCGAGTAACGCTAATGATACTCGACGAATTCGACGAGTATCGCCAGTGATACTCGATGAATTTTACTTGGATGATTTCTGGAATTCTAGAGAATTTTCCCTAAGTATATACGACAAATTCGACGGGTATCGGGAAGCATAAATGACGAATTCGGCGAGTATCAAGGGGATACTCGACGAATTCCACGTGTATGACTCACCATACTCGCCGAATTTTACTTAGGTAAAATTCTTCAATTTTGAATCCTGGTCTTTGGCCTTCCTTGATCCTTCTCCTGTACTTGGGATAGAAGTACACCCCAATAGAGAGATTACACGTGATTCAACACATTGGCCTACACAATGAAGAATTACATTGTATAGTCATGTGTTTATTGACCCACTGTAACTTGAAATTGGTGTGTACTTGACATTGTAAACCTGTAAGTACATAACTAAAATGCAATATCAAATACAAACTCAATTCTTCTTAGCTTGACTGGACCCTTCTTTAAATCAGTGGTTATTGTGGATTCAATACCCAATAATCCCCCCTATTAAATTAAGACACGAACGGATCAAAGAAATGAAATGACACGTATTCTAGGACAATAGATAAATCATATATATATATATCAAAAATGTTTAAGATTAGGGAGGGCAGCCCACAACACACAACAATGAATATATATATATATATAGGAATTTAGATCCTCATGTTCTCTCTTCAACAACTATCTCTCAAAATATTCCTTGGGCTTCAGATAGTACTTTGGAGGAGGAGAAAGCATTGGGATCAACATCCTTGTTCTTCCTGAAATGAATTCTCCTCCTGGTGCAGGCTTCTTTGTATTTGTTCCATTCTTTTGAACTATAGTGATCCTGATGCTTCTCCACTTCGAGCTCGTACAAGGCAAAGGTGTCCAAGATAATTTCTTTTGAAGTTGGGCTCCAAACTTCATCAATTTCATGGTTAGGCCCTTCTCTGACTTGAGCTGGCCTGGCCGGTTCTGGTCTGACTTCGGAAGTACCTTCTCCAAATTTCCTTTTCTTTAGAACCCGAGCCCCTGAGAATGCAACAATAGCAGCATCAAGCAGCAGCTTGAACATCTGGAGACACATCAGCAGCAGCAACAACATGAGCCTGAGAGAAGTCATGTGAGTCTGTCCAATATTGAGTGTAGTCCGGAGCCGGAGGAACATCAACATGAATAGGCTCAGCAACGACTTGAGACGGGAATAGATTCCCATGTAACCTTACGGTGTTGTCATAGCTATAATTATTTGTTTGTTTGAATTGATCGAACATAGCCTTTTCAACGTTGGCAATCTTAACTGTAAGGGCTTCCTCCCCCTTTTTGGCTTCGGTAGTAATGGCATTAGCATACGTTTGCAAAGAAGAATCATAGTGTTCCATAGATCTGTAGTACTCTTTAGCCATGGTACTAGTGTTTTTGTCAAGATTTGCTAGACCATCTTTGTTGGTCTTAATTCCACTCATCATGAGAGTGATTGCAGTAGCAGCTTTATCATACTTTTCATCAAACCTGGCCTCAAGCTTATCAAATTTAACTTTAACTTTAGCAATCCCATCTAGCATAAACTTCTCTGATTGTTTAACTCTTTTTACCACTTTCTCCAACGAGGCATCGAACTTTGCCTGTTGCTTGGCTAGCATAGCTTCAACAACTTTCAGGATCTGATCACCTGAACTTGAGCTTGGAGCATCTGGCATCACTGGAATAGAAAAATTCACAGTAATCAAACATGATCCTTCAAAACCAAGGACAGGTGCATGCACATCTGCAGCTCCTTCCTCATCAGAAAGATCAACTATGCCTTCGAGCACCAACGACATCCTGCCTAGTCTCTTGTCTAGGTTGCGCATGAGTCTGGCAACCTCAGTGGAAACAGATATGTGGGATTAGGTTGTCTCCCCCTCATACACTATAGAGGTGATTATCTCAGGAAGAGGAACTATCAGTTTATCCACTGACATCAGTTGTGAGACAATTATGGCATCACAGACAACATTAGCGGCAACAGACTTATCAGGAACTAGCATAGACTCATCGGTAGAAGTCTCTAACTCATAATCCGCAATTGTATCATCATCAACATCATCAATAGTATCTGTATTCATGTCAGCAGCAGCATCCTCCTCATGATCAGAGGGAGCTGGATCCACTGCATCAACAACATCCTCTAGAACTGCATCAGCCCCGACCTCCTCAAGCACCAACTCTTCAACAGTAGTTCTGAGCAATCTGAGTAACCTCTGCCATCAGATTCTCTGGCTCTAGAACTTGAGTAACTGAAACTGAAATTGAAATCACTAGAACTGTCACTGAATCTGGAATCACTGACTCCCCCTCAATTCCTGCACTCAAGCTATCAGGAATTTCACTAGGGTGTGGAGAAGGGGTCCTGTCATCAGGAACTTGACCTTCCTTGTCCATTGGGGGTACTGGGGCTCCCCCTCTCTGGATGATCATCTTATCCCATCAAGTGAAGATTGTGGAGTCAATTTTCTTCAAATGATTGATAGGTACGCCTTTGGTCATATCACCTATCACCATCAAGTTGATTCAGGTATAGGATGATAATCCTCCCAAAGTTGGGAGTGTGTAGGCTGTCCTTTATCTTGTCGAACAGCAGAGCACCCCAGTCAAACTTCTTTTTGCAGACAATAGCAACCAATATCTTGAACATGTCTGTAGAAAGGTAATCATGGGATCCATTCTTGCAAATCAGTACTTTGCCAATGATGTCGGACAAGATTTTTCCTTCATCGTTCATCCCCTTGCGCTTGATGGCCTTGGTGCCTCGGGGCAATCCACAAAAGGATAAATTTCTGGCAAAATCAGTCTCCTCTAGGTAGTCGACCTGATCACATATTGGGAGCCGCAGGTACCTAGATAGCCAGGAGGCATTCACTTTTACTTTGAATTTCTGAACTTTGCTCTTGATGACTGAGAATTCATGTCGGAGCTTGGCGTTATGGAAAAAGTTGAGAACTTCCTTGTACTGCACCTTGCAGGGGTGTTCGAGCATGAAGGAGAGTCCAGCTGTCTCCAGTATGAGAAGGACATTCCTGAATTCATTTGAATCTTTAGCAAACCCTGTGCGGACCAACTCACCTCCCCCTAGCAAGCCACTAGTTTATCTAGGAGCCATTGACAAATAGGAAAAACTTAGATCTGGAGATAAAACTTTCTGTAAACTGAAGTGTCTGCAAATGTCAACAATGACACTGCACTACACTAAAGAATTTCTGGAAGGCTGCAAGAACTGGAAAGACGGCGACAGTTAATGAAACTTCTATCGGCAAATGGCAGCAACTCTCAGTAGTTGGCGGTAGAGAGTGGAGGCGGCAAGCGTGAAGCTAGGGAATGCCGGCGAGCACCACCACTGTCGGTTGAAGCTAGGGCATGGGAGGAGGGGGCGAACGGCAAGGTTTCGGCGATTCCGGAGTCGGGAGTCGAAGAGTCGGTAAACGACAAACTAGGGAATCGATTGGAATCGGCGAGTTCCGTGAATGTGCCCTCCATTTTCTATTTATATATATATATATACAATTTTTAAATTGAACTAAGAAGGCGCGTACCTCATATGTCGATGATTCTTTGCATCCAATATAGTCACTTAAAATTTTGCCTTAAACAGAATTCAGCAAAATTTGCTGTTGGAGGAGTCTGATTCGGCAACGATCACAAGATTATGCGACGAGTTGGCCGAAATTCACCGAATTTGACTAGTAAAAATTCCTTCTTTATTGAAATTGAACTCGAGACCATTTCTGCTAGATTGACCGTCTTCATGGGCTCTTGTTCAGCATACCTAGCTCCGTTTTGAAAAATGAGAACTTGGTCTTGTACAGCGGCTTCGTAAAAATATATGTAAACTGCATGTCTGTCAGAACATTGTTGAGGGTTATGTCCTTGTTCTCCACATGCTCCCGGATGAAATGATAGCGCACCTCGATGTACTTGGTCCGGTTGTGGGAAACAAGATTGTTTGCGATTGTAATTGTGTTGGATGAGTCGCAATACATTGGAATCTCTCTGAACTTCAAATTGTAATCTTTGAGTTGATTCCTTATCCAAAGAAGTTGTTCGCATCAACTACCCGTAGAGATATACTCTGACTCGATAATAGAAGTTGCGACTCAATTCTGCTTCTTACTGCTCCATGAAATAAGCTGTCTTCCGAGGAATTGGCATGTCCCAGAAGTGCTTTTTCTGTCATCCCTACTTCCTGCAAAATAAGCATCTGAAAAGCCAATTAGCTCGACATCATTACTTCTTGGGTACCATAAGCCAAGATTAGGTGTGCCCTTAAGGTATCTTAGGATTCTCTTTGTAGCGACGTAATGATATTCCTTAGAGTTCACCTGAAATCTAGCGCAGACACATGTTGAGAACATTATATCTAGTCTACTCGGTAGTGAGGTAGAGCAAGGATCCAATTATGCTTCTGTATTTGGTTTCATCAAAATGTTTCCCTTTCTCATCCTTGTCCAGAGACATAGTTGAACTCATTGGAGTCCTCATAGAGGTTGCAATCTCCATTCCAAATTTCTTAAGAAGCTCCTTGGTGAACTTTGTTTGAAGATGAAAATTCCATCTTCAGATTGCTTCACCTAAAGTCCTAAGAAATACTTCAGCTCTCCCATACTGCTCATTTTCAAACTTCCCTTGCATAAGTTTGGAAAACTTTTTTGCAAAGGTTGTCTTTCGTAGAGCCAAATATGATATCGTCGATATAGATTTGCACTAGCAGAATCTTGCCTTTTACTTCCCTAAGAAATAATGTCTTGTCTATCTTTCCTCTTGTGAACTTATTCTCAAGAACAAAGCTAGAAAACGTCTCATACCAAGCTCGGGGAGCTTGCTTTAAGCCGTATAATGCTTTATTCAAAAAGTAAACGTGTTCAGGGAGTTGAGAATTAACAAAACCTGGGGGTGACGCTACATATACTTTCTCTTTAGAATTCCCATTGAGGAATTCTAACTTCACATCCATTTGGTAGACAGTGAAGCCTTTGAGGGCAGCATATGTAAGAAACAACCTTATCACTTCGAGTCAAGCCACTGGAGAAAAGGTCTGGTAGAAGTCGATCCCCTCTTCTTGTCTGTATCCTTGAGCAACAAGCTGGGCTTTATTCTTGATAATTACTTCGTTCTCATCCAACTTGTTTCTGAATATCCACTTGGTGCCTATCACATTCTATCCCTTGGGCCTGGGTACCAACACCCAGACTTTGCATCATTCGAACTGATTTAGTTCCTCTTGCATTGCCAAAATCCAAGAAGCATCCTTATTTTCCTCTTTGAATTTCTTTAGCTCAACCTGTGACAGAAAACTTAGATGCAAAATCTCATTAGCTATACCTCTTCTGGTTCTCACATTGTCACCTAGCTCTCTGATGATTAGATTAGCTAGGTGATCTCTTAGGTGTCGGAACCCTAGATTCCATTCCCTTCCTTCAGCAGGACCTGCAACATCTTGTGCAACCTCTATAGGTTGAGGCAAATCATCCTCTAGCAGTTCTTAATCCACCAAGCCTTGATCGATGATCTTGACTGAGCTTGGAATGTCTTCTTTGATTGGTTCATCCAAGCTAAGCTCTTTGAACCTGGTACCTGCATATGCACTAATAACACTAGACGAGTTGCTCTGAAGCAAGCTTGTCTCATCAAATACAACATTTATCGACTCTTCTACCACCAGAGTTTTCTTATTTAAAATCCTATATGCCTTACTATGGCTACTATAGCCTACAAAGATACCTTCAAAGCACTTTTCACTAAACTTAGTGCGATAATACTTCCCATTATTAAGTACGAAGCATTTGCTTCTAAAGATCCTGAAGTAGGACACAGTCGGTTTTCTGCCATTCAACATTTTGTAGGGGGTCTTACAATAGCTCTTGTTAATCAATGCTCTGTTTTGCACGTGACAAGCGGTGTTGACTGCTTCAGCCCAGAAGTACTCCGGAAGTGAGGCGTCATTCAACATTTTTGTACATGCTTCAATGAGGGTTCCATTCCTTCTATATGCTATTCCATTTTGTTGTGGAGTGTGTGGGGACGAAAACTCATGAAAGATACCTTGACTTTCACAAAACTTTGTCAGGACACCAGACACAAACTTTGTTACGTGGTCACTTCTGATTTTGACCACTGAGCAGCCCAGTTTGTTCTGAATTTGCCGGGCAAAATTTGTGAACGACTCGAAGGTGTATGACTTGTGTTTCAGAAAGAACACCCAAGTAAAATGCGAGTAGTCATCAATAATTACTAACATGTATACCTTACCTCCTAAATTGTGAATTGGCATAGGACCGAATAAGTCCATATGAAGCGAGTATAAGCTTTGTGAGGAATCTTTTTCAGCAATACCCTTGAAGGTAGCCCATGTCTACTTACCCATTTGATAGGAGTGACATGGACTCTCTTTAAGGCACTTAATATATGGGACATTGCGCACTAAGTTGTGAGAAAATAGCATATTTAAGGTTTTGAAATTAATATGTGCTAATCTCTTGTGTCATTGGTCCAAAAGAGACGCACTATCTTTTGTGATAAAGCATACTGGTGTAGAATTGTCGAAGCAAAGGAAATTTAAACAGAAAATATTTCTGCTTCGAGTGCCTGTTAAAACTGTCTCCATATTTGCAGACGACTTTATCAAACACTTGTCCTTGCAGAACTCAGCGATGTAGCCTTTGTCACATAGCTGACTTATGCTTATAAGATTATGGTGTAATCCTTCAACATAAGCAATGTTTGTGAAAGAGACTATGTCGTTGGATATCATATCATAGCCTTTAGTAGTCCCCCGGTCAGATCCTCCAAAAATGACTTTTGGTCCGTCTTTGACTTGGACATAATCAAGTAATAGGCTTCTTGTCCCGGTCATATACCAAGAGCATCCACTGTCCAAGTACAAGATAGGATTTTTGGTGGCCTTTGGACATACCTACAAAAACAGATCACTTTATCTTAGGAACCCAAACAGATTTGGGTCTTTGGTTCCTGGTCAGCTTAGCAACACTAGGAACATAAACCTTGCGAGTGGTCGGTCTCGCATTGCTAACTCGTGGAGCTACAAAGTTAGCATGATTATACCAGCAATCGACGCCAAAGTGACCAACTTTGCTACAACATCAACAGTCAAACCTGTTGTACTTTCTCGGGTACTCCTACTTAACCTTTTGAGACGTAGTTCTGGCAGGGGCACCGTACTTTGAGGTGGAGACTGAGTAAGAATGTGTGGTCCAGGGAGACTAGGCTAATCTCATATTTAGTGAGATCCATCATCTTCTTAGGAATCATAATCGCTGGATTTATCGTTGAAGCCTGAGTAGGAATGTGTGGTTCTTCCATGATCTAACAAATTTTCGGATCAGCAGCTTTAATGAAGAACCGAACTCATTCTTTCAACATGGGAAAGTTTTCCTTGGTGCAAACCGGGAGCTTTATGGATGACATGACTTTGCTTCTGTCCATTGCAACTAAGAGGAATCTCTTTATGCTAGATCAGGGAGATCAAGGTGTTAGCCTTATCGACCAAAATGCCCCTCGGATACCAATTGAAAGTATCTAGCGTCTACCTAAATCACCTAGAGGGGGTGAATAGGTGATGTTTGTGTCTTTTTGCGGAATAAAAATTATCTAAAAGAACAAGCACACAAACGCAGAGATTTTATAGTGGTTCCCCGAGTTGGGTACATCCACTGTACTGCCTCACCTATCTCCCACGAAGGACAGATCAGGCTACTTCATCAAACTCCGATTTTGTCAAATCTTACACCTCAGAGTCGCAACTCCTACACCTCAGATATGACGCTCCTACCACTCGGAGAACAAACTCTCCTACAACTCGATCCACAAACTGAATCTACAAACTCGATCCACAACCGGATCTACTCTCTTGATCCACGGATCTAGAAAACTCTGAGAAAAATCTCCTACACTATTCAAAATGAAATTACAACAATAACACACGATTACAAGTCTTGATCCGACATTCTTTGAAGGGTTGATCTTGAATCTCGAAGAACTCAGAAACTTGAAATCTTTGGATCTTAAACCTTGCATCTTGAATCTTCAACCGACTTGGACTAGAGTAGAAAGAATCTTGGAGGAAGAAACAATCCAGTCAAAAATGTCGTAGAAGAAGAAGATCGCTCGATGTCGCGGCCGATCGGAAGGATTTCGCGAAAAAATGTAAGTGGCGGTCGGCGGGTTCTGTTTCGGGAAAATCTTGAAAATCAAATAAGCTATTAGGTTTAGGATCCGTATTGATTTTGAAATTACCCTCAGTATATATATAGAGAAAATCGAAACCAAATGGCTATAAAATGTTTCTAAAAATGAACCTTAGAAAAACACTGTGCATGGCCAACGGTTTCGAACCAGAGAAAATTCAAAAAATCGGCCTAAGGTAAATTCGGTGGAATTCGTCAAATATCATAGATGATACTCATCGAATATAGTGACGATATACGCTGAATATGCCTTGGGCAGAATTTTAGAAAAGTTGACATATGGCTCGACATACCCGACGAGTATTGCCTGGGATACTCGTCGAATTCGGCGAGTATCGCTAATGAAAATCAACGAATTCGGCGAGTATCGCCAGTAATACTCAGCAAATTTTACTTGGACGATTTCTGGATTTCTAGAGAATTCTCCCTTATATACGATGAATTCGAAGGGTATTGGGAAGCATGTACGACAAATTCGGGGAGTATCAAGGGGATACTCGACGAATTCGACGCGTATGACTCACCATACTCGCCAAATTTTACATAGGTAAAATTCTTCAATTCTGAATCCTGGTCTTTGGCCTTCCTTGATCCTTCTCCTGTACTTGGGATATAAGTACACCCCAATAGAGAGATTACACGTGAGTCAACACATTGGCCTACACAATGAAGAATTATATTGTATAGTCATGTGTTTACTGACCCACTGTAACCTGACATTGGTGTGTACTTGGCATTGTAAACCTACAAGTACATAACTAAAATGTAATATCAAATACAAACTCAATTCATCTTAGCTTGACTGGACCCTTCTTCAAATAGGGGTTATTGTGGATGCAATACCCAATAGTGGAATACTCGCTGAGGAAGACTCACCCCCAAAGAGTGGAAGACGCCGCTAGTCATTGCGGGGAAGAAGACCTAGCGCGATTTTGCAAAAAATCTTTGGGATTTCTCGCAGATTCAGATTCAATTAAGTCGTATCATTCCGCTGGAAGATGCCGTTAGTTATTTATTAAATTGTTTTCAAGTATTTTCAGTTTGATTCAATAGGACTGAAATGAGGCCCGACTGCCGGGGGTGCCGGTTTCCTCTCTTGTATGAGGGGGAAAAGGGGAGAGAAGAAAAAGAAAAAGAGGGCGAGGATAAGGAAAGGGGGGAGAGGGAGAAAGAGAGAAGAGGGGAAGGAAGAAAGAAGAAAGGGAAGGAGAGAGGAAGTAAGACAACAAAAAGATCATGAGTGCAACTTGTGAAAAGTACCGAGAAAAAGACAAGAAAAGGTAATTAAATGACAAACTTTATGTTGAAACAAAAACTTGGTATCTGTGGAATTCGGGGTTCCAAAAGAGAGGTGACATCACACCTACTACCCTCGGGGAACGTCACGGACCAGGGACTTGGGAAATTAGGAACAGACCCTCGACTCTAGCATGGAGGTCCCACCACACACCCGGAAGGTCACAAGACACTTCCCCTCCCTCACTAATAGCTGAGTCGGGTACCTTGGAGAGCTCTCTCAACTCAACCAAGAAAAAGAAACCAAGGGAGGAGGAAGCCAAAAACCCATCCTCTCCAAAGGTACTCAAGAGGGTATATTTATAGTTTTTCCAAGCCTGGGGGCCGAAATGTCCAAAATACCCCTAAGGCAAAAAGGCCTCGAGCCAATAGAAAACCTCCACACCGCGGGGTAAAGAGGTAATCCCCCCCCCCCCGAGGGCATAATGGTAAAAATACGGCCCAAAGGGGTCCAAGGGCGGGAAGAGGCCAAGCCATACCCCCACCTCCCCGGGAACCCGAGACGAGGCTCCTTCAGGGGCTTAGACCAAGCTGAAGAACCGAAGGCCGGTGGGGCGAGAGCCAAGCCACAGCCGGTCTCTCCTGCAGGGCAGGCCGCAGCCGATCTCACCTGCAGGGCAGGCCGCCCGGGCGAGCACCCAGCCGCAGCTGATCTCGCCCACATAGTAGGCCGCCCGGGAGAGCACCCAGCCTTGCTGGTCTCGCCCGCAGGGAAGGCCGCCCAGGAGAGCACCCAGCCTAAGCTAGTCACTGGGAGATTTCACTTTCCACCCCTATAAAGGAAAACTACCCCATCTTCAATATCTGAACATGAGCTTATCAAGCCATGCATGTCATCCTAAGGAAAACCTTTAAATAAGAAATAAAGGATCGTTGTGTAAAAAGAAATAATTACAGAATTGTTGGAATCATCAGAAGAAGACATCTTATGTTCAGCACCCCGGACCTTTAATATCATGTTCTGTAGAAATGTTTTGAGCACTGATCCAAGAAACTGATTAGGAATTATTGTAGGTCTGAATCTTATAATTCTATAGCAAAGTTCCTGATGTAAAATATATTGCTTTTAAAAGAATGCTAATAAGTTGAAACTAGAGAAATACATCACAATAAAATCTCAGGATGTTAAAGATTATATTTTGCAAAGAATAAAGCACATCAGTTTCTACTTACTTTCACACTAAATGAATGTGGAATTGAAGCCCAAGACATTTACTGGCATTTCAATACCTACAAAAAATCCAATCATTTTTAAGCTTTATGCCATAAGTAAAAATCATGTTTATTAATTTATTATCAACAAGAATTTGCAGGAATTCTAGACATAAACAACTTCTAAAACTTCTGATTGATAAATTAAGAAACAATAAAACCTGAATTGATTGTTCATGTATGTAGTTCAACAAATGGAATGAAGGAAGTGTAAAAACTAATCATGTTATGTGATGCTAAATATAAATTAGGAAGGGACTACTAAAAACAATAATATAGGAAAAACAACTTACCCTTCTTTTCCCTTACCCTCAAAAATGATTTCAACAGTATCGTACCACATGGAGCCATCAAAATTGTCCATGGCCTTACCGACGATATTGAGGGCTGACTCGTGCGCCGCAGAAGCACCATGATAGTTCAAATGAGAGATTTCTTAATAATGAACCTAATAATTTTGAACTACTAGTGATATTGTTAATACTATGACCAATAAATCCTAACATAGAGGATAACGCATAATCTTAGCATGGATTCTAACCATTATTCCTAGGACATGCACAGGTAAGAAGTTAATTAGCTAACATTAGTGCTGATAACATGAAACAGGTGGACCGAAAAAAATAGTGAGAATAGCCGATACTTAAATGGACCATATAGACATATCTCTAAAGACATCAGAAAAAAATGAAATATAAGTACTTAACAACTATACCTTTTAGTTTCACATCCATCTCTTTATTACCCAATCCCTCCATTTTATAGTCCTTCCACTTCCCTGTGTTTGTAGTATGTATTATAACATGGTCTTCCATATTTATTAGGAGTTCTCTTCTACCTTTGCCATATTTACCCTTCCATAAAATAAGGTCTTCCATATTTATTATATGACTACATAGATTATCATTTCAAAAAACAACATGACACAATTTCAAAAAAGTGGTGGTTGTAAGAAGCTGATAGACTACTAAACATACAAGGTACTCATTCGATTATATGCAGTATGAACCTGGAGCAACTCTTTTGTAAAAAACTAAAAAATCTGACTGTATGGGGAGTTTGTTGTAGCAGATTGCAGTGTGGCATGTACAACATCTTGGTGTTTGTGCCCAAATGAAGTAGAATTATTCGTGTCTAATATACAACTTTCCCATA
This sequence comes from Platanthera zijinensis, assembly GCA_039513925.1. NCBI lineage: Eukaryota > Viridiplantae > Streptophyta > Magnoliopsida > Asparagales > Orchidaceae > Platanthera > Platanthera zijinensis. Next base: position 85,286,377 of record CM077091.1, read on the forward strand.
CTCCATGCCTTGAATATTAAAGTAAATTTTTACAGTCAGGATTAAGATTGACATCACATGAACCCTTGTTGAAAGTGCACTTATACACCTCTGGTGATACATATATTTCATGTCTCGGTGTGCTCAATCTGCTTTCAAATGAGGTTCTAGTTATGTTACATTCAATTGAATAAGAAATTGATTGAGACTAAATGTCTGGTCTTAGCGAATTAATCTATAAATTGAGTACAACTAATTTTAATGTTTCACAAATATAAGTAAATTTAGATTAGGAAGCATTCAACTAGGAAGTAAAATCGAGCAACCAGGAAGCAAAATCACCAACAACTAAACATGCCATTAATCTAAGGATCTGCATTCAACCAGGAAGAAAACTCAGAAAATATAGGGCATCACCAACCCTTGAACTTGAACATTCCTCTAATCCCTGGATTTGCATCCAGTCCATGACAAAGATAATACCATTTGAAATTTAGAAGAAGAAAAAAAGAAGGAAAGAGAAGGAACTTATATGAGGCAAGCGATGGAAGAATGATGGAGATGAGGATCTCTAATAAGATGGCATTTCCGGCAAACCCTTAGAAAGGTGGAGATACGCACAAAGATTCTAGTAAAGAATGGGTTTTTGGCGGAAGGCCACGGCAATGGGGATGATTGTTGACGCCGAACATAGCCGATGCGGAGCTCCAGTGCGTTGAGATTCAGGTCATGGAGGAGCGAGGGAGGGTTATCGTCGTGGAAGACTCGCCATGGAAGACTTGTCGTGGAATAATCGCCGAGGAAGACTCGCCGCGGAAGAGTGGAAGACGATGCTAGTCATTGCGGGGAAGAAGACCTAGCGCGATTTTGCAAAAAAAAATTGCGGGATTTCTCGCAGATTCAGATTCAATTCAGTCAGATCATCCTGTTGGAAGACGCCACAAGTTAATTTTTAAATTGTTTTTCAAGTATTTTCAATCTGATTCAGTAGGACTGAAGTGAGGCCCGACCGTCGGGGCGCCTGTTTCCTCTCTAGTATGAGTGGGAAAAAAGGGGGGAGAGAAGAAAAAGAAAAGGAGGGGGAGGAGAAGGAAAGGGGGGAGAGGGAGAAAGAGAGAAGAGGGAAAGGAAGAAAGAAGAAAGGGAAGGAGAGAGGAAGTAAGAAAACAAAAATATCATGAGTGCAACAGAAACATCATCCGGCCCTTCGTGAGTGCAATAGAATTGAATGAGCCTACACAAAAGTATCGTGAAATATTTTATTATATTTCTTTTTAAAAAATTGGCAGAGGTTAAACAAATCCATCAATTACTGCAACAACACTTCTTAATAGGACTTCTGTGATAGCTTTTTATGCCTTCCGCAATGCTTAAAGCATTGTGATTGAATTTGTGACACTTTGTAAAACGCCGCAAAGGCGTTGTGAAAGTGATTGTGGCGCTAAAGCCTTGTGACACCGATTAGATAACCACAACGATTAACTTCTAGGAATTCATGATGTTTTTATTGAAAGCGTCATGAATGATTCTCTAACAAAATGCCCCAAATAATTTTGATTTTTTTAAATATCGTTGCGCTTAAAAAACATTTACAACCACAGAATAATTTTGTTTTTTATATCTGATGTTACTTTAAATTTAACATAAACTTAGCTATCCAACAACAGAACATCGAAAAAATCACATTACAAAGATCTAAAAATAGAGGTCGCAGTGCAGCTGACAAACAATAAAATAAAATCACACACAAATGATATTTTATTTATCTATACTAAATCTATAACGTCGGATAAATAAATCCGCTAAAAGAATAACTTTATCCCAATCAACAGATATACTAAACCAAAACATTTTCAACAAAATAGACAAAACAAATCCCAGATCCAAACAATTGAAGTCCAATGCCTAAGTAAGAAAGCAGAGCAGCGAATGATATGAAGCATTTGCCTTAACTTTGGTGGAAACCTGAGGGCATGAATTAACATTACTCCTCAACCCAGCCAGGTGAACACCAGCAAGCATAGAATGGGCCCGAATCTGGCAGCTATCATCCAAATTATTCTCCTGCAGAGTAAGGTTCTAATGAAGATATTATGCAATTACAAATCTACACAAATGAGAAAAAATTGCACATATCTAATTAATTTAATTATGTGGCGAGTAAAGCATTCATACTTAGAATACAGTTGTCCCAAATCTACTACTACAATAGTAATAGAGGAAATCATCAAGCTCTCTAATATTAAATTTAACTGAATAAGATGGTGAATTCAAAAGCATTGACCTGATAAGATTTTTTTTGAATACGAGGAAGGGCAATTGACCGTTAAGACTATATGGCCTAAAAAATTACTAAACAGCTCCTCTTGACTTCTTAATTGGCAGTTTTAGCCCCGCAAAATGGGTACATAATTGTCATGTGCCAACATGTGCAAAAAAAATCCTATAGCTTACAACTTGTCTTATATTTTCTCCTATAAGAAAATTACTATCAGAATTTGAATCCCAAGAAATTCCTTAGCTACAAATATATATAGATTATTTAATTGGCACATGATACCATGTTTTGGGTTTGAATATGATGCTTGAGCCTAAATTTAGAGGATAGCTTCAACAAATGAATTTGTACAATGCAGTTCCTTCACTTGAAGCATGTTTTGATTAACTTAGATGCTTCAAAGCAAAAAATTCACAAAAAGTATACTTGAGAGTTGAGAGCATTGGAAGATTGAAGGTAAGTATTCATGCCACCAAGTTACGCATGGATGAATAGATGCTTGGTACTGAAACTTCATATTTGATACTCTCTAGGCTGTCAAGCAAAATAAGGATCAAGTCCAATTCAGAAAATTTGAAGCTAGAATGGTGAAATCTGCTGCAAACACAACATTTGATGAGAGGTTTTTACTCATTGTGTCTCTAATGTTTCTCAAAAAATATAAATAATTACGGATATTGTATTTTTTTTTGTATGAAAGAAGAATCTCTCATGAGGCAATTATATCACTATGACAAATTTGAGAACGGAATTTTTTCTCATAAAATACTTAAACTACATAACTATTTTAAAAGTTAGCAAAAGAATCATTTAAGTATTTTGAATAAATTTGAAAGTATTAAAATGAGAACGTGCAATGGAAAGAGTAAATATTTTGAAAAAACTCATTTGAAATTGAATGGAGAAGTCCAAATGACAATGCATGATCATAAAAAAATTAAAACAAAAATCCAATCATACCTAAGGAAGGCTTAAGCTTTGGTTGAAGACTCCTTATAACCTGATAATGATGAAGGAAATAGTTAAAATGAGTCTATATATTTTATTTCAAATTAATACTAATTTTGAGAAGTTAATTAGTAGAAGAGCAAAGAGATTATGCAGTAGGAGTACCTATAGGATGGGAATAAGAGATGAAAAGTTAATCAGATGAAAGAGCAAAAATATTTGGGATTTGATTATCTTAAATTTGATGACTAAATTGGGCAAAATTGATGGTTTTCATAACATGAAAAGCATCGATAACTAGAAGGGTATAACAATCACATGGAGTTCCTTCTAATGCAGGCACTAAGAAGGTATTATTTAACTCAACCTCACCCCCAACATTTGAAGAGATGTTGCTTCCATGATTCAAAACTAAATAGTTGATATTATAGCCCAGAACTAAAAAGCTAATTATTCACCTCACACTCCAACAAACAACCATAAAACAAAGAATCAATAGGGCTTATATGTAACAAGATAAAATATGACTTCATAAAAAATAGACAAAAGTAATTTCCTAACAAAACTGTCACGACCCATCTTAACAAAAGTCAGAGTGCACTTTGGGCGGGTCGTGATGCCACAGGCATGGGCAAAAAGAAAACCATGTCTGCTAAGGCGGATGCAGAGATACTGGTTATAGGTTAAAAATAATTATTTTTAAATAAAAACAATTTGATTTTTTTATGCGAAAGCTTTTAGAGTTTAAAATAGTGAGAATATTAAATGCACATGTATTTTGTAAAAATCATATTTTACAAGGCACTGCTACAGATTTCATGCAATTATAATTCAAAATAGGATGCACTTGCATTAATATCAAATTCTAGTACATAGAGTATTTAAATAGCCTAGCAGTTGTCCATGATACTAGAGAAAATGTCTGATTGCAATTATTACATAAAAGAAATATTTGATAGTAAATGAAATGTAAACATAGAACCTAGAAATTTAAGTAGATCGGGCTTGAGGACTTGGCCACGCTGTCACGAATGCTAAGGCAATTCCAATATAGAAAGAAAAAGCTTTGGAACATTGAAATAAAAAGGTGAACAAAGTAAAGTACAAAATAATAATAGAAGCAGAAATATATGAGTGTACTAGTTTCAATAAATCATAGCTACTAACTCAGACAAGTAGAATAGTCAAATAAAAATAACTGAATTAAGCTTACTTTGGAACATAACACATAATAGGACAGGTAATATTATAAGTTGCAATCAATGAAGTGTGTAGGTGTTTCTTGTAGGTGCGCATGGTTCACACTCAGTCCGAATACAAGTCTTATTAGTAAACTTCCTGCTTGTCATGACCCTCGTCACGACCCAGTCCCGTCTCAAGGAGACTTAGTGGGTCCCAACTGGCACCATGAAGGCTACAACCCAAGTGACCCCAACATATTTCAATGTTTGCTTATGATATTATGAATTACATAATTCACACTTTAGAGCTTTTAGCAGAAACAAATTCAATTAAAAGTGAAAGAACATGTGAAGGACTGACTTCACTCAAGACTTACAACCAGACAGGCATATGAAATCAGATTCGATGACACAAGCTTCTATGACACAAACAAAACTAGATAGGGAGAAATATATTTTGCGAGTTCAAGTATTTACGAGTGGTATGACAACTACTATAAATCATTTTTCTCGAATATCAAAATACTTAATTAGATAAATTCATTTCAATGCACGATCATTTTCCAAGTAAACATATATTCGATACGAACATTTATATAAAATCACATATCACCAATTTGTTTACTATCTAGAATCATTATCAATAACAATTAAGACACTTATTACACATGCCCAACAATCTATTGTTCTTCCAGTTTTATCTTAATTGAGCAAATCTCTCATCTAAGCGAGTATCCAAGTAAGAACCATCTACGATCACAATTTCATGTAATTCAAACATATTAACACTAAGTTATTAACTTATCAGGATGAGGATTCAAGATTTAAATTAATTTGACAAACCAAATATTTCCGGATGAAATCATAGAATCATAAGAACAGACAGTAATTAAAATACCAATCCATTTGACAGATCAAAATATATACAGGAATGTAGTCATGAATCAAAGAACAGAGACATTAATTAAACACAATGCTTGCAAGCGAGAGGGATCTCTACATGCCTGAATGATACTGAATCTGATGGAGGTCGTCAAGTGGCACGAGCAATGCTAACAATCTTATTTTGAACCTGTTCAAGGGCAAGCAAGAATGATGTTGACATAAAGGAATCAAAACGCTAGCACAGGAAATTATTCAATACATAATTGAATCAAAAGCGGCTAAGAGATTTACCTCCCTCAAGAGTGAGGGGAGAAGAGACGACACGCAGAGAGGAAGACTTGGCAGCGCTTGGACTTGGGAAAACCCTAATTCGGAGAGGGCTTCCTTCATGAACCGTCAATCAAAGCGACGGTCGACACCAAAAATCACAAGTACCCAAAGATTAGCTGCTTACGATAGGGGCAAAAATAATGAATCACAAAATATATTAAATGGGAGCGTAAATTTTCAAGATAAATTCATGGAAATCTGAAAAGAGGTGAACAAGAGGAGAGGAGTGAGTTTCTTACCCAAGGAAAACAAAACCATGACCAAAATCCGAGTGGAGGAGGATTTGAGCGAAGCCCTAGGCGTAATTGGAGCCCAAGGAAGATGGAGAAGCGGCTGCCGGAGGGAGAGAAGGAGGTTGCCGGTCCTAGAGGAGATGATTTCCAGCCACAGGAAGGAGGAGAGGAGGAGCAGGCGGCGTCCTGAGATGGAGGAGAATCCATAGGAGGCATTGGCGCCTGGAGCAGGAGAAGGCGGTGAGTTTGGATCAAAGGGCTGAAATAGGAGACGGGATCGGGAGACCTAGCCGATGGGTTGCGGCAAGGAGAAGAATCTAGAGCGGGAGCGGTTTTTCTACGGGGAAAAGGGGCGGACCAGCCCGGGTTAAGTAGGAGGTTTTTTTCTCTTATTATTATTATTATAATACATGGGTTGTTACATAAACAAGAAAGGAAAAAGGTAAACCGGACATGCAACATATTGCTTCAAAAGAAATCCATAGAGAATCATCAACAATCTAGAGAATTAGGTAGGTAATAAATAAGGAGTAGCATGCAATTATTTGCATCTTTTCTGCACCCACAATTTTAGAAGTATGGTACGAGTGCAATAAATGATTATTTATAAGTTAATTCTAGATAACAATAAAAACTAAACTTCCTCATACTAAGATAGTGAATATGTTATTTATAGGCATTCATGATGATGAAGAAACTATTGATTCATACACAACTGTAATCGGGTATAAGAAGGAAGCTGCAGTAAGAAGAATTAAAGAAAAATTCCAGAACATTATATTGAAAAAGTGCAGGGACCCTTTGAACATCTAGCTATACATTTAGAATTATTTTATGAAGCTTTGGATGCATTCACCTCAAAGGATGAACAACAACATGGATTTTGCCTTGTAGAATGTGTTAACCTTATACTGTGGTCATCCATACAGTCTTCGTCCCACCAAATTACTTCTCCCCCATCATCAATGTGGTGAGACTTCAATAAATGGTTAGTTAGTTCTCCAACCCTAGAGATCCAACAATAAAGTGCATAAGTAATTAGAAACAACTCACTGGGAGATTTCACTTTCCACCCCTATAAAGAAAACCTACCCCATCTTCTATATCTGAACATGAGCTTATCAAGCCATGCATGTCATCCCAAGGAAAACCTTTAAATAAGAAATAAAGTATCACTGTATAAAAAGAAACAATTACAGAATTGTTGGAAGCATCAGAAAAAGACATCTTATGTTCAGCACCCCTGACCTTCAATATCATGTTCTGTAAAAATGTTATGAGAACTGATCCAAGAAACTGGCTAGGAGTTGTTGGATTTCTGAATCTTATAATTCTACAACAAAGTTCCTGATGTAAAATATTGCTTTTAAAAGAATGGTAATAAGTTGAAACGAGAGAAATACATCACAATAAAATCTCAGGATATTAAAGATTATATTTTGCAAAGAATTAAGCACATCAATTTCTACTTACTTTCACGCTAAATGAATGTGGAATTGAAGCCCACAACATTTACTGGCATTTCAATACCTAACAAAAATCCAATCACTTGTAAGCTTTATGCCATAAGTAAAAATCATGTTTATAAATTTATTATCAACATGAATTTGCAGGAATTCTAGACATAAAGAACTTCTAAAACTTCCAATTGATAAATTAAGAAAAAATAAAACCTTAATTGATTGTTCATGTATGCATTTCAACAAATGGAATGAAGAAAGCGCAAAAACTAATCATGCTACAGGACGCCAAATATAAATTAGGAAGGGACTATTAAAAACAATAATATAAGAAAAGCAGCTTACCCTTCTTTGCCCTTACCCTCAAAAATGATTTCAACAGTATTGTACCACATGGAGCCGTCAAAATTGTTCATGGCCTTACCGACGGTATTGAGGGCCGACTCTTGCGCCGCATAAGCACCATGATAGTACAAATGAGAGATTTCTTAACATAGAGGATAACGCATAATCGACATGCTCTTTATCAGAGGTGACAAATGGAGTGCAAATCTGATCTTCAACACCTCTTCTCTGATGAAATGACAGACAACTTCAATATGCTTTATCGTTTTGTGAAAAAATAGATTCTTCAAAATATATATAGTTGTCTTGCTGTCAGAGAACATTGACAGAGGATGAGCATAAACTTCTCCCAAATCAAGCATAAGTGTATGCAACCACTTCAGCTCATAGGTAGTCAAGGACATACTTTTGTATTCGGCTTCGACATTTGACTTAGAAGCTACAATATGTTTCTTACTCTTCTAGCTGACCAGATTCCCTCCAACGAAGGTATAGAAATCAGACATGGAATTTCTATATTCTTTATTATCTTCATAGCTAGCATCAGAATAAGCCTCAATCCTCAAATGATCATTCTTCTGAAACAGAAGTGCTTTTCCTGGAGCTCCTTTCACATATTCTAAGATTTTTAGAGCTGAATGAAGATGACACTCCTGAGGAGCTTGTATAAACTTGATCACTCTTCTTACAACATAAAAGATATTCGGTCTTGTAACTTTTAGATAAATAAGTTTTCCAACAAACTGTCTATATCTGGAAACATCTTCAAGGAGAGGTCCTCATTCCAGTACTTGTCAGCACCAACAACCACTGGACACCGAGCAGGATTAGCCTCAAGAAGACATGTCTCTTTCAAAAGGTCCAAATCATACTTTCGTTGTGAAAGAACTACATAATTGGGCTTTCGGGAGATCTCAATCCCCATGAAGTACTTGGGAGATCTCATATTTTTTGTAACAAAATACTTAAGAAGATGCTTCTTTGCTTGGTCAATGCTCTTCTTATCATCCCCTGTAAGAAGAATGTCATCCACATAGACTGTAAGAACATCTAGGCCAGTCAAGGTCCTGCGAATTAATAGAGAGTGATCTACATCACTTCGATTAAACCTAACAACAAAAATAACCTCGCCGAACTTATCAAACCAGGCTCATGGACTTTTCTTAAGGCCATAGATTATCTTCCTTAACTTACAGACCTGAGACTCCCCTTGAGCAACATACCCATGAGGTTGCTTCATATAGACAGTCTCCTGGAAATCACCATAAAGAAAGGTATTTTCGACATCCAACTGAGACATCTCCAAGTCTCTGTTAACAACCACAATAAAAAGAATGCTGATTGTAGTAATCCAAGCAACTGGAGAGAAAGTGTCAAAGAAATCCATACTGTAAGTCTAAGCAAAACCCTTGGCGACAAGCCGAGCCTTGTAACGATCAATTGTACCATCAAAAAGAAATTTGATTATAAAGACCCAGCGACAGTCAACCACATCAGCACCTGGAGAGGTAGGGACAAGAGTCCAAGTACCCAACTCAGTCAAAGTTTTCATTTCTTTATCTATGGTGGCTTTCTAATGAGGAATGGCAAGAGCCTCTTGATAGGTAGTCGGGAGGACATTTGCTGAGAGATTGAGAGCAAAGCTCTTAGTGGAAGTGGATAGCCGAGGATATAAACAAAATGATGAATGAGATGTTGAGTGTATGTCTGAACTCCTTTTCAAAGAGCAATTGACAGATCAAGATCTTTCTTTGTTGGAGCATCATATCCTTCTGTTAGAGCGACTACTGGCCCAGGAACTATAAGTGGTGGCCAAGGGAGAGAAGCAGAATCAGGAGAAGGAGGAGATTTGAAGATAGTTAGTGAAGAGAGAGACACTGGTTTAGGTGGAAGAGCAAAGACAACTGATAGAGAAGAGGTGTCATTAAAAGGTGGAAGCAGAGTAGTGCGGGAAAAGTAAGGAGTATCTTCAAAGAAAGTGATGTTCGCAGAAACATATTATTTCTGAAGAAGAGGATCATAGCACTGATATCTTTTTTGTGTCTGATAGTAGCACGAAAAAATGCACTTAACTGAGCGAGGAGAGAGTTTGTCATGCCATGGAGAGGAGAGTGAACAAACGTTGTGCATCCGAAGACACGTAGGGGTAAAGGAAACACTGTCATATCAGGATACAAAATGGATAAAGAATGTCATTTAGAACAAAAGAAGGGATTCAGTTGATGGGATAGCAAGAAAGAAGAACAGAATGTACCCAATAGGACTGGGAAACACTCATATGAGTGAGAAGAGAACGAGCCAGATCAAGAAGATGGCAGTTTTTGCATTCAGCAACTCCATTTTGTTGGGAGGTGTAAGGACAATTAATCTGATGTATAATTTCGTGATGCATACAAAACGTAGAGAATTGATGACTAAGATATTCTTTGGCATTATCTGTATATAAAATTTTAACAGTAGTATTAAACTGATTACACAGCTCATTATAAAATGTGCTGAAAATAAAAAAAAAGTGCATAATGCTCTTTCATCAAGTACATCTAGAAAAATCATTAATGAAAATAACAAAATACATACTACCCCGCCCAACAGACTGGGTCATAGCAGGTCCCCAAATGTCAGAATAGACAAGCTCAAAAGGACGAGAAAAACAACGTCCTTGCTTTATAGGGATATATGTATGATGGTGTTTGCCGAGTTGGCAAGCTTCACAACTGAGTGAATAGTCTCCCTGTAGTAGACTTGGGAAGATTTGGTAAAGAAGACGAGGAGGAGGATGTCCAAGGCAAAGATGCCATTATAGAAGAGTAGTACAGGTAGAAAAGGCAAACACATTGTTAAGGTAGAATAAGCCACCACTTTCACCCAGTAGCAATCGTGTCCTTGGACTGAGGATCCTGAAATGAACAAGTAGATGGAGTAAAAATAGTCGTGCAATATAGATGTTTACATAGAGATGTAACAGAAAGTATATTGCACAAAAAATTTGGGACGTAGAGAGTGTCAGTAAGGTGAATAGAAGGATTAACATGCACTACTCCAGAGCCACACACAGGAGATGGAGAACCATCCCCAATGAAAGTGAGTGATAGATCTAACTTTACTCTAGGGGTGAATAGAGTATTTTTAAAATTTAATTTATTTTTATAGCAGATTTAAAGTTAGTGATATATATATATATATACAAAGATAAAATTCACAACACACAAATAAAGAAAGTAGCAATCACAGATGACAAAAAAATTTTATAGTACCCCAATAAATCTGGGTATGTCTACTCTTCTACTACCCTGGTAGGAATCCACTACAGGTTTTTGCCCAGGTGTTCTGCCACCAGAAGATCTATTTTCTAAGTGAGATCTAGAAACCCTTTGGGCTTTTGACCAGGTACCCAAAAACAAAGCTTAAGTCTTTAGATCAGGTGACTTAGGAACCAAGAGTTAACTTTTGAAGGAAGTTAAAGCGATGTACACAGTTTAAAGAATAAACTAAAAGAAGTTGATGTTGTCTTCTCTGTCAAGAATCTCTGAGAAGATTTAGTGGATGATATTGCAAAAAGCTCCCCCTGATTTGAATAGAATTTGTGATCAAGGGAGGAGGCTTTTCTTCAGGGTGTAGGACTTCTTGTATGTTGTTCCTCTCCAGCAGATGTTTGAGACTGATGTGTATTTAGATGTCTCAAGGAGAGTTTGAAGCATAATGAAAGTATATCTCTGTATCTCTATATCTCTAACTCTTTTTATCTGGAGAAGCAGCGATCTTTTATATATGTAGACTGTCGGGGAAGATTTCAATATTTGAAATAAAACGATTCTGAAATGTCTGAATCCCTCAAGAATGTAATTGCCTTAGAATTAATTAGAATTAAAACTCTGTGATAAATCCATATTTAATGCTGCCTTAAACGGCTATATTCATTTAAAATATTTAGCATTAAATATCAGAGTTGTAACTGACTGTAATTAAGCATTTCAAAACATTCAGCCTTCTATATATATAAACTGTCTGAACGTCGAACTCAGCAGGGAATTCATCGAACTGAGCCTGGAGTTCGTCGAACTGAATTTCCTCTTTCGTCGAGCTGAGTCCTAAGTTCGTCGAACTGAGCTTGGCTTTCGTTGAACTGAGCTTTTGAGTTGAGATCAGAGTTCGTCGATTGGAGCTCAGCATTCGTCGAGCTAAACTCAGAGTTCGAAATCTGAGTCCGTCGAACTGAGCTCTGCGTTCGTCGAACTAAACTTCTCTGGAATTCCTTCTGAAGTAACAACCATGAAAATAACCTATGACCCTAGAGTATACATGTTGGGTCAAAATAAACATCCTAAATAAAGAATAGTAATCCTAGCCCAAATTAGTAATAGGGTGTTCCAACACGCAATAAAAACCAAAGGTAACTGGTTATGTTTGTCTAGCCGAGAAAAGAGATAAGTATTGCCTGACATATGATTCGTAGCACTAGAATCAATAAGCCACCTACTTGTAGTGGCCACATTAGCACTACCCGAAGAGGTCGCAAGAGAAGTGGACTTCTTTGAAGTAGTATCTCCCGTAGAAGGGCGATGATGAGGATTTTTTTAACCAGCAATGACCAACAAGGTAACAAGTCTTGACACAGTGAGAACAAAGATATCTAGAGAAGCCACGGTCACCAAAGCGGCCTCCACGACCACTAGGAATATCAAGACGGGCCCGATAAGCAATAGTGTCAGAAGAAGGTGGAGAGGAAAGCAAAGGTCATTGGAGTAAAGTTGTAACAGCTGAAATACGCGCACTAATAGCATCCAGAGTATGGGGTATCAGTTTCTCTAAGAATTTACTGCTGAATCATATCATAAGAGTCAGACAAGCGAAGTAAATAGCAGGCAACCAGAAGCTCTTGAAAGTGCTTATATTGCTCGATAAGATCAATAAAAAAGAGGCGATGTTGAAGAAGCTCAGTGCCAAGAGCTTGCACTTCCTGATAGGCGGTAACAGGAGACGTGATAGGTCAGGCAAAAAGATTCGTATACAATGTGTATATGCATGAAGTTGAGCTCCTTTGGAGTACAGGGCAGAAAGATGATTCCAGACAACCTTAACTATTGCATCATGTCGAATGACAGGAAGGCACTGATCAGACAGACTGTTGGCAAGCCACATTCTAACAGAGCATCACTAGCATCCTAGTCGTCAAAAGCGGCAGTCCCATAGGCAGGAGGTTCATCAATGAGATGATGACGCTTATGCTGAGAGCGCAGTAGAAATACAAATGAAATACTCCAGTCGGGGTAATTCGGTCCAGTGAGTTTGGAGGAAGTACCCAGATTTCCAGAGGCAGAGACTAGAGCAGGTAAAACTAGAGGAGAGGATAAAGGAGAGGTGGAGAAGTCCGAGTTCTCCATAGAAGAAGAGGAAAGTCGCGCGGTTAAAGAAGAAAAGTCGTGCGGTTAAAGAAGAGAAGCCGAGAAGAAGAGGCAAGCCACGCGGTTAAAGAGGACCATCAGAGAGATTCTAACCGCCTGGTTAGATGAAGAGGCCGAAAAAGAAGAGGAGATGGCGATTAAAGGAAGAAAGCGTGGTTAAGCAAGACGGCGCAGACAACAGAGAGAGACAACACAAAGGAAGCAAGAGGTCAAGAAGAAAGCAAGCAGCAGGAAAAGCGACAAGCAAAGGGAGGCAGGGGAAAACTACAGAAAAGAAGAGAAGACCGTGGTTAAGAAAACCGCAGCAAGAGAGAAGAAGTAGAGGAGGCGGTTAAAGAAAAAGTAACTACTTACACTGTCTCTTGCCCAAAAAATAGAAACTGGAGCAAATGAACCTAGCTCTGATACCATGTGAGAAAACAAGCAACTAATAGAACTTTATTACTCCAAAAAGTTACATAATACATGGGTATGCCCCCCTATTTATATAAAAGGGGGAAGAAAGTGAAAACAAAAGAGAACATAAATAATGCCTATCACAAGCGATTAAGCGGTTACACAAAAACTTAACCGCTCAGAACATGTGGTTAGAAAACAATTAGTTGTACAATTACAGAACTCTATACTAGCTTGTCGTCTGTCCACCTCTACTGAGCAATTACCCGCTTCCAGAACAATAGCCGCGGTTAGCACAATCTAACGGACGGATAAAGCTGTGGTCTACGGTTAGAAAAAGTATAACCGCCAAAACATAAGAGAAGCTTGAGAACAATGAACACCAACTACGGTCTGGACTTTGTTGATCAACAAGGAGCATAGTTACGATAAGAACATATAAGTATCTCATGCGGTTAGACAAGTGCTAACCGCCTAGCCATCAATCGGATCTGACCTCAACAGTCCGCAGAGCTATCTTAGAAACATTGACAGACCGCTAGACCGGTCTATCTATCCTCCAATCATGTCCTCCAATGCTAGCTGCCAGACCTCCTAACAACACAGGTTCTGACCGGCTCCAACATTACCAAGCTGCCAAGGATAAATCACTACTTCAGACTGTCTGTCTATTAGTACTATCCGCCAGATCTGTCCGCTAGAATGCCAAGACCTATCCACCAAAGCTAACCGCCCGGACTACATATGTTTTGACACCAGCTAACCAGATTTCCTCCCATAAAGGTGCAGAAATAAGACGTAGACTTTTTATCTTCTTTATCATCAATATAGTTGTCATCAAAGTATGCATCAATCCTTAAATGGTTATTCTTCCGAAATAAAAATCGCTTCCCTGGAGACCCTTTCATATATGCCAAAATTTTCAGGGCTGAATGAACATAACACTCCCTGGGAGCTTGCATAAACTGACTAATCATGCCTACTACATAGTAGAAGATATCTAGTCTTGTGATAGTCAGATAGATGAGTTTACCCACTAGCCTTCTATACATAGTGATATCTGAAAGAAGAGGTGAATCCTCACTCCAACACTTATCATTACCAATGACCATCAGACATCGAGCGGGTCTTGCCCCAAGAAGACCAGTCTCTTTCAAAAGGTCCAACACATATTTTAGTTGTCAGAGGAGTACTGAGTTGTGTTTTTATGAGAATTCTATTCCTAGAAAATACTTATGAGATCTCATATCTTTTGTAACAAAATATTGTAGAAGATGTTTTTTTGTTATATTAATTCTCGCACTATCATCACTTGTAAGGAGTATATCATTTACATAGACAGCAAGAATAACCAGAACCTTAGAAGTCTTGCGTATGAAAAGAGAGTGATCTGCAGAACTTCGAGCAAAGCTAATAATCGAGATAACTTTGTTGAACTTGTCGAACCAGACCAATAAACTTTTTTTAAGCCATATATTACCTTCCATAACTTGCACATCTGAGACTCCACCTAAGCAACATACCTAGGAGGTTGCTCCATGTATACCACTTCTTGCAGGTTGCCATAAAGGAAGACATTCTTGACATTTAACTGAGACAACTCCCAATCCTTTTTAACGGACATAGAAAAGAGAATGTGGATTGTGCTAATGCGAGCAACTGAGGAGAAGGTGTCGAAGAATTCCACACCATACATCTGATTAAATCCTTTGCCAACAAGTCTATCCTTATATCGGTCTATAGTTACCATCAAGATGAAAATTAATTAGAAATACCCATCGACAACCAATCACATCCGCCCCTCTTGGTTTAGGTATTAATTTTTTCATCCATAACAACTTTCCAATGAGAAATAGCAAGAGCTTCTTGATAGTTAGTTGGGGTGACAGTGGCCGAGAGAATGAGAGCAAAACTCTTGCAAGCGGAGGAAAGGCGAGCATATGAGACAACATCATGAATGGAATGTCGAGTGCATGTCCAAAATCCCTTCCGAAGAGTAATGGGAAGATCAAGGTCTGACCTGTCCTTTATATCAGATCCATCCGTTGGAGAGAGTGTTTGCCCGGGAACTATCAGTGATAGCTCCAAAGGTATAAAAGTAGTATCGAGAGAAAGAGAGGCTTGAGCAAAGTAATGAGTGTCTTCAAAGAAAGTGACATCAGCGGAGACATACTGTTTCCGAAGAAGAGGATCATAACACTGATATCCCTTCTGAATTGGACAAAAGCAAAAAAGATGCGCTTAATAGAGCGTGGAGAAAGTTTCTCACGAATAAGATAAACGTCATACAACCAAAGATATATGGAGGTCGAGTAAATGGCGTGGAATCTGGGTACAGGATGGAGAAGAGGGTTTTGTCGTGAAGAATCGAAGGAGGAATACGGTTGATGAGATAACACAAAATAAGAGTGGCATGACTCCAATAAGATCGAGGGACATTCATTTGAGTGAAAAGGGTGTGAGCAATATCCAGAAGATGGCAATTCTTGCGTTCAGCAACTCTATTTTATTGAGAAATATACGGACAAGTGGTTTGATGAATAATGTCATGATACATACAAAAATCAAGAACTGATGATTAGGATACTCTTTAGCATAATCAGTGTGAAGAACTTTAATAGCCAAACAAAAGTGTGTGTGTATTTCATTATAAGAGGCAGTGAATACAGAGAAAATTTAGAGCTTTTTTTAAAAGATACAACCAAGTGCACCTAGAAAAGTCATCAATAAAGGCAATAAAATACAGACCGCCCCTCCCAACAGATCTAGTAGGAGAGGGACCCCAAATAACAGAATGAACGGTTCAAAGGGAAGAGAATAACTGCGTCTTTGTCTTGCTGGATAGGATAAGTGGTGATATTTGCCAAGTTGGCAAGCTTCATAGCTGAGAGAGGAGTCTCCCTGAGGTAGATCTAGTAGGATTTGGTAGATGAGGTGAGGAGCAGGATGACTAAGGCAAAGATGCCACTATAGAGGTGAAGTGGAGGTGGAGAAAGTAGAGATATCATCAAGGAAGAAAAGGTCGTCTCTTTCGGTCCTAGTAGCAATCGTCTCCTTGGAGTGTGGATCCTGAAAAAAGCAAGTAGTGGATGTAAATGTAACCATGCAATTTAGTTGTTTGCAAAGAAAGGGAACAGAGAGCAAATTGAACAAAAAAGTTGGGATGTAGAGAGTATCCTCAAGCTATAGAGATGAGTGACTTGGACTGTACCAGCCCCGCACACAGGAGACGGAGAACCATCCAATAAAAACTGGTGGTGGCCGGTTATTTTCGTCCAATTAAGAGAACAAAGGAGGATTGCTCGTCATGTGATTAGTATCCCTAAAGTCAATGAGCCACTTACCCTTAGTGACCATGAGGAATTCCTGAAGAGGAGGCAAGGAATGTTGATTTCTTCGTGGTAGGGAAAGTGGCATTACCTGCTGGAGGGCAGAGATGAGAATACTTGACCCAGCAATGATCTACAAGATGTGTTGTCTTGCCACAATGAGAGCACAAATTTTGAGACGGACCATGCACACCGGATCGACCTCCATGGTAAGTAGGGTTGCCAAACGAGCCGGATGAGCAATGGTGTCAGGATGTGGCAGAGAGGCAAGTAAGGGATGTTGAAGAAGAGTAGTGACAGTGACAATGCGAGCACCAGTAGCATCAAGGGTGGGAGAGTTAGCCTCTCCTAGAATTTTTTTGTCATATCATATCATAAGACTCTGGAAGGCGGAGAAGATAACACAAGATCAGAAGTTCTTGGAATTGTTTTGTTGTTCAGCAAGACCAGCGGAGAAAGGGTGATGTTGAAAAAGTTCAGCGTCAAGAGCTTGCACCGCTTGGTAAGAAGCATGATTCAGTGTGGGATGGGAAAAAAGATCAGCATATAATGTATATATGTGTGATGTTTAAGCTCCCTTGGAGTATAGAGCAGCAAGATGAGTCCATGCAGCCTTAACCGTCTCATCATGACAAATGATGGGTAGACACTCATTAGAGAGATTGTTAGCAAGCCACGTTTTAACCAGAGCATCTCTAGCGTCTCAGTCATCAAAAAGAGCAGATCCTCATGCAGGAGGGTCATCAGTGAGATGATGACGTTTACGCTGAGACCGTAACAAAAATATAAAGAAAACACTCCAATCCGGATAATTTGAGTCAGTCTAGTTGGAGGTAATGCCAATATTTTTAAAAGGAGTGTAAATAGAGGGTGTTGGTACCCTAGATGTGATTTGGCTTATATAATCCCTTTCCAGCCCCTCTTGATCCATATAAAGATATATGATCATGTTTAGACTTTGCTTAGTCTCCCTAGGGCAGTATTTGACTGACCTAGAGTTTAGGCTAGTAGTTTTAAAATGTGTTTTGGTTGAGGCTTTTTCCGTTCGACTATCGTCGAACGAGGCCTCGCGATCGTCGATCATTGGTCGACGATAGCAGGGCTATTGAATCGTTGAAGTCAAGACAATTATCGTCGACCGTTGGTCGACGATCTCAGAGCTAGCTTACTACGCTCTGAAGGTTGGTCGACGATCTGTCATCAACAGATCGACGATCGTGTTCTAGCTTCACGATTTCTGTCTCGACAGATCTTTGCCTTAATCGTCGACATCATTGTTGGTCGACGATATCTGTCTCGACAGATCTCTGCCTTAGTCGTCGACATCATGAGATGTTCGACGATTTCTGTGTCATCAGACTTTCTGCTTTAGTCGACGATATCTGTTTGCTGGTCGACGATCTATTAGCTGGTCGACGATCTATTTTCTGGTCGACGATTTTTGGTCGACGATTTCTGGTCCGACAGATTCCTGCTATTGGTCGACGATTTGTTAACAGGTCGACGATCTTCGAACCCCTGTTCGACGATTTCTGTCTGATTTTATCTATTTGTATTTATGCTATTCCTTGGTTTATTTCCAAGTGTGTTAGCTTGTGGTTAGAAAGATTCTCTGAAGTTATTTGTTGCTAAAATTATGGCTTAAATTCAAAATGAATTATTTACAAAATATGTCATGCATAAATTACGGGATTTCAGTATTCTTGATAAAGCCTTTTGTCCTATTATACAAATTGCGTTGACTTTATCTTTCCAGCCTGTTTTCTAGCCGTTGGTACTATGTACTATTTCCAAGAATGGTACGTCTTTATGCTGAGATATTTTTCCCGCTTATTTTATTCCTTATTGGGACTGACAGAAAGTTAATAGGCCATTCTATTCCTATTGCTATATTCTATTTTGAGATAATCTGTTGCAGGGCTCGAGAATTCAAATCAATAGAGCCGTTCCAAAGGAAAATGTGAAGACATATTTAAAAGAGATTCTGCTCTCAGAAAAGAAGAGATAGACACAGAGAAAGATTATTCATCCGCTCAAGCATCATCAGAGCACCTCTTCACAATCTCACAACAAGAAGAAGAAAAGTTTTCCTGAAGCAAAAGCCCAGAGCAATCATCTTCCATTCTCAAGTCTCCTGAGCAATTTGCTTAGAGTTTTTCAAAGACTTCAGAAAAGGCTCAAGATCTGCTTCAAGTGCTCCAGAATCTTAAGACCTGATAAAAATCAGTCTTCAGATTTCTGAGGATTTAGTTTCAGTTTATCTGAAACTCCTTCATCCTGAAGCAAAGGCTTTCCCTGGACTTCCACTGAGCCAGGGGGAGACTTTGATTCTTTAGAGAATCCACAAATCTTCTCTAATCTGTATTTACAACAGAGAAGATAATCAAACCCTCTCAACCCCTTTGTAAAAAGAGTTTGTTCACACCTCTTCAAAAGTGAACGTTGGTGACAGGGCACCTTATCAACAACCTGTGGTTGAGCATCCTTATCAAAAGCTCAAAGGGTCTGTTTGATCTACCTGAATCAGATCATTGGTGGCAGGGCACCTTAGCAAAAACCTGTAGTGGATTCCTACCAGGGTGGTAGAAGAGTGGATGTACCTATTTAAAGGGAACCACTATATATCCTGTGTCCATCTGGTTATCTTGTTTATTCATTTTATTCTGTGGCTGTGATAGAACTACCTAGGGTTGCTAGTTGCTGTGATAGGCTTGTAGTTAACTGAAATTTCAGTCAACTTCTTCACTTGTGCACTTCACTGTGTTAGGCTCTTAGGGTTCAAGTATCAGATTTTTTATTCCGCAAATAAACTCCAAGGGAGCTGACTAAGTGTTCATAAAATTTTGAATACTCTATTCACCCCCCCTCTAGAGTAGTTTACAACTTATCCCCTCACTTTCAATTGGTATCAGAGGGAGGTTGGCTGTTCATACAGGCTAACACCTGAGTTAAAAGATCCTGTGATAAGTTGTTTCCTGATACCATTCACAAACACTTTCACACATGGCCCAGTCTAAGGATTATTCAAGCACCAGACCTCCTGTATGCAACTTGTCCAAGTTTGGCATATGGAAGGCCAGGATAAGACTATACATGAATTCTATTGATGAAGATATTTTTTCTTCTATTTTGACAGGACCACCTGCTAGGCCTGCTGCTGCTTCCACTTCTGCTGATCTCAGTGCTGTGCCACCACCTGACTACAATGAAACTTACAAGAAGGCAAAAGCAGCTGATGCTAAAGCAATGAATATCCTAGCTCAGACAATGTCTGATGAGATATTCCAGAAGCTGGCTGAATGCACCTCAGCCAAAGCTATGTGGGATTCCCTCAACCACATAGTTGCTGGCTCAGCTGATGAGAGGAAGGACAGGAGATCCAATCTCACCTCTCAGTATGAAAACTTCAAGAAGGATGATGCTGAAGACATTGACACCATGTACACAAGACTCAGTTCAATAATAAGTGAACTGAGGTCTTTAGACAAGGAGATAACCTTGTCAGAAGTCAATGACAAGATCCTGATGTGCCTTCCCATCTCTTGGGACTCAAGGATATGGCCCATCAAGGATGGAAGAAACACTGTGGAACTCTCCACAGAAGCTCTGTTGGGAAAGCTCAGGTCATATGAGCAAACCTTAAAGAGTAGAGCTGCTGTAACTGAAGTGAAGACTCCTACTCCAATAAAGAAAGAGCATTCTCTAGCTCTTAAGGCTGCTGAGACTTCTGAAGGAAGTCAATCAAATGAGGAGTTACTGGCACTCATTGCCAAGAGATTCTTCAACATGGGAAGAAGAGACCTCAGAAAGAAGTTCTCCAAGCATGAGGACAAGCCAAGGTATGACAAGACTCCATCTAAAGAAATCATTTGCTATGTTTGCAGCAAGCCTGGACACATTGCTCCAGATTGTCCAGAGAAGAAGTACAAGGAGAAGAAACATGAGAAAGAATACAGGAAGCACCACTCCAAGTCCTCATCACACAAATACAAGAAGAAGGACAAGGGATTTGTGGCTGCTACCTGGAGTGAAACAGAAGAGGATACCTGCTCCTCTAGCTCCAGTGATTCAGAAGAAGAAGAAGAGAAGAAAGCCAAAGAGGTCTGCCTCATGGCCATTGATGCCTGCAGCTCTCTGTCAGCTGCAGAGAATTCTGAAGAAGAAGGAGACAATGAAGAAGATTCCTTTATGGAGGACCAGGTAATCGACTCATTTGATTTCTCATCTCCTGAGTTCAAACTAAAATTTAAAACTCTATGTTTAGATTTACTATTATCTGAAAAAGAAATTAAGTCACTTAGATTAAAAATAATGGAACTAGACATGGAAGGTGTTGAAATAATCAGATTAGAAAAGGAATTAGAGAGCTCAAAAGAAGAAGTAACATTCCTAAAGTTAGAACTAGCTAAATCTAAGAGGTTAGAAGAACAATTAAATGGCAGAAGCCTTAAATTATCTGAAATAACCTGTATAGCAAACACTAGGGTTGGTAATGATAAACTAGGCTTAGGTGCTACACCTAGTGAACCCATCCTCCTCACAAAGGAGAGATTTAGCACTCCAGTAAAATTTGTTTCTGAATCAGGAATAAAGAATACTGAGGAAATTGAAAAATGCAAGAAAATTCAGAATAAGATTAAGAAAGAGAATAGGAAGAAAAAATTTCTAGCTTTACAAAAATCGTCGAACATTAATCGACGATCGTCAAACCAATCGTCGAACGACTATCGACGATCGCTGAACACCTTCACCAAGTATGATATCTTTGGTGCAGGAGATCGACGATCTCATCTTGAGTCGTCGACCAGTGATCGACGATCGTTGAATCCAGAATATAGCTCTACTGGAAATGATCGACGACATGGCTTGCGATCGTCGACCATCGATCGACGATCTGGACTTAAGCTGGAAAATCATTTTCAAACTTCCAGAACTTCAAATCCTAATCACCACCCCAGGTTGTTTAATCCTTCAACTGAATGGATTATCCCACCTAGGAGATCACACCCTTTAGGATATAAATCAAAGCCTGCAAAATCTTTTATATCTAGTTTTTCTTTTGTGAAGAATACTGGACCCAAGGTAACCTGGGTCCACAATGTATAACTGTTCTTTCTGCAGGTGAAGACCTATCCAGTCATACATGACAAATGGTATCTGGATAGTGGATGCTCAAAGTATATGACAGGAAAGAAGAAGAACCTGTCAGGTTTCAAAGCCAAGCTGGGACCAAAAGTTGTATTTGGGGATTCCAGCTGTGGACAGACTGAAGGGTATGGCAGCTTCACCATAGGAGCTGTAACCTTCAAGAAGGTAGCTTATGTCTCAGGACTAAAGCACAACCTAATCTCTGTAAGTCAAATGTGTGATGCTGGATACAAGGTATGGTTTACTGACACTGCCTGCAATATTTCTTTAAATAATACTGTGGTGTTAGTAGGTATTAGAATTGGAAATGTTTATGTTGTAGATTTTAATTCCTCCAAATCTGAAATATGCTTATTTAATGAAGTAACCAGTAATAATACCCTTTGGCATAAGAGACTTAGTCATGTAAATTTGAAAAACATTTCTAGGTTGGCTAAATACAATCTTGTAAGAGGATTACCTTCTTGCCCCTACAAGAAGGAAGGCCTTTGCAAAGCTTGTCAACTAGGAAAGCAAACAAGAAATAGCTTTAAATCAGTTAATAAAAGTGATTCTCCCAGGATTCTGTACTTGCTACATTTGGACTTATTTGGTCCTATTGCTGTGCAGAGTCTTGGAGGAAAGTCTTACACTCTAGTAATTGTAGATGACTTCTCCAGGTTCACTTGGGTATTCTTCTTGAGAACTAAGGCTGATAACTTCAAGGTTCTTACAGATTTTCTAAAGTGTATACAGAGTGAGTACTCTACTCAGATTGCCTTGATCAGAAGTGATCATGGTACTGAGTTTGAGTCTCTTCTTATGCAAGAATTCTGTGAGAAGGAAGGTATCAAACATAGCTTCTCTGCTCCTAGAACTCCTCAACAAAATGGGGTAGTTGAAAGGAAAAACAGAACCCTAATTGAAGCTGCAAGTACATTGTTGGCTGATGCTAACATGCCTCTGTCCTTTTGGGCTGAAGCAGTTAGCACAGCTAACTATGTATTGAACAGAAGTCTGATACATAAACTTAAGGGTAAGACTCCCTATGAATTACTTAAGCAAGTGAAACCTAAAATAGACTATTTTAGAGTATTTGGCTGTGTTGCTTTTGTTCATAACAATAACAAAGAATACCATAGAAAATTTGAGGCAAAAGCTTCAATGGGAGTTTTTCTAGGATACTCTCAAGTAAGCAAAGCCTATAGGGTCCTTAATAAATCCTCTCTTAAGATAGAAGAGTCTGCACATGTCTCTTTTGATGAGACAGTCATGTACTATAAGGAGAAGGATTCTTCTTCTAATAGTACAGTGCAAGTCCTAGGAGTAAGTAAGGATTTGGAAGGTTTGAGACTCACACAGGAGAATCATCCCCAACAAACTCCTCAGGCTGCTTCTTCAGATTCTGAATCTGATGTAGAACTTCTTGAAGTTAAAGCACCTGCTCCAACAGTTGATCAAATTCCACATGAGGAAGTAAATCTTGAAACTGTTGAAGATCAGATCATTGTTGAACCTACTGATCTTGTCACACTTAGAGATCACCCTGTATCTCAAGTGATTGGAGACATTTCAGCAGGAGTCCAGACAAGACATCAACTCAACAAAAATGTGATGTTTGCTTGTTTCCTTTCTCAGGTTGAGCCCCTAACCATTAAAGATGCTGAGCTTGATCCCCACTGGATTATAGCAATGCAAGAGGAGCTTAACCAGTTTGAAAGATGTAAAGTTTGGACTTTGGTTCCAAGACCAAGAGGCCAACGGATCATAGGCACCAAGTGGGTGTTTAGAAACAAGCTTGATGCCCAAGGCATAGTAGTTAGAAATAAGGCTAGGCTAGTAGCTCAAGGCTATAGACAGGAGGAAGGCATAGATTATGATCAGACTTTTGCCCCTGTAGCCAGACTAGAAGCCATTAGGATTTTCCTAGCCTATGCTGCCTATAAAAGATTTAAGGTCTTCCAAATGGATGTGAAGAGTGCCTTCCTCAATGGAGATTTAAAGGAAGAAGTGTTTGTTGAACAACCACCAGGGTTTGTTTCATCAACCTTACCCACTCATGTGTTCAAACTCCAAAAGGCTCTATATGGACTTAAGCAAGCTCCTAGAGCTTGGTATGAGACCTTAGCAAATTTTCTTCTAGAACACAAGTTTGTGAGAGGTGTAGTAGATAGAACCCTATTCATTAGACATCATAAGGACTCACAACTGTTAGTTCAAATCTATGTAGATGACATTATATTTGGCTCTACTGATCCCAAACTATGCAAGAGGTTCTCTGAACTAATGCACTCTAAGTTTGAGATGAGCAGCATGGGTGAGTTATCCTATTTCCTTGGTCTCCAAGTGAAATAGAGTGTTGATGGCATTTTCATTTCACAATCAAAATATGCCAGAGAGCTGGTTAAAAGATTTGGAATGTCTGATGCTTCATCAATGAGCACACCTATGGCCTCAAATGCAGTTATTGATTCTGATGTCAATGGCAAGTCTGTTGATCAAAAGAATTATAGAGCCATTGTTGGTTCCCTGCTGTATTTGACTGCAAGTAGGCCTGACATAATGTTTGCTACATGCCTATGTGCTAGGTTTCAGGTCAACCCAAAGGAATCTCACTTAACTCTCCTCAAGAGGATCTTGAGATACCTTAAGGGATGTCCTAACTTAGGACTGTGGTACCCAGCTGAGTCAGGATTTGAATTAATTGGATATTCAGATGCTGATTATGCTGGTTGTAGAGTTGACAGGAAAAGCACCTCAGGGACTTGTCAGTTCCTGGGAGAGAGACTTGTCTCTTGGTTTTGCAAGAAACAGGCATCTGTGTCTACTTCAACTGCTGAGGCTGAATATATAGCAGCAGCTAGTTGCTGTTCACAGATCCTGTGGATTCAAAATCAGCTGGTGGATTATGGGTACACACACTCAAACA
Organism: Platanthera zijinensis; assembly: GCA_039513925.1. Classification (NCBI taxonomy): domain Eukaryota; kingdom Viridiplantae; phylum Streptophyta; class Magnoliopsida; order Asparagales; family Orchidaceae; genus Platanthera; species Platanthera zijinensis. Next base: position 85,311,199 of record CM077091.1, read on the forward strand.
CAAAAATTCTGTGTGACAGTACCAGTGCAATATCAATTGCTCAAAATCCTGTGCACCATTCCAGGACCAAGCACATTGAGATTAGACATCATTTTCTGAGAGATAATGTGGAAAAGAACAAGATAGTAATGGAATTTATATCCACAGACCTGCAGAGAGGAGATATTTTCACTAAGCCCCTTGATGAACAAAAGCATTTGTTCTTCCTGAACCAGCTTGGCATGATTAATGGTTCAGAGTAGTGAAAATTTGGTTAGTTTTGTTTTCTGTCTAAAATCGTCGAACGACTGCTCGACGATCTTCGACCAGGTCAGAACTATCGTCGACCAACCGTCGACGACAGCTCGTTCTGTAGTAAGGCAGAAATCGTCGACCAACTGGTCAACGATCTCTCCTTAGGTATCTATCGTCGACCAATGGTCGACGACAGATTTTCTGTGCTGTGTGGAGAATCGTCGACCATCATATATTGATCGACGATCGTGGTAATTGCGTGTAATCGGTCGATGTTTACCGATTTAGTCAAACATTGACTATCGTCGGTCTGTGTTCGACGACCGATTTTATTCCGGGATCGACGATCGCAGATTTGTTTCTAATAGTCGATTTAGGTCTGAAGATCGTCGTCCTTCCGTCTTTTCATATTCCCTCTCCTGGCTTAGAATTCGCTCTCGAACTCTAATCCCGCGCGATTCTCTTCTCCCCTGTTTTGCTTCTCGATTCGCCATCTTCTCTCAAATCCTATGGCGATTCCTTCTGCTGTTCTCTTCGGAATGAAGTTCGACACTGGCTTCTGTGTCGACTTCGATTCTTTCAGCCGGTGCGATCAACCAATCCAAGATATTCTGCAGCTATGTGAAGACCAAGGCCTCAAGAAATTTATGTCGTTCTCTCCTAAGATTAACATACCAGAAATTCGTGAATGGGTATACACCTCGTCCTCCAGCGACGAAGCGATGTCAGGAAAGATAAATGGCGAGGAGGTCACTCTGACTCCTGAAGTATTGACTGAGCTGTTTGGACTGCCAACAGGAACTGAGGAATATGAGCAAAGCACAGAGGAATATGGCCGCATGCTCACTGTGATGGGCCATGCCGAAGGGATTCCGGCTAAGCTGCTGAAGATAAACCTGTCTCCAGAGTACAAGTTTCTGGCCGACCTGGTAGGCAAGGTCGTTTTGGGAAAACATTCTGCTCATGACAATATCAACAGGCAACAGTTTGCCCTGATGTCAGCTTTGGTGAATAAGGCACAGATTGCCTGGGGAAAAGTTCTGTTTGAACTTATAAGGAGAAAGAACAATCAGAAAGAGGTAAATCTTGCCAGGGTACTGGGTGTATTTCTGTATGTGAAAGCACCCCTGCTGCTTGTTTCTGCACCGTCTGCAGTAAATGCCAGCAAGAGGTTGGACCCTTCTCTATTCAGGAAATCTCAGAGGATTATCAAGAAGTCAGCTAGGGTTGATCCTAACCCTTCTTCAGACACAAGGGCTGATTCGGCCGCTCTCCCGCTTACTGGGGAAGGCTCAACAACCCCTGCATCCTCATCTCATGCATTACTTTCTACAACACCTGCAGTGCCACCACAACATGCATCCTTCATTCCACCTGCATCTCCACACCAGTCACCAACACCACAACATCTGGCAGCTTCAGCCAGTGTTGACATGGTGACTGCTACCATCCTCACAAACCTTTCTCAACATGAATCCCACACTCATGTTGATGTTCACCCATCTCCACATGATTCCTTTGATCATGTGGCAGATCATCCTGCTTCCATTCCATCCACCTCTACATCATCAGCATTTCAGATATCCCCTGAAATGCTTGCACACCTTGTACAGCTCATTACTCCCTCCATCCAAAAAATGATTGAGGCTGCAAATGCCCCTCTCATTGCACCCATCAATTCTCTCACTGATGCCATCAAATCCATCTCATCTTCTGCTGAGCCCCCTTCTGTAAGATGCATGACTCCAGTCCCCACTGAAGTCATGCAGGGGGAGATGTCTGTTGAAGTGGTCTCAGGTGATGCCCTGACCCTTCAGGACAATTCCTCTCTTCCCCTTCAAGAATCTGTAGAAGAACCTCAAGAGAGTCCAGAGAAAGAACCAGAAGATAAACCTTAAAACTCTTCCTCCAAAGGATATAATCAGGACTTCAATTTGATATTTGTATCTAACAAAGACATTCACTCCCTAGTGAATCTAGCTTCTGAGGAAGAAGTTCCTGAAAAAGAAAATGAGGAAGTCCCCATGGACACCTGTGAGAATGATGCTGCTCAACCTGATGGTATAGCTTTATTTAAGATTCTAATTAATTCTAACTCCAAATTAGAGTTAATTTCTTATCCCTTTCTTTCCTTTCCATCTCAGCTGCTGATGATCTCACATCAGTATTGCAAGTTGACGCTGCTAAATCCATTGATTCTGATAAAGATTTAGAATCCTATCTTAACCTAGACTGTGAGTCCTCACTCACATCTACTCCTCCTGTTCCCTCCTTTCAAGAGAAAATGGTCCCTTATAGACCTGAGTACCTTGATGACCCCTTGGTCAAGGATACTCTTTTCTTTTCCTGCATGGCACTCCTCTTGTGCCTTGCAGAGGTGTCTATCCCTGATGTCACTGAACATCTAGAAGGAATTATAACCTCCTTCCTAGATGCAAAGTGGTATCCTGTGTAGATCTTCAGGTAATCCTATCTATTACCTGTTGTTTGTTCACCTTGGGGGGAATATTTTATTCCCACTTGGTTGTTAACCTATCTTTCTTTGCATGCAGGCTCAACCATAAATGCTGCTGCTGTTGAAAACATCAACATCCCTGCTGATGCTGCTGCTGAAGAAATTGAAGAAGTGCAAGATAGGGCAGACAATGCTCCCAAGATGACTGAAATGGACTCAAGCTCAGGTACTCTAAACCTAGAACAATTTATAGCCTTTGTGGCTGAGAACATTGCCTCTGAGTACATTGAAGGGATGGCTAATTATCATCTGGATTCCCTAGCCATCTCTCTAGAGAAAGCATCTGCCCCTGCAGATATTGTCATCTTTTCTCCTCCTATCCTTACCTATCCTATATCCACTCCTTCTATTGCAGAACTGGTCCCCAAGACAGTTCCTGAGTTGTATCCAGAATCAGAGCTATGGAAAAGTGCTCCAAATGTTGATCTGGATGCCCTTCTTAGGCAAGATGCCATTGAAGAAGCTAAAGAGAAAGAAGAAAGAGAAAAGAAAGACAAAGCTGAACTTGCTGCCAAAGATCCTTCTGAACAAAACTTTGATGATTATGCTGGGAAAGACTCATCTCATTCTGATGATGATGATGATGACTCTGATGATTCTGACTCCTCTAAGAAAAGAAAAAAAGCTGCTTCCAAGAAAAGAAAAGCCCCTGCTCCTTCTACTGCAAATCCTAACAAGGATGTTCCCTATTACATTCTGAAGGGAATAGATCCTAAGAGCAAGGAATTCCAACCCTGGATGAGATTGTCAAAGAATCAGACTAAAGAGAAGAAGAGGACAAAGAGATATGACTCTCCAGTTCAGAAATTCCCCCCCAGAGGTCCTCCTCCACCTCCTGGTGCTGGAGCCTCTGGAAATATCTCTTCTGCTCCAATTGGTAGATCAGCCAGTTCCAACCCCTCTCAATCTTATCAGAGAAGAAGTAGACAAGGCCAGGGAAGCCAAAGTGGTTCAGGACAAGGAAATAAAAGAAATGACAATGCTCTCGTAGAACAAATAAAGGAGATGACTTATCAACAACCTACATTCTCTCCTCCTCCTTCTCCTAAGAAGTTAGTCCCAGAAAGGAAACCTTCTCCTCCCAGGAGAGGTCCCTCCTCTTCTTCAAGAAAACCTGCTGCTGCTGAGACAACTGAATCTAAAGGAAAAAGAGTGGTCTTTTCAGAAAAATCCCATAAAAAGTTCATTGAGCTTGCACCTCCAAAATCTCTATATGCTCAAACTGATCCTAAGAAGGCTGTGCAGATTCCTCTTGATTCAAGCAAACTTGCTACAGCTCTTCAAAGAAACATAGAGATTGCAGCTCATACAGATACTGATAGACCTCCCTCTCCATCAGACAAAACTGAAGCTGAAAGGATTGCCTCTATGGCAAGATTCAAAGAGTCTATTGCACTTAGCATGATGGAGAGAGCCAAATCTCAAGGACTGGATCCTACAGCTTACTCAACAATGTCAGAATTCAGAGAAAAGGAACTCAGCAGAATTCAAGTCAATCCAGAAGCCTTTGACACTGAGGAATACATGAGACTACATCCTGCTGCAGTTCTACCAAGTTATGCTGAAAAGAAAATCATAGGTGAACATGATCTAATGCTATCCAAGAGACAAGCAGCAAACCCTAACAGAGAAATTATTTTCAAACCAGCTGCAATACCCAAAAACTCATCTGATGCTAAACATGCTGATAAATCTGCTTGATACATTTCATTTCTGCTGATTTATGCTTGTTATATTTTCTGTGTATTGCCTGTGTTTTATCATTCTGGTTAATCTTTAGATTTGTTGTTGTCTGCTTTAGCCTTTAAACTGGATTGGATAACATAACCCAAATAGGGGGAGATTGTTGGTACCCTAGATGTGATTTGGCTTATGTAATCCCTTTCCAGCCCCTCTTGATCCATATAAAGATATATGATCATGTTTAGACTTTGCTTAGTCTCCCTAGGGCAGTATTTGACTGACCTAGAGTTTAGGCTAGTAGTTTTAAAATGTGTTTTGGTTGAGGCTTTTTCCGTTCGACTATCGTCGAACGAGGCCTCGCGATCGTCGATCATTGGTCGACGATAGCAGGGCTATTGAATCGTTGAAGTCAAGACAATTATCGTCGACCGTTGGTCGACGATCTCAGAGCTAGCTTACTACGCTCTGAAGGTTGGTCGACGATCTGTCATCAACAGATCGACGATCGTGTTCTAGCTTCACGATTTCTGTCTCGACAGATCTTTGCCTTAATCGTCGACATCATTGTTGGTCGACGATATCTGTCTCGACAGATCTCTGCCTTAGTCGTCGACATCATGAGATGTTCGACGATTTCTGTGTCATCAGACTTTCTGCTTTAGTCGACGATATCTGTTTGCTGGTCGACGATCTATTAGCTGGTCGACGATCTATTTTCTGGTCGACGATTTTTGGTCGACGATTTCTGGTCCGACAGATTCCTGCTATTGGTCGACGATTTGTTAACAGGTCGACGATCTTCGAACCCCTGTTCGACGATTTCTGTCTGATTTTATCTATTTGTATTTATGCTATTCCTTGGTTTATTTCCAAGTGTGTTAGCTTGTGGTTAGAAAGATTCTCTGAAGTTATTTGTTGCTAAAATTATGGCTTAAATTCAAAATGAATTATTTACAAAATATGTCATGCATAAATTACGGGATTTCAGTATTCTTGATAAAGCCTTTTATCCTATTATACAAATTGCGTTGACTTTATCTTTCCAGCCTGTTTTCTAGCCGTTGGTACTATGTACTATTTCCAAGAATGGTACGTCTTTATGCTGAGATATTTTTCCCGCTTATTTTATTCCTTATTGGGACTGACAGAAAGTTAATAGGCCATTCTATTCCTATTGCTATATTCTATTTTGAGATAATCTGTTGCAGGGCTCGAGAATTCAAATCAATAGAGCCGTTCCAAAGGAAAATGTGAAGACATATTTAAAAGAGATTCTGCTCTCAGAAAAGAAGAGATAGACACAGAGAAAGATTATTCATCCGCTCAAGCATCATCAGAGCACCTCTTCACAATCTCACAACAAGAAGAAGAAAAGTTTTCCTGAAGCAAAAGCCCAGAGCAATCATCTTCCATTCTCAAGTCTCCTGAGCAATTTGCTTAGAGTTTTTCAAAGACTTCAGAAAAGGCTCAGGATCTGCTTCAAGTGCTCCAGAATCTTAAGACCTAATAAAAATCAGTCTTCAGATTTCTGAGGATTTAGTTTCAGTTTATCTGAAACTCCTTCATCCTGAAGCAAAGGCTTTCCCTGGACTTCCACTGAGCCAGGGGAGACTTTGATTCTTTAGAGAATCCACAAATCTTCTCTAATCTGTATTTACAACAGAGAAGATAATCAAACCCTCTCAACCCCTTTGTAAAAAGAGTTTGTTCACACCTCTTCAAAAGTGAACGTTGGTGACAGGGCACCTTATCAACAACCTGTGGTTGAGCATCCTTATCAAAAGCTCAAAGGGTCTGTTTGATCTACCTGAATCAGATCATTGGTGGCAGGGCACCTTAGCAAAAACCTGTAGTGGATTCCTACCAGGGTGGTAGAAGAGTGGATGTACCTATTTAAAGGGAACCACTATATATCCTGTGTCCATCTGGTTATCTTGTTTATTCATTTTATTCTGTGGCTGTGATAGAACTACCTAGGGTTGCTAGTTGCTGTGATAGGCTTGTAGTTAACTGAAATTTCAGTCAACTTCTTCACTTGTGCACTTCACTGTGTTAGGCTCTTAGGGTTCAAGTATCAGATTTTTTATTCCGCAAATAAACTCCAAGGGAGCTGACTAAGTGTTCATAAAATTTTGAATACTCTATTCACCCCCCCTCTAGAGTAGTTTACAACTTATCCCCTCACTTTCAGAGGGAGTGGTTAGAACAGGAGGCACATATAGAGTAGAGGAAGATATGGTTGGAGTCTCCATAGAGGAGAAAAAAATAGAGAGGCCATTTGAAGAAAGAGCGATATCGCAGAGACCGCGGAGATTGCGGACTGAAAGAGGGTCACGCGAAATGAAATCGTAGAAAAAGCGAAGGGGAATAAGTAGGCAGAAATCCCTAACTACGTGGTTAGATAGAGGCTGCAGGAAACAAAGCAGAGATTGCGCAAAAAAAGAGAGGGCGGTTAGAAAATCGAAGACCACACACAAAAATGGAGCATATCAAGCGGTTAAAAACTGAAGATAGTAAGAACTATTTCCCACCCAAAAAGCAAAAATCAGAGCAAATAGATTGATGAGCTCTGATACCATGTGAGAACTCTGAAAATAACTGAATTTATTGCTCCAAAAACTTAATATTACACAGGTATGACCCCCTATTTATAGGGGAGAGGAGATAAAGAGAATATAAGGGCTAATTACAATAGATGAACTAGGAGAACTGATATTTATATACAGCGGCGAGCTATGCGGTAAGACAAGCTAACCACAGAACAATTTAGACCGGCTATATCAACAAAGTATCCTCCGATCTTTAATCCACAGATCGCAGTTGACCACTAAGAGCAATAGAGGCTGTTAGACAGACTCTAACCGCCAGACCATATTAGCTTTAGTCTTCTGACCGCCAGACCGCAACAGTTGTAAAGCACCAGGCTTCTCTTTCTCTAACAAAGGTGCGATTACACTGGTCATCCTCAAGACAGCCAGACCGCACCAGATCGCCAGAGCTGTCTACCAAATCACCAAAGCTAGATCGCCAGAGCAAATAGGCAGAGCAGACTGCCAGTACTAAACTGCCAGAGCAGACCGCCAGCACAAGTTCTAACATTGGTTACCTATATAATTTAATGATTCATCAAGATAAACATTATTACTTTCAGAAGTATGCTCACGGGAGGGGGACTCATAAGCATGATGCCCAGGATTTCCACAACTTCGGCTTGCAATTACCATGATCGGAGCGGAGATTATCGTTGTCCACTTCAAGATTGAGACATTTCAGCACGAGGAGTAAGAGAATTGGCTGGCTGCATTTGGGTCGCAACTTCGTATAAAACCATTGTCCTCCTCGAAGTTTTTCATCGTACAATCCAATAAGTAATATGTGACGAGACGTATTGCATAATCCTGAATGCTTCCTTCAGAGTATAGTTCATGAGAGTTCCTCCTACACTAGCATCGACAATAGCCCTGTAATGTGAGTCAAGTGAGAAGTAAAAAATATTGACCAGATGTCATTGTTGGTACTCGTGTTGAGGGCATTTTCGTAGAAGATCATTGAAGCGCTCTCAACCTTCAGACAGAGTTTGCTTGTCTGCTTGACGAAATGTTGACATATCCCACCGCGTGCTAACAATATTATCAGTTAGGTGAAACCTCCTCAAGAATTTCATCAACAACGCTTCCCAAGTGGTTGTCGTTCCTTGAGTAATTGTGTGTAGCCACACCTTTACTTGGTCTCGAAGAGAGAACAGGAAGAGCCTCAATTTCACCATGTCATCCATTATTATTGCGTAACAGATTGTGGCGCAGATCTCAAAGAAAATAGCTAAGCGAAGATGGGGATCTTCACTGGCAGGCCAGAGAACTAAACATTATTATGGATCATGTTCAGAATGGAAGGCTTTATCTCAGACATATTATGTGTAATGGTCGGGCCGAATGCGAGATATACACTCCCAACAATAGGGGTGGTATAATCTCTCATGGTTCGAGGCCTTGGTCTCACTACCTCATGCTCATCAGGAATTTGGACATCATGGTGACCGAAATCCCCCTTGGATTGTGTCGTTGCGTATTATTATTGTCCATTATTCGAGCTAATCGTCATTATGCTTGCAACGTTTGCTCGATTTTAGGATCGAATGTAGCTAAATCTATTAAAATTTCTCAAGATGACCAGGTGATAGCTCTGATATCAAGTAAAACTTTCATAGCTATCAAGAGGGAAACTTGATCAAGCGAAAAGCGGGAACGAGATGCAGGAACACTCCAACCATAAACCGAGCTCAATAAACAAGATACAATAGAAGGCAACAACAAATTTTGTATTATCAACAATCTTCTTTACAAAGCATGACATACATGACAATACATGATTCGCTAATGTACAAAAGAAGTGCATACAATCAAAGCAAGATCAAGCCCGGCGGACAGCCTCAGAGACCGCCGAGTCCACCGAGACCGCTGAAACCGCCAAGCCGCTGTTACACCGAACTGAGCTACGGAGTCCGCGTAGACCGCGGACAACCTGTTATTCTGCTGAACACCTTTGTCCGCTCTCTACAAGCCGCTTGACCACTGAAGTCGCCTAGCTTCCAAAGTCCGCGAACAACCTGCTGCCGAACTGAAGAACAGACCGCCGAGACCGGCTAACAAGTTATTGAACAAGAAACGCTGAAGGAGAGAAGACCGGCTGGCCTCAACCACGACCTGCTGCAAACCGCTGATTGTTAACCGCAAGCTTCACTGATCCCTGACCGCAGTCAGCACCAAAATCTTGGCTTCTAAGTGCTAGCCGCACAACCTGCAAAGAGCAAACCGGTTAACCTTCTCAAACCGCGTGGACTGAAAATTCGAGGCCGTAACAATTAACCTAGCTTAACTTACTGTTCATTCAGTTAGTTATGATGTCGTAGGGGGGCCTAGTTATAGGCACAGAGAGGAGTGTGGTCACCACCCTAACAGATAGAAACACCACTCTAGCTCGCAGCTAGCACAGAGCAGTCCCCCCAGTCCGCATGGACAAGGCCGGACACCAGACTATCTGCTTGCTATTAAAGGAGGCTGGACAGGAAGCCAGTCCGCATGCCAGCGGACACCGCACCATCCCGCAATAGACAATATCCACGACCAAAGGCACAAGCCGCCCGGTCAACCAGCGGACATTGTGGACTCTACAAATAATCTGAACTTGTCACAAAATGTGACCAAGTCACAAAACGTGACCAAGTCCCAAATCGGAGAACCTCTGGCGCGAGCTCTGCGGACAAGAACAACTGACCACCAAGTCCACCAGCTCCAATACAGCTCGCCTAACCGCGAACTCTGCAGTTACCTCCTAATCGCACCACAAGAGCAAGGGCACATGCCAAAGCTGATCTCTCGATCTCCAAAAGCAGTCTGCATCAAGCGGACTCCGTGAACTCATAATGAGTCTTCCCCTCCCGCGGATACACCACCTATCCGCATGGTTACTTCAGGGAACTAGCCAATTACAGAACAACTAGCCGAACTGACTGTTCTCCATCACCAGACCGCAACATAAGACCGCCCAGGCCGCACCATCAGTTTGCAGGACTGTCCGCCCAGGCCGCACGGTCTGCCTGATCAACCCCCACTTTCACTTCACAATTTCAACACTCCCCCTTGAAGTGAGAAGTGGTGACCAAACTCAGCAGTCCCTGTAACCGAGTAAATGTCCCCTTCGACAGCGGCTTCATGAAGATGTCCGCGATGTTATCCTCACTCCGCATATGCTCAACCATAAGAGATCCCTCCAACACCTTCTCTCGAATCAAGTGGTGCTCAATCTCTATATGTTTGGTCCGCGCATGACAAACTGGATTATTAACCAGTTTCAGGGCACTCTCATTGTCACCACGAAGTAGAGTTAGATCAAGCACTTCTTCATAGACGTCCTCTACTAGCCTCCTAAGTCAGATGGCTTCCCGAGCTGCCAAAGCCGAATCCTTGTACTCAGCTTCCATAGTAGAGACGAACACTGAGTCTTGCTTTTTGCTACACCAAGAGATACTGGCTGATCCACACGTGAAGACATAACCGGATGTTGATTTCTGGTCGTCTGAATCTCCCATATAATCAGCATCCGAGTATCCTTGAAGAGTAAAACATGTGTCTCTCCCATAAAGGAGACCCATATCAGAAGTGGACTTCACATATTTAAGAATGTTTGTTGCCGCCATCAGATGAGGCTTCCTGGGTTCCATCATATACCGACTTACTCAGCCAACTGCATAAGCAATGTCTGACCTTGTAATCGTTAAGTAAATAAGGCTCCCAACCAGAGCCTGAAACACAAGAGGATCTGGAAGAATCCTCCCCTCATCTCGCCGAAGTTTGATGCCAGAGTCAAATGGAGTAGAGCTACTCTTCCCCTCCCACATGTCGAATCACTGAATAATTCACTATGCATAGCCCTTTTGGGAAACGAGTATGTCGCTCTCTTTCCTCTCCACCTCGAGTCCAAGGAAGTGATGGATCTCACCCAAGTCCTTCATCTCGAATCTTATAGCTAGCTCTGCCCTGAGCCTATCTACCTCCTCCTTGGAGTTACCCGTGATGATCATATCAACCACGTACAACAACACCAAGACTAGAAGCTCCCCTTTCTTCTTGATGAACAAGCTCGAGTTTGAATTAGAAGCAAGATAACCGTAGAACTGGAGGTATTCTGCGATCTTCCCGTACCAAGCTCGAGGAGCCTACTTCAGACCATAAAGGACTTTCCGGAGCTTGCAGACGTAGTCCGGATGTTCTTCAGATATGTATCACAGTGGCTGATTCATGAAGATGTCTTTATCGATTTCTCCGTAAAGGAAGACATTCTTTACATCTAGCTCCACATCTTCCAACCCTGGCAAGCCGCCAAGGCCATCACCACCCGAATTGAAGTCATCTTTGACACGGGACTGAACGTCTCTTCATAGTCTTTGTCGTACTGTTGTGAAAAACCCCGAGCTATAAGGCGAGCCTTGTACCACTCGATGCTTCAATCTGCCTTCTTCTTCAGCTTATATACTCACTTGCAAGTCACAGGAGTAACACCATCAACCTTGGGCACAAGATCCCAGGTCTAATTCTTCTTGAGAGCAGCCATCTTCTAATCCATGACATCTTCTCACTCCTTGACTCTAGTGGCTTCATTAAAGCTAGAAGGCTCTCGCTCATCTAGAGGGCCTGCGAAGAAACAGGAGAAAAATCTCATCGTGTTTCCTTCGCTATAACGAGCTGGTGGCTTGATGATCCTCTTCGATCTCCGAAGAGCCTGACCCTTGCTCACCACCTCCGCTGGTTCTTTAGAATCAACTCCATTCCCGGGCACACTTGGAGCATCGCTGCCCCTGCTTCCTGAACTAGAAGCCTTTGCCCCAGAGCTTGAAATACCAGGAGCCCCTGGTGACACAGACATCTCCACTTGAAGATCTTCAGCAGCCTCCTTCTACCCTTCATCCAACCTGCTCTTTGGTAGATCCACAGATGAGCAACCTTCATATGACGTTAGCTCATCGAAGACCACGTCTCTAGAGACGACGAACTTCCTCGTCACTAGATCCATACACTTCCATATCTTCCTCCGCTCGTCATAGCCCATAAAGACAAGCTTCCTTGCCTTCGCATCCAACTTAGTCCTGAGAGCATCCGGGACGTGTACGTAGCAGGTTGAGCCAAACACCCAAAGGTGTTCCACGCTAGGCTTCTCCTTAAACATCATCTCAATGGGAAACTTCATGTTGATCAGACTCAAAGGCATCCGATTGATTACATAGGTTGCGCAGGACATCCCTTCCGCCCAAAAGGACCTCGGAATGCCTTTTGCATGAAGCCAGCATTTGCAGGTTTCCGTCAAATCACAGATCTTCCTCTCCGCTACTCCATTTTGTTGTTGAGTATGAGCAAAAGTGAGATCTCTAGATCTCGTGCTTTCTGCAGAAGTTAGAGAGCTCGGATGAAACGAACTCACCTTCATTGTCCCTTCTAAACTTCTTGATCCACAGGCCAAGCCGGCCCTCCACCAACTCCTTGAACTCCACAAACAATCGGAAAGCATCTGAATTATCCTTCATGAAATACACTCAAGTGTATCTTGAATAGTCATCAATCAGCACCAGCATGTATCTGCTGCCTCCAAGACTAGCGGTGACAGTTGGCCCCATCAGATCACCATGGATACACTCCAATGGTGCTTTACTCCTTATTTGTGACTTGTCAAACGGAAGGCGATAAGCCTTTCCATACTGACACCCCGCGCAAACGTGGTCATCGCCAACGGATGACAACTTAGGCAAGCCTTTCACAAGACTTTTATCTGTCATAGATTTCAACTTATCCATCCCGATGTATCCTAGTATTTCATGTCATATAGCAGCGCTATCGTTGGCCCTCATCCGATTAACATAAGAACTTGTTGATAAAACAAACAAGTCTATAACTCTTCTCCCTACATGAATAACAACAGCTTTTACCATTGATACGTTATGGAGAAACTTCACTTCTGTTGGACAAAACAGAACGTGATAGCCCGTGTCAACCATATTGGTCACAGAGAAGAGGTTCTTCTTCATGACAGGTGCGTGATAGACACTCCTTAATATGAGTGGACCCTAAGCACTACCCAAAGACACTATACCCTCCTTATCTATAGTATGAACAGTATCATAAGCAGTTATAATAGCTTCATTACCTGAGAATGTTTGTAGCGATGTGAACTTTGACCCGTCTCCAGTGAGGTGATGATCACACCCCGAGTAAACTATCTAGTCATCTTGGTAGTCGACAATCATCTTGGTAGTCGACAATGGAAAGAGCACAGACACACGTGCCTGTCAGAAAAGCTCCTCCCCACCCGGCTTCCTCAGCATTAGAACCAGCTCCCTCCTTATCTACAACATGTCAAGGCTGCAGCTTGACCTTGCAGTCTCATTTGAAGTGACCGGGTTGATTGCACTTGTAGCACTTTAACTCCTTCCAGCTCTTCTTAGGAACAACACTCCTCTCTTGCTGATAGGAAGTTGAAGGCCCATCCTCACTAACAGTCTTCTTCTTCTTCTCCCATCTCTTCTTCTTCTTACCTGTGAAGAGAGCCTCACTACCTCCTGTTGGGTCCGGCGTTCCTTCACTTGACCCGTGGCGCTCTGCTACTTATATAAAAAATTAAGTAGCACCCTCTCCAACAGTCCGGGCTTTTGGTGCAGTTGGGTATGCGCTCGATCCTCTAATTGGTATCAGAGGAGGTCACAGGTTCAAGACCGGGGGGCGCTATTAAATCCTGATTTTTCCCTTCTACCTGTGTGGGTCCGGTGGGTCAGGCAACCGTAGACATGTGGTAACCCCACCTCTGAGCCGTGTGGGCCATGTGGTAACCCCACCTCTGAGCCGACGGGTTGTGCTGGATGCCGGGGGATAGCACCCTCTCCAACAGTCCGGGCTTTTGGTGCAGTTGGGTATGCGCTTGATCCTTCAATTGGTATTAGAGGGAGGTTACGAGTTCAAGACCGGGGGGCGCTATTAAATCCTGATTTTTCCCTTCTACCTGTATGGGTCCGGTGGGTCAGACAACCGTGGACATGTGGTAACCTCACCTATGAGCCGTGTGGGCCATGTGGTAACCCCACCTCTGAGCCGACGGGTTGTACTGGACGCCAGGGGGATTGTTGGGTCCGACGTTCCTTCACTTGACCCGTGGCGCTCTGCTACTTATATAAAAAATTAAGTTGCACCCTCTCCAACAGTCCAGGCTTTTGGTGCAGTTGGGTATGCGTTTGATCCATCACCTCCTTTAGAGATAGTGACCCCAGCCATCTGCCTATACAAGCTCTCCTGCGAAGCCAGCAGGTTCTCCAGCTCCAGCAAGGGTGGCTGACTATCTCAGCCTTAAACAGAAGTCACGAAGGCCACATATTCCTTCTGCAAATCGCGGATTATGTGCCTCTTCAACTTGGCTTCAGAAATGGTCTCATCAGGGTCCAGCACTGAGATCTCAGCGCACAGGTTCTTCATCTTAAGAAAGAACTTTGAGATGGGCAGATCTCCTTGAGTTGCTCTAGCCAACTCATTTTCTAGGAATTGTAGCTTTACTATATTCTTTCTGTTGAACAGTCCATCGATGGACGTCCAAATCTCACCAACAGACACAAATCCTAAGATGTGATCAAAGAGTTCAGGTGAGATAGTTTGCTTGAGAGCAAACTCTGCTTTCACATTGGTCTTTCTCCAAGCTCTCACTTGTTCAGCAGTACCGGTTGCAATAGTAACTTCTTCCTTGTCGTCACCACCGATGACTTCCCACAACTCTTCACCTAGAAGATAGCTCTTCATACACGACTTCCACTTTTTAAAGTCAGTCGATGTAAGAATCTCAATACCAAGACCCCTTGCGTAACCACCTTCCATTGCAACAACCACTGATCTATTAGCTTCCAGAAGCGCCGAGCAAAACTGAGGATGATCACTGCTCAAGCCTCAGATCCCTCTGATATCATGTTAAAATTTCTCAAGATGACCGGGAGATAGCTCTGATATCAAGTAAAACTTTCAAAGCTATCAAAATGGCAACTTGATCAAGCGAAAAGCGGGAAACAGGCGCAGGAACACTCCAACCATAAACCAAGCTCAATAAACCAGATACAATAGAAGGAAACAACAAATCTTATATTATCAACATTCTTTTTTACAATGCATGACATACATGGCGAGACATTATTCGCCAATGTACAAAAGAAGTGCATACAATCAAAGCAAGAATAAGTTGGGCGGACAGCCTCAGCGACTGACGAGTTCGCTGAGACCGCTGAAACCGCCAAGCCGCTGCTGTACCAAACTGAGCTACGGAGTCCGCGTAGACCGCAGACAACCCATTATTCTGCTGAACACTTTTGCCCGCTCTCTGCAAGCCGCCTGACCGCTGAAGTCGCATAGCTGCCAGAGTCCGCGAACAACCTGCTGCCAAACTGAAGAACAGGCCGTCGAGACCGGCGGACAAGTTATTAAACTAGAAAAGCTGAAGGAGAGAAGACCGGCTGGCCGCAACCACGACCTACTGCAAACCATTGATTGTTAACCACAAGCTTCACTGATCCCTGACCGCAGTCAGCACCAAAATCCTGGCTTCTCAGTGATACCCGCACAACCTGCAAACACAAACCGGTTAACCTTCTCAAACCGCACGGACTGAAAAATCCGAGGCCGCAGCAATTAACCTACGCTCAACTTACTGTTCATTCAGTTAGTTATGATGTCACAGGGGGGCCTATATATAGGCATCGAGAGGAATGTGGTCACCGCCCAAGTAGATCAAAACACCACCCTAGCTCGCAGCTAGCACAAAGCAATCCGCTCAGTCTGCATGGACAAGGCCAGGCACCAGCCTATCCGCCTGCTATCAAAGGAGGCCGGACAGGAAGCCAGTCTGCATACCAGCGGGCACAACACCAGCCCGCAATAGACAATATCCACGACCAAAGGCACAAACCGCCCGGTCAACCAGCGGACATTGCGGACTCTACAAACAAACTAAACTTATCACAAAACGTGACCAAGTCCCAAGTCGGAGAACCTTTGGCGCGAGCTCTGCAGACAAGAACAACTGACCACCCAGTCCGCCAGCTCCAATACAGCTCGACTAACCGCGAACTCTGCGGTTACCACCTAATCGCACCACTAGAGCAAGGGCACAGGCCAAAGCTGATCTCCCAATCTCCAAAAGCAGTCTGCATCAAGCGGACTCCGCGAACTCAGAATGAGTCCGCCCCTCCCGCGGATACACCACCTATCCGCACGGTTACTTCAGGGAACTAGCCAACTGCTGAACAACTAGCCGAACTGGTTGGTCACCATCACCAGGCCGCAACATCAGACCGCCCAGGCCACACCATAAGTCCGCAGGACTGTCCACCCAAGCCGCGCAATCTGCCTGATCAACCCCCACTTTCACTTCACAATTTCAACAAAATCTTCGGGATTTCTCCCCAACATATAACACTTGCGAACAACAGAAAATAAAATTCAACAACACCCTGACAACTATTTTTCCTTTCAACAAGAAACACAATCACGGTTGCACTCTAGCAACAACTCCAAAAAATTGATGCGAACTCGGCAAGTGCATTTGTCATTCAAGTATTGTCTTCTTGTTGTTGTTGTTTTCCCGGGTTGACCGCCTGAACAGTAACCTTTGATCACCCATTGATCTGAATTCTGTCAATCAGATTTTCTCGGTTCCAACACTCACAACGAATTATTATAAGTATAATATAGAATATTGTTTTTACCTTTCCTTTTTTGGTATGTAAACAATCTCACTTAACTTATTATTGGTGGATTTGTTTGCAAATTAGTTTACTTTTACATCGTATCTTCAATTTGCCGATTACTAATAATTGATATGCATTTTGGATGTTGTGACCAATATGTTACTCAATTTCATCATTAATAAATTATCTACCAATTTCAATTAATTATTCATTAGACGAAGAAGAAAAGAAGTCAGCGTTCCAATTAATTTCTCTCAATTAAATTAGTTGATAAACATAAATCTTTATTCAAATTTTTATGGATTATTTAATTTTTACACAATATGATTATAATTTTGCCCATTTGGTTTAAATATTAGAATTGATTCTTTTTTTTCCAAGAAAAAATTTCACTCCTAATCTACTAAATTGAGCTTTTCAATTATCGGTGTTTAATTATAAAAGCTTAAGGACTAAGATCATAAAGGTAAAAAAATTTAGGGACTAAAATCCTAATGCAGAATATTGGGGCACTGAAATCTTAAAATACTAAAATTTAAAGACTGAAATTTTAAAAGCAAAAAAGTTAAATCATAAAGTAGGTAAATATTGGGGACTGAAATCATAAAGTTGGTAAATATTAAAGACTGAAATAAGTATTTAGCCATTAATCAAAAGAGGGGCGATGACAAAAATATGAAATTTTAAAAAAATCAAATCAAAAGGGATTGGCTATTAACTTTGCGCCTACAATATCCAGAAAGCAGAGGCGATGAGCTCAATATACAGGAAGAAGAGATCTCCAGTTCTCTGGTTACATGAGCAAAAAGAATAGCATAGAATCTACATGAGCTTTCTTGAACCGCATGAAAATTAAAACAAAATTGAACCAACAAGCATGCTATAGTCAGCTTTGATCCTATATTGTCCATGTACACCATGAGCAATTAGAGTGTGTGTCGGCTCGTACTATTCCGTCATGCGAAGTGAAGGATAGAGTGAAATATCTCGTCGGGATCGGAACACCGAGATGCATTCGGGAGATAGCAAGTAGTTGTGCTGATCGTATTTTATGATTGTTTTGACTGCGGGCAAAAAAGAGATGTAGAGAAAAAGCTCATGAACTACTAATCAAACGTATCAACATCATCATTATAATCATAATTGAGGTTATCTAACTATTTGGGATCAGTTTTAGGATACTGATTTCTCATTCATTTCTATTGATCAGTTTTTTTTTTTTCGTTGTTCAACTTAGGCACCGTCTGTGGTGGATGTCCAGCGGTCGCGGATCCACCCTACCGCAGAGGCGCAGACATGTGGCCGTGATAAAAACCCATGTGAAATCCACTCCTTTACGCGGTTTTCCGGTTGGGTGCGGATCTACGGCTGCTCCGTCAAACAAGCGTCGTGCTGTGTCAGCATTCCACCACATGTGCGCCCACACTGAAACCACCGCCCAGACGAGGCCTTGGACAACAACCAATTTTAAAATGCGATCATAGCGACTCACCTGAATGCAAGGTTGGGCATCAAACATGGTAACACCGCATGAAGCCGAGGTGGAAGCCCATGTTTGCGATCGAGCATCAAATCCAGGCCTGGGTGGCTCGAGACAGTGAGCCTGGAGTCCAACACGACCTTCCTGTAAGTTGACTTTTCTGCCGGGTTCGCACTTCCTCCGGCCAAGCAAATTGAGTCCATAGGAATGATGATAAGGGTATTGTGGTCTAAGCTGCGGCGGTAAGCTTGAGCTCTGACCAGGATCATTCACGGGTTGCACCGGTTCCTGTCTGCTACATGATGCTTGATTTCCAGGGTTGAAGTATCCGATGTATCCTTGAAGCATGTCAGCTGAGGAAGCTCCAAGATTCCTGAAAAATATGCATAAAATACATAAAAATTGATATCACAGAAGCTGCAAACACATGCTGTGTATTCATTCAATAGTTGCTAACTATTGAAAGAGTATTGATCTACAGGTAGTCGTGCACGAAAAGACCCCGGTCCCGGTCCGGGACCGGTCCTGGGCAGGACCGGTCTTTTGGGGCACCGGTCCCGGACCGGTCCTGCCCAAACCGGTCCCGGTCCGGGACCGGTTTTCCCTCTGAAAACCGGGACCGGCTGGGACCGGAAAAACCGGTCCTAACCGGTCCCAGACCGGGACCGGTTTTTAAATAAAAATTATTTTTAATGCCCTATGATTCTAAGTGTTGGGCAGTGAATTGTGTACATGAGCAAAAAAATAGAAGTTACAAAGATGATAATGCTTAGGTGGATGTGTGGAGACACGAGACTGGATAAAATTAGGAATATATGTATTAGGTATAAGACAAGAGTAACACTAAAAGAGTTTGACTAAGATGGTTTGGACACGTACAAAGGAGACCATTTCGAGTCGATTTCGAGCCTCATAGGAGTCGCACGTTTGTTGATTCGAGCCGACTCGATTAATTATTAAAATTTTTATTAATTGCAGATGGGTCGGATGAGATGCGTGTATTAGTTAATAAAATTGGCATTTTTTTATTGCAGATGGGATTTTATTACATTAATTGGATTTGTTGTCAATTTTTTATTAAACGCTTTAATGTTGTCATAATGTTAACATCCCATCAGACCCATCTACAATTAATTTCTGTCGCCTGTGCTGCCTGTCCTGCCTGGCCCTCTGCGCCTTTAATTGGTTTTAACTTTTACTAATACCGTCTGCCTTTTCACGATTTCCCACAACATTCATATTTCAAGATTTCCCACTCATCGTTCATATTTCAAATTTCAACATTCGTATTTAAAGATTTCCCACAAGAATCCCCCTTTGTGTCGCCTATGCCCTCCGTGAAAGTGAGCCAGCGACCGGTCCCGACCGGTCCCGGAACCGGTCCCGGATCGGGACCGGTAAAAGACCGGTCTTAGACCGGTCTTTTACCGGTCCCGGTCCGGGACCGGTTTTGGTCCCTAAAACAGGGACTGGCCGGGACCTGTGGACCGGTCCGGGACCGGACCGGTCCTATCCGGGACCGGTCTCTGACCGGTCCCGACCGGTCCGGTCCCGACCGGTCCGGTCCGGACCGGTCTTTTTGTGCACGCCTGTCTACAGGTAATCATGAAATCAGAAAATCCAAAGATAAATTTAAGAACTTTGATCAGTTGAGAAGCTTTTTATAAGCATTCACTGACCTTTGAGGGGGAAGCAAGGCAGGAACTCCTTCGAGCCATTGCATTCGTGGTTGCTGCTGCCCACAGAACATGGCCATGTGCAAATCCATGCCTCTGTTAAGCTATGAAAATCAAACACAAATGGAATCAATAAAAATACTGTAAATCAACGTTTTAAATGTTTTTTATGGTTTAGAACCTGACATGAATATATTAATTAATATGTACCTTGCCGGCGCAATCTAGTGGCAAAAGTTGTCCCCCATTATACTTCTGCAAAACAAAGTGTGGCATATTGTTCAGATTTATCAGAAAACTGTTAGTACAGAAGAGTTATTATGATCTGAAACTTAATCAGCTACTCACAAACATTGCTAAATGCTAAAATTATGAGATAAAAAATTTAATCAAACTCAGATTGATTTTGCTGGAATCAAGATTGAAATTTTAAGTTAATGAGCCATGTTTGACCGGATTTGAGGTACTCTATACACAAATTGGCTCAGGTTGAGAATCAGATCGAATGATTAAAGCAGATTCTGAGTCAACTCAAGATCATATCGTTAACAACCCTTGTGACGAGGATCAACCAGACTAGTTGGAACACGGTTTTATGGGCCCTCTTGGGGCTGATTTGTCACCTATCATACTTGACACCACCGGATGGTTGGTTTGAGTATTTATTTAGTCACATTCAGAGCGACTTTTCTATATTTTAATGCATTTTGTATTTATTTTTTGCATTTTTATTAGTGAGTTCAACAACTATCTGTATCGTGTGATCTATAAACTATTCACGATAATTGCCGTAGAACATCAAGTTTATTTGAATAAGCATGTAGGGGTTGGTTTTCTCTTCACCGTAGATTTTGGAGACATCTTCCTTAATCTGACGTTCATCGGTGACACTGACTCTACGAATCGTACCTGCCAACGTGAGTTGTAATATTATCTTCCTCCGTGTTTTCACCTCTGTCCTACCCTATTATAGCCTAGCTGATGCCATCTAGAACACTCCAGGTCTTGCCGGCCCAAAAAATCCCCCTCCCAGCACTCCTCCATTAACCTAAACCCTCCCTAGCCGATGCTCTTTCATCAACTCTAGACTCATTCAGGCACAGGTTGCTCCCCCCCCCCCCCCCCCCCCCCCCCACACACACACACACAAAGCCTCCACAACCTCAAACAGCACCCCTCCAGCCCCTGACACCCACAGCCTAAACTCCCAGGCCCTATATCCTGCAGCCGGAGCCTTCCCAGGCCCAGTCCAAGGACTGTCCAGGGTCTGGTCGACCCTTGTCAAACTCCAACCCAAGCCTCACCTGCCCACCTTGACTCAGTCTATCCAGAGTCTGGTCGACCCTCCCCTCCACACTCCAACCCAAGCCAAGCCAGCCCACCTCCTGCCCGAAACCCACCAAATCCACCCCCACCAGCACTTTTTCACAGCCATGTTGACCCTTTGGGCAGCCTCTGCAACTCTCCATGACCACGGATCTCCATCTCCTCCACCTCAGGGTTCCTACATTTGTGAATTCTTTATTCATTTATCGAGGTACATTGATTTTTAAGGCTCATTTTAAATGTGTATTCAGCTCCAATTGCAAGTGTGATTCTAAGTTACACGCAGTTACGGTTGTGCATGCCGACGAGATGCGTGCACGCCGACGAGACATCATGGCGAGTCTACACGCGGAAGATGATGATAGGTCCATCTGGAGGAGAGACCGAAGATGCACCTATGTCATGATTATCTTATTTGTATTTTGTTATCGTGTATGCTTTAGTACTGGCACCATACTTTTGCTATTCGCACCCCACACCTATAAGGAGTTGTGTTGCATTTTTTTTTAAAATCTTTTGATGAAAGTGTTTTAGGGTTGCTCCCTAGAGTTCTTCACTCAACATCTCCCTCCTCTTTCTCTCCTCACCTCCGCCGACCCTTCCCCTAGTCGTATTCCTCTCCCGGGAACGTATCATTTTGTCAGACCTATCGCACCGCCCGCACATTGCCGTCGGTACCTGTCCCAATCCACGACTGCGCAATAATCACCTGTTTCGGTCCGACATCTCCACAATCCACCGATCGATCCGCACCAGCACCGACGTCGATCGATCCCGCTCATGTACTGAATGTGCCACTCCAGCTTGCGCCGATCCAACTTCTTCTACTCTGATACACGGCGATCCGCTCCTGCTTGCACCGATCCGACGCCGATCAATCACACTCCTGCACCGACTATTGTTGCCATGTGCGACTCTACCGAATCCTAACGCCGCCACTACCCCTGTTTCCGCTGCGCCAGCAGCTCTCCGTTTTCCTCGCCTTCAAGCCGCCACCTGCAAGGCTCCCAACACTCGCTCCTCTGGTGACCTCGCTCCAAATACCGCCTTTGAAGCCCTTAGCAGCTGAGTTGAGGCTCAAGATCAGCTCATCGCATCCATGCACGCCTCGTTGTTCGCTCTCCACTTCAAGATTGACTCCCATCAGGCATCCGTCGCAGCTATTTCCGCCGCATCAAGCTCCGGCTCCGGCTCCGGCTCAGCTGCGGACGGAGGCTCTATCCTCGGCGTCGGGGCGGGCCCATTCCCTTCGGGAGCACTCCTCCACCCATTCTGGGCTAATCCGCCTTCTCCCTTGTCATTCCCTCTTTTGTCGGCGTTGACCCGATGGGTGAGATTGCCAAGGCGAAGCAATATTTTGACCTTACACCGAAGCAGGACAAAGTGTCTACGACTGTGGTTGGTCTGACGACTCGACCCTCTATTAGGCTCGGTGGCTCCGCTATTCCAACCCGTTCCTCTCCTGGCCCTGGCTCAAGCAGGAGATGATCCGGCGGTATGACACCCGCTACTCCGACTCCTCCGTTATCGAGCATCTTTGCAGCGTCCGCCAGACAGTCGGCTATGAGTATGATTTATATTGTATTTTCACCCCGTGTTTATCATTGATTGTGCACATGCGTTTGTTAGTTGTGTATGATTATTGGCTTAGATTTATGTACATAGCATATTTGGACTACATGGGTGAAATGTCTTCACAGTTGTGGACTTTTCGTGCAATCTGGGGGAGACAATGTCAAATTTGTTTCACGCACGCTCGTGCGGAATTTTTGCATGTGTGTGCGCCTCCTCCCCTTAACTGCACGAAATTTGTCGACCTAAGTACTAATTGTGCTGACTTGAGTTTGGGAATGTGGAATTGTCACGCACTCGTAGGCGTGTGCGGTCATTTGTGTGCTTTTAGTGCCAATCTGGGTGATTCGAATTTGTGCGTGCAGCATTTCTGCATGCACATTCACACGCATGTAAATGAGACATGCAAAGTTTGGTGGCACATGATTTCTCTCCCCGTTGACCTTCCGCACACGCGTGCGCTTTGCGCCGCACGACCGTGCGCGATGTTTTCTTTATTTAACCTGCTCGTAGATTTCTGAATAAGGGGGAGATCGGGACTGATCGAAGAGAGTTTCTTCCTCGTTTCTCTTCTCCAAGCCTAGGGTTTCGACCCTAGTTCTCCAGTAACCTTAGGGAGCATCTTCTTCCCATTCCCCAAGCATTCTCAAGGAAGGTGAAGCACCGGCGATATACCAAAGCAGCTCTTCGAGTCCGGAGCCATAAGCGTTGGAGGTAGCAGCAAAAGAGAGAAGAAATGTAGGAAAGAGGTGATAGCTCCGACCGCATAGCGGGAACGCAACCTACGACGAGAAGGAAAGGTGGCAGCTTCTTTCGGATCCAAGGAAGAGACTCTAGTGCCTCCCATGCTTAGGGAGTGGTATATAAACTCGTTTTTGTTTCAGTTTTTTGGAATGTTTGATATTATTTTGTGATATACACCAGGATAAACAGGTATGAATGTTCATAGCAATATCTTCATTTGTAGATGGTGATTGTAAGAAAGCTAAATTATATTTCTTATATAGCTTGCATATTTCATTTCTAGTTTATTTCCAAGCTACTTTAAGAGATTGCTGAGAGTAGATATTTGTGTTGTGATAATTTTGTTGTGACTCGTCATATTCTCTATCAAGTAAGGTAGATCGAGGTATTGACTTGAACAGCGTAGACACTCTCGAGAAGATGAGAACTTGAGAAGTGGTGATAGCCTTCCCCGATCTCGGACGCAACCGATGAATGGCCTGTAGACATGGATTGACAACCCAGTGCATCCTGCCATTTTTAAGGCGTAGGCTTGATCGTTGTCTGCATCTCTTCCCTTATCTTCCGCAAATCTAGGATTGTTTGGTGGTCTTTTACAATTTGTGATTGTGTTGTGAGTTGCTACGACAAAGTGCGGAGCAGAAGGTGACGCGCAGAGGTGTAAAGCAGTGTCGGCGACCCACATTTTTTTATTATTCACAAAATCAACCCCCTCTTTAAAACCATCAGACTAAAGGACTTCACTTTCAAGTTTTTTCACGATATAGATAACTCCACCCCTCCGTGTTTCGCATGAGATCGATACTCGGGGGTAACTTCTCGTTTTGTATACTTGAGCGGCCGACACACTTGTCGTATTCACATCAAGTTTTTGGCGACGTTGTCGAGGAACATGACACATATGAGTATCTGACGAGAGAGTCGAGAGCAAGAGGTTCTTCCAATTGTATATACCATCCTCTTTGTTTAATTTTGTAGTTATTTTCTGGTATTTACTAATCGTGAAGAGAATAAGAACCGAACTAGCAATCCATCTAGGCAAGTATACCTATCGAATTGTAGCTAGGGGACACAAGTGTCGTATTAAGATCCGGGAACTGTTGAGTAATCTTACTCACACGAAGACTATTATCTTATCGAAAGATTATTTTAGGGTTAGTTAAGAGAAAACTAATTACAATTAAGAAAAAAAATATTGCGCTAAAAAGAGAACTACTTGCAGTTAAATAAAGAGCTACTAAAAGCGATTACAACAAGGGGTTGAAACGATGAAATAGAAAAGCACTAGATTGAGAATCACCTCGGCAAAAGTTGATTAAAAAATGCGATAATAAACCCTATTTTAATAAGGTAAAAGTCCTTGACCGTGGAGGTTCCTAAAGCATGAACACGCTTCTCTCGAAGTCGTGCCCAACTGAGTTTAGGAAGGTCCGACCGAACTCTCGTCCAAATCGGAGACCTAAAGCTCGCTTTACGCGGTGAACCCCGCTATTGGATTTCACTCCAATCCGGGAGATTTAACGTCTGCCTCTCTCGAGGGGTGCGTGCAACTCTCTTTACTCTTGAGTGTTCACTTCAAACTACGAGCCTCTCGGCTAGCTAAGAGTGAAAACAAAGATGAAAATTATATATCGATGATATAACTCCAAACATGAATTTTTAAGAGCAAATCGAAGGCCTAAACCCTAAAAAAGAAAAGTAAACTTGAAGCATCATAACTTAATCAACTCGAACCTCGGATCATCAAGATAAAGTACAAGGGAGATTAGTTAATCATGGAGAAGTGGAGGAAGAGAGATGGGTAGAAGAACATTATGAAAACAAAGAAAAAGGGGCACTTTATATTCATGTTAAAAGAGAGCTACAACTTGAAATAAAAGATTACAAGTGCATGGAAATTAAACCTAGGCTAGCATTAACATTAAGCTATTAAAGAAATTACAAGAACTATTACAAAAGGAGTACACTAAGCTAGAATTAAGAAAAGCTTAAAATGAGAAAGAGTGAGAGGAAGAACACATGAAAAACTCAAAGAAATAAAAGGGCAGTACCTCCCCTCTCACCCCAAAACTTCTCTGGACACAAGGGGGAGCCCTTGAATTTATAGTTTTTTTTCTGGGTCGATCACGCCCAGGGAGGGCGTGTCAGGGGGGCATGTCAGGTACGGGGTTGACTTCAGGAACTGAATTCTGGCGGAAATGATGATTGCTTCTGTACAACAGTGGAAATGCCCTGAGACACGCCCGTATAGGGGGGGCGTGTAAGGCACGTCACGTCACCATCATTGGTCGGAAATCCGTCAATCGTTGAAAAGGACGTACACGCCCGGTGACACGCCCGTGTAGGGGGGGCGTGTCAGCACTGTTGACGTGCAGCAACGAAAAATCTTTAATCGCGGCAGCAGGCTTCGGGATCGGGGTGACACCCCCACAGACACACCCTGGGACACGCCCAGGGGGGCGTGTCAGGTGTTTTTCTCGGGATCTGGCTTCTGGATAACTTCTGCCTCGGGAATAGGTTACACGACCCAAGTACACGCCCGGCTAGGGCGTGACCCGGGGGCGTGTAACAACAAAATTGGCCGAAAGCTGTGAAAACCTGCAAAAAGGAAGAAAACACATTAGTGACAATAATATATACAAAAGGAGGTCAACATATAAGCTTACAAGACATGATTCGTGTATTAAAAACCTGAAAATACCCTAATAGTTTAGACTACAAAACGTACTATCATTTTCCGATTTTTCTTTTGAAATAGCTTATTTCTAATTTTATTTCCTCCTGATCTGTTTTAAGTTTTTCAAACAGGTTATCTGTGTTCGATTTAAATGTCAAGTGTAATTTTGTTTTGGCAAAGAAATTTTTATTTCTATTTTCGCAACCAATTCAAAATGTATACAAATGTGAGATGCAGGTGGTTTGGATCATCTGGTCATACTAGTGATATGTGTTATGTGGGTAGTACCGAACAAAAAACAATTTGCGTGCTAGATGGGTGACCGGCCTCTCGGCCTTATAACTTTGTATCTCCCCTACAGGCATCTCAATTTAGCATGCTAAATAAGTATAACTATTTGCCCCCACAACAAATAGTTTCTCGAGCTTACGACTCGACTACTTGGACGTCAAGAAGTAATGTTAAGGAGTGTTTGTTTTGTCGTAGTAAGGATCACACCTTCAAGGATTGCATCACTTATATAATTCAAATGGTGGAAGATGATGAACCGGACAACCGGATCGTGTCTCATCCCTATTTGGGCAGCACCCCTTCAACCTCTGACGAGCTCTTTGCAGTACCACCATATTTTCATGTGACTATTGCAGATATGCCCATTAGAATTACGGCTGACCCATATGTTGACATTATGGAGTCGCCTCCCCATGCGCATTCATCATCTCTTTTTGATTCACCCCCTGAGAAACCTGAGCATATATTCATTGGTTTTTAAAATTGTCGTCCCCCCGCCTTCTTTACAAAACATTTCTACACATGTATTTAATGATCCTCTCGAAAAAGTTTTACAGGGTGAGAACTGGGAGCCCGAATCTGCATCGAATGAGATGAGGAGGACACCCTTTTTGAAGAAGATATGTGCACATCTTTGTTGGTTAAGGAAGTCTACCCAACCATCGAAGCTATTGAGTTTTCAGATGTTCCCTGCTACGATTTGTACAATACCGACAACGATCAAGCTTCGGAACCCGTTGAGAGTGAAACCAGGATCACTCTCATGATTACAGATAATTTATGTATTTCATCTATTTTTCTTCCTGACCACCCTTCTTTGCTTGAGCATGTGCAAGGGGGAGCAACAGTGGAAAATCTTTGGGAAGATGTTTCTCCCCATGTTTTCACCACTTTTATTACCCCTGTCATTGTTGATCAACCTCTATCCCCTCCGCTTCCTGATATATTTATTGCATCCCTACAGGATTTTGAGTTTATTGACCCATTTTTGGGTAATGTTGATAATCAATCATGTCAAGAGAAATACATTGCAGTGACAGAATACGTTCTTTATTCCACTTCATCATCACCGCTCATGTTTCCCTTGAAGAATTGGCTGCAGGGAGCAAGAAGGCAAAAAAGAAAGAGATTTGGGGATGGAGGATAAATCCTCCGTTCTGTCCTTACTTTCAGGTCTAAGGATCATTTACTTTTATCTCTAGTTACTATTTCAAATCAATGTATAGTTGACTATTCCGATGATTGTGTATTAATAGTAACTAGAATTTTCTTACCTTTGCTCATTTTTACTTATGCCTGGAACATTCTATATAACTGTATAATACAACTATTTGCGTCCAGCTTAATGACGTTAAACAAAAGCGAGTTAGGAGAGAACACAGTTTTGGCTGCGTTTTCTTTTAGTTGTCTCTTGCTTGTGTGCTCTTTTATTTTAATTCACCCTTGTAGTTAGTTTCTTTTTAGGGAATCCTCCCTGCAGGTACACGTCATTTGGACATTAGCAGCAGGAACTTGGACTTGATGTCGTCTTCTTGTATGCTCTATTCATGAGGATGGGGTAATCTCTTTTCACTTTGCATGCCATTTCAAATTTCATGACGTTTGTAATTTATAGCATCATATAAGTCTGAGGGAGAGCCGTAAGATTGAGTTCCCTGCACCATGCACATCACTTCACAACTGTATACCAAAAGTTCATTTTTAATACAGATTTTTATATCTTTATGTTGCAGAATTTGTATTTCAAATTGCTAAACTTTTAATTTGTCAAGCACAGTTCATCGCACCCACTCAAGCACGCACTTGCTCGTTTGCATGTTCTAGGTGAATCCAACTTTTTTATGGTGATTAGGGAATTTTTGTGCTTGTATAGGTTTTGAATGGAGTAGATCGTAGACTCGTGCAGTGCTCCTAGTCGAGCGCACGTGTTTCGTGTAGAATTTCGTATAGAATTAACTTCTCAGTATACGATTAGAATTATACTTTTCTAAGCGTGTTGAGATAGTATATTCTAGTCTTAATCTGAATTCGGTAGAGTCGGCATGTAGTGTAGGAGTGTGTAGAAGATCACTAGAGATATATTACTCGATTCAGACGAAAGGGTATCCTTTCTCGATGGCAAAAACTTGCCCTTAGCGATCCTCAAGACATTTGCATCGGTTAGTTCAATAACGTGAACAAGATATAGGACATCCTTTGGCCCGTTTGAGCTATTGCACCCCCTACCTACATTGCATATCCTTGCACACACCACTTTGAGCCTATCCCCACTTTTTGATTCAGCTCCACCAAACAATTAACTAAAGCCTAAATAGCATGCTAATCACACACCTAAATTTGAGCTCAAAATATTATTTTCAAATAAAATTGGGAATGATAAGATGTTGCTTAAATGATGTGGCTGTTTTTATTGAAAGTCAAAATGATGAAACAAAAGAACTCAATAGCAAAATAAAAAACTGAAAAAAAAGAAATAAAGAACAAAAGGAGAATGGAGTTTGGGAGTAGGCGATGTACACGACCCATATTGTTTCATTCAAGTATGGGGATTCCGCACTTTTTCTTGGATATCATTTGGATGTGAACTCATTATTGGTTTAGGTGTGTTTAGCAGTCATGTTTACCCTTTGTATATAATATCAAAAACCTAAGCCTACATTGCATCCCATTTCAAGTCCTATTGATTCATGATTTTGATTCGACTAGTGTCGTAGAGTGGATATGAAAGAGCAAGCCTATGGACATCGTCATTGATGGATTTCTTTGGAGGTTGCCCCGATCTCTGTTATTGCATAATGCGGATCTGAGCGATCACACTACTGTCTCCCTAAACCTTAGGACTAATCGTCGATTTTAGTTAAAAGTGGAAATAATAAGTTTAAATGCGTTTTCGAAAGTTATAAACTAGTATGTATGTTGATGCGGTTCTTTTGCTGAAATGACTACGCGCGTTGGGTGAAATTTCTCTTTTTACTCTTTATATTCATTTTCCTTGCAAATATTAGATTTTCCTACCCCTATGGTGAGTTGTTG
Organism: Platanthera zijinensis; assembly: GCA_039513925.1. Taxonomy (NCBI): domain Eukaryota; kingdom Viridiplantae; phylum Streptophyta; class Magnoliopsida; order Asparagales; family Orchidaceae; genus Platanthera; species Platanthera zijinensis. Next base: position 85,340,692 of record CM077091.1, read on the forward strand.
TCTATGGGCTAGCAAACTGATGAGTCTGAGTGTGTGATGAGTATGATTTGTACTGTATTTTCACCTTGCATTTCTCATTGATTTTTCTCACGTGTGTTAGTTTTGTATGATTTTTGGCTCATATTTGTGTATATGAAATATATGGAACGCATGGGTGAAATGTCTTTACATGTGTAGACTTTTCGTGTGATTCCAGGGAGACTGTCAAATTTTTCTCACGCATGCCCGTGCGGAATTTATGCAAGTGCATGCGCCTACTCCCCTGAACTGCATGAAATTTGTCGATCTGAGCACTAATTGTGTCGACTTGACTTTGGGCGTGTGGAATTATTGCACTCCTATGCGCGCACGTGAAATCGCGCGTGTGCGGTCATTTTTGTGCTTCCAACGCCAATCTGGGTGATCCGAATTTGCGCGTGCGTCATTTCCGCATGCACGTACGCGTGCGCGTAAATGCGCGCGCGTGGTTTGGTGCCCAATGATTTATCTCCCCATTGACCTTCCACACAAGAGTGCGCTTTGCGTCGCACGCCCGTGCGCGCTGTTTTCTTTATTTAACCTACTTGCAGATTTCCAAAAAAAGGAGAGATCGAGACTGACCGGGGAGCTCATTTCTTAGTCATTTTTCTTCTCCGAGCTTAGGGTTTCGACCCTAGTTCACTAGCAATCTTAGGGGCATCTTCTTCCCTTTCCCCAAGCATTCTCAAGGAAGTTGAAGCACCGGAGACATCCCACTGGAGCTCTTTGAGTTCGGAGCCATAAGCGTTGGAGGTAGCAACATAAGAGAAAAGACATGTAGCAAGAAGGAGACAGCTCTGGCCGCATAACGGGGACGCGACCTACGACGAGAAGGAAAGGTGACAACTTCTTTCAGATCCAAGACAGAGAAGCTCGCGCCTCCCGTGTTTAGGGAGTGGTAAACTCATTTTTGTTTCAATTCTTTGGAATGTTTGTTATTATTTTGTGATATAGCTAAAGAACCAAAGACGTCCCACAGGACTCTTCGAGTTCGGAACCATAAGCGTTGGAGGTAGCAACAGAAGAGAGAAGACATGTAGGAAGAAGGAGACAGCTCTGACCGCATAGCGGGAACACGACCTACGACGAGAAGGAAAGGTGACAGCTTCTTTCACATCCAAGACAGAGACTCTCGCGCCTCCCGTGTTTAGGGAGTGGTAAGCTCGCCTTTGTTTCAATTCGCTGGAATGTTTGTTATTATTTTGTGATATAGCTAAAGCACCGAAGACGTCCCACTGGAGCTCTTCGAGTCCGAAGCCATAAGCGTTGGAGGTAGCAGCAGAAGAGAGACGACATGTAGGAAGAAGGAGAGCTCTGACAGCATAGAGGGGACGCGACCTACGACGAGAATGAAAGGTGACGGCTTCTTTCAGATCCAAGACAGAGACTCTTGCGCCTCCCGTGTTTAGGGAGTGGTAAACTCGTCTTTGTTTCAATTCTTTGGAATGTTTGTTATTATTTTGTGATATAGCTAAAGCACCGGAGACGTCCCACTTGAGCTCTTCGAGTTCGGAGCCATAAGTGTTGGAGGTAGCAACAGAAGAGAGAAGACATGTAGGAAGAAGGAGACAGCTCTGACTGCATAGCAGAAACACGACCTACGACGAGAAGGAAAGGTGACAGCTTCTTTCATATCCAACACAGACTCTCGCTCCTCCCGTACTTAGGGAGTGGTAAACTCATCTTCATTTCAGTTCTTCGAAATGTTTATTATTATTTTGTGATATAGCTAAAGCATCCATACACCAGGACCAATGGGTATGAATGTTCATAGTTATATCTTCATTTGTGGATTGTGGGTGTAAGAAACCTAAATTGTATTTATTATATAGCTTTCATATTTCATTTCTAGTTTATTTCCAAACTACTTTGCGATATTGCTTAGAGTAGATATTTGTGTTTTGGTAATTTTGTCGTGAATCGCCATACTCTCCGCCAAGCAAGGTAGATCGAGGGATTGACGTGAACATCGTAGACACTCGAGAAGACGGGAGTTTGGGAAGTGGTGACAACCTTCCCCGATCTCAGACGAAATCGATTAGTGGTCTGCAGGACATGGATGGACAACCAAGTGCATCCTCTCATTTCTACAACAAAGGCTTGATCGTTGTTTGTATCTCCTCTTCCGCAAATCTAGGATTGTATGGTAATCTTTACAATTTGTGATTGATTTGTTGGGAGTTACTACGACAACGTGTGAAGCGGAGGAAGGTGACCCACGGAAGGGCAGAGCGGTGCCAGCGACACGCATAGTTAATTTAGTTTTTCTTTTTATTATTCACAAAATCACCCCCCCCCCCTTATAAAACCATCAGACTAAAGAACTTCAATATCAAGTCTTTTCTCGATAGATAACTCCACCCCGCTGTGTTTCGTGTGAGATCAATACTAAAGGGTAACTCCTCGTTTTATATTACTTGAAAGACCAGTGCACTTTTCACAATCACATCTCCGTCCTGGATGACTATATTGATGAGTTCACCTCCCTGGTCACCCACGTCCCCGGGCCGCAGCCAGATCATTACCTGGGCTTCTTCCTACAGGGTCCACTGCCACATATCCGCTCCCATCTCGCACGCACCACCCCTAAACAGTCTTTGACACCCTAGACTTGGCGCGTCTGGTGAAGGTCGACCTCTCCCCTCGGTCACCTGCTCCTGCAGCCGACCACCACCAACCTCAGCCTCCTTAGCGACCAATAGCCACAGCTCCTCTGTCGCAACCGCCTCCTGGGGTAAACTGGTCGGGCCGCCCACCGACCCCTCAGTACCTCTCGAACAATGAGTAAAATGAGCTTCGCAAGAAGGTTCTATGTTTTTGATGTAATCAACCTTACTCGGACAACCCTACTCCGCCAACCATGAGTACACCTTGAAGGAGTTCCACGTCATCATCAACGACGTCGACCCTGAAGTTACCCTGGCCGACTTTGAGGCCATGGAGCTTTCAGCGGAGGATACCCCTTTTGCACCCACCACGGCTACGTTCCACCGTCGGGAGTAATCTTGAGGCCTCGGCAGGCGGGATCTCAGACCAGCAAACCATGCAGCTTTCGGGTATGCCGCGGGATTGCCTGATTATCATCATGGTGGACAGCGGTGCAAGCCACAACCTCATCTCTAAGCATTTGGTGCAGCAACTCCGTATTCCCTCGATTCCCTCCGTGTATTTTGTGGTCCTCCTTGGAGTTTGGCAATGTCAACCGACTCAGGGTCGTTGCACTTTTGTGTCTCTCTCTGTGGGGTCATGTTTCAGGACCGCAAACTTCTACGCATTCAGCATATGAGGTATCGACGTCATTTTGGGGTTGGCTTGGCTCCGCATGCTCGACTATGTACACGTCAATTGGGAGACTATGACCATCCAGTTCTTCCGCAGGGCTAGCCATGTCTCCTTGACAGTGAATCCGATCTCTGGTCTCCCTATGCGATCCAGCGAACTATAGACCCGAAAGATTGGTGGAACCAGTCCTTCTCTGAAAGTGAGGGTAAGATCTACCTTTACTCTAGAGGGGGGGTGAATAGAGTATATTAAAAAAAATTTCCAAATTAAAAATTATTTGCAGTGGAAGACTTGATTTAAGTATAGGTGTAATGTGCTTGCAGTAAGTAAAAACTAAGATAGCAAGAAAACAAAAATCACAGCACACAGCAAAGCAAAAACACAGCAATCCAGAAGACACAAGGATCTATAGTGGTTTCCCAATCAACCTGGGTACATCCACTCTTCTACCACCCTAGGTAGGAATCCACTGCAAGAATAGTTGATCAGGTGTCCTGGGCACCAATGAGCTTTTGATAAGGTGCTCAAAAACAAAAACAGGTTTTTTGATCAGGTGTCTTGCCACCACTGAGTTTTAACCAGGTCTCAGAAACCAACCACAAAACTTTTGAAGGGAGTTTTGAGAAACCCTTTTACAGCAGAGTAAGGAAAAAGAAAAGAGTTGTTGTTCTTCTCTGTCAACAGTCTAAGAGAAGACTAGTGGATGATGTTGTCAAAGCTCCCCCTGAGATTTGCAGTTGTTCAGGAAGAGAAGCTTTGCTTAGGGTGATAGGCCTTCAGTATATTGAAGATCTACAGCAAAGAATGATTTCAACAAAGGTTGAAATGTGATGTGTCTGGAGTCCTTGATTGATGAAGCCTTTGAACACTTGAATCAGAAGAGATCTTGAAAGAATAGAGGAATTCTTTTTTGTGTGTTGATCTCCTTCACTGTTGTATTCCTTGTGTTCTGTATTAATTCTAACTCAGTAATCCTGTAGACTTGTGTCTCAAAAATCTTGATTGATATCTCTTCTATATTTTTCAAAATGATTCTGAAGAGATATATTGAAAAACAGCCTTCTGAATAGCCGTTAATCAGTCATAAATGACTTCCTTAAATGAAAGTTGTCTCTGGAGGAAAGTCCTAAGAGACATTCCATTTAGTCTTCCTTGAAACTTGTTCCAGAAATATTGAAACGGCTACAGAATCTTTTGAATTAAATGTTGGATATGAATCAGATTGAATTCCATAACTGTCTGATTTTGAAATCTTGAAATCGTCGATCTCTCAAGAAAAGTCGTCGATCTGAGCCCGACTATCGTCGACCTGAGCTCAGAGACTGGACTTAGACTTGAGACAGAAATCGTCGATCTGAGCTCGACTATCGTCGACCAGAGCTCAGATATTGGATTTTGGCTAGAGACAGAAACGTCGATCTGAGCTCGGAGATCGTCGAACCGAGTTCGACGACTCGTTGAACTGAGCTCAGATATAGTCGAACTGAGTTCGACGCCTCGTCGACCTAAGCTCGACGATAAGTTGTCTTGGTTTTCTTGCACTTGAAATCTGAACTAGAAGGTCTTGGGGGCAGCTTTCAAACCTAAGTTCTAAGCCTTAGACCTATTCTAGTTGACCTTTAAAACTATACAAGGAGGTCAAGACAATTTCCTAAGGACATAGTGATCCTTACCCAAATCAGTAATAGGGTGTTCCAACAATCTCCCCCTATTTGGATTAGGATTACTATTTACAAGACATAGGAATTAAAAAACATATAAGCAGAAACAAAAGCAAATACAACATAATAGAAGAATGAATTGCAGCATTGCAGAAGCACATATAGTATCACAGCAGATAGTCAGAAATAGATATATACTGTCATCTTACACAGTTACTCCTTATCTTTGCTCTTTTTGAATAAGATTTCTCTGTTTGGATTGAGAGCTTCCTTCTTGGATCTCATGTCATCAGCAGCACCTAGATAGGTTTGAGATTTAGGTCTGGGAACAACAGCCTCTGGGTGCAGCTTCATATAGCTTTCTGGATCAAAGAATTTTCTGGATGAGTATCTTTCTAGTTCCTTCTTCCTTTGCTCAGATAGAGTGGAGATGTTTGAAGTATCTTTTCCATGTTCTCTTGCCTTCTTTATCTGATCCAAAGCAGCTAGCTCTTTCATTCTGGCAGTCCAAGATCATGGATTATTTTCTGGATCTTCAAAAGGGACAGGAGGTTCATATCTATTCATTGTATCATCAGAAGGAGTTCTTGAAGCAACAATATCTTTCAGCTTATAAGGGAAAGGACCAGAAGTTGAGTCAATGAGCCCTTGTCCTTCCCTTTGATATGGATGTTGTCTAGATTGATCTCTGGAGTATACTTTATAATCTCTTTGGCTTCCTCTGTACTGACCTCTCCTTGAATGATAACCTCTATGTTGATATACTCTTGATTGAGATCTGTCTTGAGATTGAGAGAAGCTTTGATTTGCAGCAGATGAGATCTGAGAAGCAGAACCTCCACTAGTTCCTGTATCTGGAGGAGGAGGAGGATTAAAATGAGAAGATCCTTTATCATACTTATCATACTTCCTCTTTTTCTTCATGACCTTGAGCTGGTTCTTTGAATATTGCATCCAGGGTTCAAAGATGGGGCAATCATGCAGAATATAGTATGAAATATCATTGTCATCTTTCACTTTCTCTGGAGGTACCCTCTTCAATGCTTTGCTTCTAGCTTTCCTCTTCCTTGCAATGGTTGCAGAGGAGTCATCAGAATCAGTTTGGAACTTGTCACTATCTAAACTCTGAGGATTGTCATACAGTTCATCAATCCTTTTAATGTATTCCTTTTGTTATTTTGATTGATAAGAAGAAATAACAGCAGCAGCAGTAGCAGTGACAGAAGCAGCACTAACAGATACAACAACAGCAGTAGGTTCTACAACAGCAGAAACAATTGGGACAACAGGAGCAACAAAAATAGAAACTTCAGCAGCAGATTCTGGAACAACATCATCAGTAGCAGCAAGTTCTGAAACAATATCATCAGTATCCACAACATCAACAGAATGAATACTTTCCACAGCCTTGAAGGACTTGATATATGAGGAAATCAGGCTGGGCTCACTGCTGGCAATAGGCACAATGGCCTTAGTGAGATCTTCAACTTCCTGAGCTGGAAGACAGCTGAAGTGAAGTGTATCAAAAACTGATAACAGTGACCTGAGGTCAACTATTAGAACTGGAACTGAAGCTGTAACTGGAATCTCTAGCAGGAAATCTTCTGAGGCAGGCACCATCTCTTCTTCATAAGGCATCTCCCCCTTCCTAGATTCAGTAGATACTGGATCAAGGCACCCCATAGAAGGGATTGCCTGAGGAGGAGAAAAGGAAGAGAGCCTGGCAGATAACTCCTGGATGGATTTCAGGAGTGGAGCCATGGAGGTCTCCAGCAGGAGTGCTAGCCTGGGAGCCAACATCCCATACAACCTATCTGCTAGGGCAGGAAGGTCTACTTGCTCAAGTAAAACTGGAGTAGAGGTAGAGGAGAGAGTGACAGAGATTGGTGTAGAAGGGGCTGCAGATATGGTAATAGAGGATGTGGATGGTAGGATGGATGGTTGAGAGATGGGAATGGTGGAGATGGAAGTTATTGGAATTGAAATGGATAGGGTGAAAGATGGTTGTGCAAGAATGTCTTGGAGTAGTTGTTGGTAGGAGGTATAGGATGATGGGAGATCAAGAGGTGAGGAATGGGAATCATCCATGTAGGAATCATCTAGAAGACTGAAAGATGGAATGGATGAGTCAATATCAAGTGGTGAAAGGTAATGTAGAGGATGGAAATGATCTTCTGTTGTTGCTGGTGGTGGTGAAGGAGTTGATAGTGGAGATGAGATGGTGATGGGGGAGGAGATTGAGGTGGTGATGGTGGATGAAGGAATGGTAGAAGAAACAATGAGTGGAGATGGTGGAGATGAGGAGGAGGCAGGCAATTCTTCCATAGGGCAGTTGCCTGTGGGGAAGTGACCTGAACAGTCTTGGTGCCTGAAGTTGAGATAGCTGCAGGAGCTCTGCTTGGTTTGACAATCTGTCTGTCCCATTTTTCAAATAGGGCACAGGACAACCTCTTAGAGGCATTAATGTGCATCCCACTGGACACAAGAAACTGAGGGCATCTGTTATGCAAAAACAGCCCTAGTATCCTCCCAAAATTAACAAAGTTCTTATTCACCTTTTTCTTGAATAAATCAAAGAAAATCTCTCCCCAATTCAAATGTTTCTTATCCACTAAAGCAGTCATCAAACAAAATTGATACCTTGAAATGGTATCATGAGCAGAATGCTTGACTAACAGTACTTTTCCCACAACATCAGCTAAAAATCTATATTCAACTGACAGATTCTTTTTAAGCAGTTTATTAGGGTTTGTTGCAGAGTGACCCATTCTATCAAGCATACTTGCAAACTCTTCTCCAGATAACTCAACTGAATCATGCCCAATGCTCAATTGAAAAAATTCTGTAAGGAGGGCAGGAGTTAGGGATACCTGAGTACCGGCTATTGTACCAACCACTGCATTTTGATCCAGGTTATGAGTCGTATACACCCACTCCTTGATTTCATCGGCAGCAAGTTTCATCCTTGTGGACATGATATACACCAACTGCTGTTCCTTGAATAATTCTAGAATGTCTTTGAATATTTGGTCACTGCCTTCAAAGGAATCCATATCGATGTCGAATCCAGTATCAAATTTCATCGCGGCTAGAGCTGCAACAGAAACGGTCATTGTATACCTGCAAAAACGAACAAACGAGACCAAGTGCAGAGAAGTTTAAAGGGAAAGAAAAGTTTTGCAGAGAGTATGAATGCGCAAAAGAGGACGGCCGAAAAATGAATTTTATAATAGGGTTCGACGCAGAAAAGGAAAGAGCGTTGAACTCAGTTCGACGATCTGGGCTTCTAAAGGAATCTGAAGGGTCTTCAACATCGTCGATCTCCGTTCAACGATATTGGAGAGCGTCGATCTCCGCTCGACGATCTCTGACCAGAAGAAGATAGCCTAGCGCTATCTGAAAGCGCTGAACTCAGGTCGACGATTGCTGTGATCGTCGATCTCCGTTCGACGATCTTGGGGAAAAACGTCGAGCGCAGTTCAGAGATCAGAAATAACCTATAGATACTAGAAAAATCAAGTTTTTAGCCTAGTCTTGGTCAATTTTAGAGTTTTAAAATCTTGGATCTTAATTTAAACTTCCTCCATCTAACATACCTAACTGATTCAGGAAGAAAGTGTGTTTCTTTTCATCCAATGGTTTGGTGAAAATGTCTCCCCTTTGCAAATCAGTTGAGATATATTGAAGTTCAATTTTATTCTTCTCAACATTATCCCTTAAAAAGTGATGTCTAATTTCTATATGTTTTGTCCTACTATGGAGGACTGGATTTTGTGCTATAGAAATAGCACTAGTGTTATCACAAAAGATTTTTGACATTTCTAAGTTGTAACCATAGTCTAGGAGCTGGTTTTGAATGCACAAAATCTGTGAGTAACAACTGCCTGCTGTCATGTATTCAGCTTCAGCAGTTGAAGTGAACACAGATGTTTGTTTCTTATAGAACCAGGAGACAAGTCTGTCACCAAGAAACTGGCAAGTTTCACTGGTGCTTTTCCTATCTACTCTACATCCAACATAATCAACATCTGAAAATCCAGTTAATTCAAATCCTGAGTCTTTTGGATACAAGAGACCTAGATTTGGACAACTTTTCACATACCTAAGAATCCTTTTTACTAATGTTAGGTGTGACTCTCTAGGGTTTACTTGGAATCTAGCACATATACATGTAGCAAACATTATGTCAGGTCTACTAGCTGTAAGATACAATAAAGAGCCAATCATTGCTCTATATGTTGTCTGATCAACAGGTTTCCCATGTTCATCAGCATCTAATACAGCATTAGTAAGCATAAGTGTTTTCATAGAGGATGCTTCAGACATACCAAATTTCTTAACCAACTCTTTTGCATACTTGGTTTGAGAAAAGAATATGCCATCAACATGTTGTTTGACTTGCAATCCTAGAAAGAAGGAAAGCTCACTCATGCTACTCATTTCAAATTTAGAATGCATTAGGTTGGAGAACCTTTTGCACAAATTTGAATCAGTAGAGCCAAAAATAATATCATCTACATAGATTTATACTAGTAGGATATAAGACTTATGGGTTCTAATAAAAAGAGTTTGGTCTACTCTACCCCTTATAAAATCATTTTTCAGAAGAAAGCATGCTAAGGTCTCATATCATGCTCTAGGAGCTTGCTTGAGACCATATAATATTTTGTGCAATTTAAAAACATGATCAAGATGAGTTGGAGAGATAAAACCTGGGGGTTGTCTAACATAGACTTCTTCCTTGATGTCTCCATTGAGAAATGCACTTTTTACATCCATCTGATAGACCTTGAATCCTTTGTGAGCTGCATAAGCTAGGAATATTCTTATGACCTCTAACCTTGCAACTGGTGCAAAGGTCTGGTCATAGTCTATTCCTTCTTCTTGAGAGTATCCTTGTGCAACTAGCCTTGCCTTGTTCCTTACAATGATTCTTTGATCATCCAATTTGTTTCTAAACACTCACTTTGTTCCAACAATGGAGTGATCCTTAGGCCTTAACACTAGCTTCCAAACTTTGTTCCTTTCAAATTGATGTAATTTCTCTTGCATTGCAATGATCCAGTGTGGATCTTGTTCTGCATCTTGTATGGATTGAGGTTCAATTTGAGATAAAAAGCAGGTGTGCATCAGATTTTGGTTGACCTGATTTCTGGTTTGCACACCAGCTGAGATTTTTCCAATCACTTGGGAGATTGGATGATCTCTTAATGTTACTAAATCAACAGGGGGTGTTGATTGTTCACCAACCTGTATTGTTGTTTCCTCTTGTGGAACAACAACTGGCTCTTCAAGATAATTCTCACCAAGATGTTGAGGACCCTCTTCATCTTCACTACTTTCACTTTTTTGTTGGATAGGTGAATGTGTTGTATCCTTTTCTATAATGTGTAATCTGTCCAAATTTTCTGAAAGAGAATGTACCTGCAAAAGTTCTATGGTAGAAGTATTCTTCTCCTTGTAAGACATGTTAATTTCATTAAAAGATACATGTACAGATTCTTTAATTTTAAGAGAAGTTTTTTTATACACCCTATAAGCTTTACTGATCATGGAGTATCCCAGAAACACTCCTTCATCAGCTTTGGCTTGAAATTTTGCTATGTATTTCTTGTCATTATTGTGTATGTAACAAATGCAACCAAAAATCTTGAAATAATCTACTTTAGGTTTCTTCCCTTTGAGTAATTCATAGGGAGTCTTGCCCTTCAGCTTATGTATCAAACTTCTATTCAACACATAGTTTGAGGTGTTCACTGCATCTGCCCAAAAGGATAGAGAAAGGTGAGCATATATCAATAATGTAGTAACAGATACAATAAGAGTTCTATTTTTCCATTCAGCTACCCCATTTTGTTGAGTAGTTCTAGGAGCTGAGAAAGTATGTCTGATCCCTTCACTCTGACAGAACTTTTGCATAAGAAGAGAATCAAACTCTGTCCCATGATCACTTCTGAACAGGGCAATGTGAGTATTGAACTCAATCTGTATGCATTTGAGAAACTCTGTCAAACACTTAAAGTTATCAGACTTCTTCCTCAGAAAGAACACTCATGTGAATCTAGAGAAGTCATCTACAACCACTAAAGTGTAAGATTTTCCTCCTAGGCTTTGTACTGTAATGAGTCCAAAAAGATCCATGTGTAACAGATACAAGATCCTAGGTGAATCACTCTTATTAAGTGACTTGAAACTATTTTTAGTTTGCTTGTCTAATTGACAAGCCCTGCAAAGTCCTTCCTTCTTGTAGGGGCCAGAAGGTAGTCCTCTAACAAGCTTGTCCTTGAATAGCCTAGCAATGGTTCTAAGGTTTATATGTCCTAATCTCTTATGCCAAAGTTAATTTGGTTTACTAACAGAGTTGAACAAGCAAATATCTACCTTGGTTGAAAGAAAAACTACAAGATAAATGTTACCTTTCCTTTTACCTGTCAACACAGTTGTGTTGTCCTCTGATTTGATTTTGCATGAGGATTTGTTGAATGTCACCTGGTAGCCTTCATCACACAGTTGACTGATGCTGATTAAATTATGCTTCAGTCCTTCCACATAGGCCACCTTCTTGAATGTGACTGATCCAATTTGGACTGCACCATATCCCTTGGTTTGTCCAAAGTTTGAATCTCCAAATATTACTTTGGGTCCAAGTTTGGCTTTGAAGGATGTAAGGTTATCCTTGCTTCCTGTCATGTGCTTTGAGCACCCACTATCTAGATACCATTGCTGGTTTATTGTTGGATAGGTCTTCACCTGCATACATAATAATTTACTTGTTTTTGACCCAGTTTACCTTGGGCCTAGGTTGATAACCTTTAAATTCTGAAATAAAAGACATCTCTGGTTGACCTTATAACCTTCAGGATGATATCTCCTAGGAGGTATTATTCATTCAGTATAAGGGTTAAAGTTTTGGGATGTAGGACAACTAGGATTGAATTTTGAATTCCCTTTAAAAATTTGTTCATAACTCTGATCTCTGTTCGACGATCTCTGAGCTGAGTTCGACGATCTTGGGTCAGATCGTCGAGCTCCATTCGAAGATCGATTGTGTCAGAGTTCAGAGTTCGGCGATCGTCGACCTGAGCTCAGAGACTGGACTTAGACTTGAGACAGAAATCGTCGATCTGAGCTCGACTATCGTCAACTAGAGCTCAGAGATTGGATTTTGGCTAGAGACAGAAACGTCGATCTGAGCTCGGAGATCGTCGAACCGAGTTCGACGACTCGTTGAACTGAGCTCAGAGATAGTCGAACTGAGTTCGACGCCTCGTCGACCTGAGCTCGACGATAAGTTGCCTTGGTCTTCTTGCACTTGAAATCTGAACTAGAAGGTCTTGGGGGCAGCTTTCAAACTTAAGTTCTAAGTCTTAGACCTATTCTAGTTGACCTTTAAAACTATACAAGGAGGTCAAGACAATTTCGTAATGACATAGTGATCCTTACCCAAATCAGTAATAGGGTGTTCCAACAACCTACACTTAAAGGCATTCATCACTTGCATGATGGATACGATGTCCCCGAGGCTCGAACAAATGGAGTTATGGAGATGTTGGAGAGGGTCATCCTTGCCTGTGTAGTAGGACATGATAGGTCCCTGAAACCCTCTGGATCGGGGCCGAAAGAATCAATTCACAGAACGGGTGTCTCCTTATGCACGATCCAACAAACCACATGCGTCGGCCTCTCCGCGGGATTATGGCCTCTCTCGAGCCCATCCGATGTGTCTTTCCCTTTCCATACTAACCTCCTAGTGCTTCCCATTACGCTCGTCGACGTCATCCCGCCTCCGGCCGGATTGCCACCAGCCCGGCCAGCCGACCACACAAATTCCCTCCAGCCTTGGACCACGGTAGTCTCAGCGCAACCGTTCTGTTCTGACCATATGCGAAAGGATAAGCTCGAGCCTCTGGTGCAGGGGATATTGATGGGGGGGCCATACCTGTTATGGTGTGTGCCCATTTTCTAGCCCAGTTCTTCTGGTCAGGAAGAAACACGACAGTTGGCGTCATACTACTTGTACAATCCCGTGTTCGCTGAGTGGGTTCACCAGAGAAGTCCAATGTGCAAATGGGCCCTCAGGACCAGGTAAGCGGCGAGTGAGGCAAGCAGGCCCGCACTCGCCCAAAGCAGTAGGTGTGCGGATAACGGGACGAGTGGGGCAGCCGGTCCGCAATCTCCCCAGGTAGCAAGTAAGAGGCAGGTGAGTGCCGGCTTCATCGGGCACTCGCCCTCAGCTAGGAGCGAGTGGGCGGTTGTTGTCCCCATCTAGGCACTCGCCACGGTATGACATCAGGTTCGACCCATCCTAGAAAGATTCTCCATGAAATAATATATTTTGGCCTCCCAATAGCCCCTCTAAACAACAGAGTTTGGCGATTGACAGACAAATTTTGGGTGCGTTTAATAAAATCAGAAGGCGGTATTCTTTTATATGCAGACCAGACTTGGAAAACTATAAATAGACCCTATGGGCACCTTTGGAGGGGATCCGGTTCTTTTGGCTTCTTCCTCCTCAGGAAGGATTTTGGTTGGCTTTGAGTGCCCTCCAAGGTTCTCAGCTTAGCTTTTGGCTTGGGAGGGGAAGCGTTCTACGAGCTTCCGGGTGTGTGGTGGGACCTCTGCGCTGCAGTCCAGTGTCTTTTCTCTAGTTCCAAGTGTCCAATCAGTGTTTTAGTTTGGGAGAAGTGGGTGTAAGCTACCCCCTTAGGTCCGAACTCTCGTTGGGACCGTTTTCCGATTTTAACATTTTTTCTGCAGTGAGCGTGTACCGTAGCTTATACAGAAAATCTTGAGCGAGTTCCATGGTCGGGGACCACAAGCAAGGAGACAACCCCGGTGAGTCATTCAATGCGGGCAACTTTGTGCAGAAGGCGGATTTCCTAGAGTTCACGAAAAACATCATAGAGATGTTGCAGGGACTCGCCCCCCCCCCCCCGGGGGGAGTGCTCGACTCTAGGTTGTCACAGCTCGTGACAAGCCGCTCAGGTGCCAGTCTCTCAGTCGTTGGGCAAGAACGCCCCAGGAGGGAGGTCGGGGAAATTCGAGCGGTAACTCGCTGGACGAGAGTTGTTCCCCAGCCCGACGAGTGCTTGCCCACCCAGCGAGCTAATCGCGCGAGTGGAGCAGGTGAGACTGACGAGTGGTGGCCCACCCGGCGAGCTGATCGTGCGAATGGACTAGGCGAGATTGGCAAGTGGGGGAAGCTCATTTTGCGAGTTGATAGTTTCAGCCCCGGTTCCAGAAGGGTTCAGAGAACCGGAGATGTCATATTACACCGGCAAGGATGACCGCGTCCAACATCTGCAGTGGTTCGAGGACGCAGTCTCCATCAGGCAGATGTCAGATGCGTTCAATTGTCGTCTTTTCGCTATCATTTTGAAGGAAAAAACAAGGGACTGGTTACACCAGCTCCACGCGGGATCGATCTACGGGTTTGAAGACCTGCACCGAAGTTTCCAGCTGCATTTCTCGACGTCCAAGAAGAGGAAGAAGAGTACTGAGTCTCTCTTCCTGATGAAGCTGGGTGCGGAGGAGTCGCTGGCCAAATACGTGGATAGGTTCCAGGAGGAGATCTTGCCCATCCAAGAGGTTCCCGGATATGCCCTCCAGCTCGCATTCATCGTGGGGTTGCGTCAGGGTTTCTTCAAAATAAGCCTGACTCGAAAACACCCCTTGTCCTTCGAGGAGCTGATGGAAAGGGCGGCGAAGGAGAACGAAGGAGAGGCGACAAACCCGGCGTTCGCAAAAAAGTTGGCAAAGCTGAGTGACGCAGAGTCGAGGGAGCGGGGAGACTCCAGGCAGCAGAAGGGAAGGAGGAGAGAGGAGCCAAGGGCGCAAGGTTTTCAGGGACCCCAAAAGGGTCAGGATCCAGATTGGAGGCAGCAAGGAGGGCCTGCTTAGGGTCATGGAAGAGAGTTTGACCAGGGATGGGGGAACTTCTATGGAGGGCAAAGGAGGTTCAACCCCCAAGGTTGGAGACAAGACCCTAGGCCACTCCTACCCCCGCCGCAACAAGCTATGGCGATCACCCGAGAAAGAGGTAGAGGAAGAGGAGTAGGAGGCAGAAGGAGGAATCAACCGGTGGAGGGGCGAAGGGTGGAGGTGGCGTTGCTTTATTGTGACTACCATCAGGAGGAAGGTAACGCGACGGTCATCTGCCCGGAGTTCCTGGAAGTTAGGAGGGCGAGAGGCCCGAGAGAGCAACAACCGCCAGTGTGGATTGAAGAGGTGACCTGAGGAGTCGAGGAAGAGAACAAGTGCGTGGATCGGGCGGACGTGGGTGCTCGAGGAGGGATCGGGGTGACCCACGGAGGATGGGTATCGAGGCAACCTGCAGGGCAAGTCTTCATACAATGTATCGTCGAAGCATTGCTTCGACGTCTCAAGCCCCACCACCGGAGGAGAGGATCATATTCTCCCAGAAGAATGTGTCGGACCATGAGGATCCGTTTTGTGATGCGCTGGTGATCCAGACAGCCATCGAGAACTTCACCATCTCCCGGATCCTCGTCGACAATGGGAGCTCGGTCAACGTCATCTTCAAGAAGGCGTTCGACGAGATGAAGGTGGAGGCGAGAAGAGTGTTAGCCTCGGACGGGACGTTGTTTGGGTTCTCCGGGGAGAGGAAGGAGATGGAAGGGGGAGTCGAACTCCATGTGACCTTGAGGGGGCAGACCCAGAACTGCCGGTTCGTTATTGTCGGCGCTCCGAGCATCTACAATGTCATCTTCAGACGGACCCTCATCAGCGCGTTTCGGTGCGTCTCCTCCTCATTCCACTACTGTCTGACGTTCAACGTGGGAGGAGTCCAGGTCAAGGTGCGAGGAGACCTAAAGGTAGCAAGGCAGTACTGCGTGATCGTCGTCAACACCATCTCTTAGCAAGAGGAGGCCAAGGAGATGGACAAGGAAATAGAGGACCATGCTCGGTTAGAGGTTGCAGAGACTGTGGTGGAGAAGGAGGTCCTCGCCCAGGAGGGGAGGACGGAAAAGATGAAGATTAGCAGAGAGCTCAGCCCAGAGGACCAGGAGAAGATCCTGGCCTGTGCCCAGCAGAACGTGGACATCTTCGACTGGAGCGCAACAGACATGTCGGGATCAATGCGGACGAGGCATGTCATCATCTCAACCTCGATCCAATTGCCCGCCCTATTTGACAAAAGAGAAGGTTCGTCGCCGACAATCTGGTCAAGCCCATCCGGGAGGAAGTGGGCAAGTTGCTCAAGGCCGAATTTATATCGGAGATCCAGTACCCAGGCTGGGTCTCCAATGTGATAATGGTGAAAAAAGGTGATGGGAGGTGGAGGATGTGTGTGGACTTTTCTTTACTGAATAAAGCATGCCTTAAGAATTATTATCCCTTGCCTCGGATCGGCAAGCTAGTAGACTAAACCGTCAGTTTTCTCTAATGAGTTTTTAAAAAAAAAATTGAGGTAACCATCAGATCCGCATGCACTCGTCCGACATCAAGGATGTTTCCTTCACCACCGGGGACGGGTGCTACTGCTATAAGATGATGTTCTTCGGGCTAAAGAATACAGAGGCAACGTATCAGAGAATGATGGACCGGGTCTTCCGGGAGAAAAAAGGAAGGAACTTGGAGGTGTATGTGGATGACCTTATGATCAAAAGCAGGGATGTCGGGTATCACCTCCAAGACTTGTCGGAAACTTTTGTCACCTTGAGAAGGTATAAGATGAAGCTCAACCCCGTGAAATGTGTCTTGGGGCTAGCGGATGAAAATTACAAGGCCCTCTCCTCACCCCGGCGCAAGGTTCCTCTCCCGGGCAGGGGAGAAATGCGCACCCTTCTTCGGGGTATTGCGCGGGAATAAGAAGTTTGAATGGACCTCTGAGTGCGAGGAGGCTTTCCAAGCTTTGAAGAGACGGCTCACCCAGGCTCCACTGCTTCAGGGCTCAAGAGAGCGGGAGGACCTAGCTCTGTACCTAGGAGTGGGGACAGAAGCAGTGAGCACTGTCCTGGTACGGGAAGAAGGGAGAAGGAATCTCCCGGTCTATTATGCTAGCAGGGTCATGAGGAATGCGGAGCTGAGGTATCTTATCCTTGAAAAGCTAGCATTTTCCCTGGTTGTTTCGGCCAGGAATCTTCGGCCTTACTTCCAGGCGCATTTGATCCAGGTAGTGACCGATCACCCCCTTCGCAACATCATGGAAGGAGTGGAGCACTCAGGGAGGTTGGCAAAATGGTCAATAGAGCAGAGTTAGTTCGACATCTCGTTCGTCCCCAGGTTGTCAATGAAGGCGCAAGCAGTGGAGGATTTCTTGGCAGATTATGTGGTTTAGGTCGAAGAGCCAGATTCTCCCCATCAGGCAGCATGAGAGATATTGGTAGATGGAGCATCTAGGAAGCATTTCTTTGGGGGAGGGGTGATCCTAATAAGTCCCCCAGGCGACAAGGATCGAGCAAGCGATAGACATCCACTTCCAACTCACCAACAACCAGGCCGAGTACGAGGCTGTGATCGCGGGACTCCGCCTAAACAGGGAGTTGGGAGTGCAAGAGACAGACTCAATGGTGGTGGCTTGTCAGATCAAGGGGGAGTTGAGACAAGAGAGTCAACCCTCCAGCGCTACCTAGTGAAGGTCAAGAGCCTCATATGGCAGTTCCGCACCTTCTCGATTCGGCACGTGCCAAGGGAGGAAAGTACCCCAGCGGACCAACCGGCCAAGCTTGGCCCTCGGGCAGGAAGCACGGTGATGGAGCTCTTTCGGCCGTCTATTGAAGAGGGAGAGTTGATGGAGGTGGATCAGCAGGCGTCATAGATGGATCCCTTGAACACCTTCCTGACCTCACGCAAGTTCCCGGAGGGGGACCTAGACAAGGGGCGGTTCAAGCACAAGTCGACATATTACTTATTGCAAGAGGGAGGGCTATATCGGAAAACCCTCTCAGGACTCCTAGCATGATGCGTGTCAGAAAAGGAGGTCCCAAGAATCTTGGAGGAGATCTACTCTGGGGAGTGCGGCAGCCACTCCGGGAGTAAGACCCTAGAAGGAAGGGTGTTGAGGCAAGGCTATTCTGGCAAAGCATCAGCAAGGACGCGGCATAGTTCGCGAAGAAATGTCAAAAGTGTCAAATGTTCGCCCCCCTCCAGCTCTTGCCAGCCCAAAGACTCAGGACCATCACGGCCCCATGGCCCTTTGCAATATGGGGAATGGATCTGGTGGGCCCTTTTTGTCAGGCTAGCGGTCAAAGAAAGTTTATGTTGGTCATGATCGATTATTTCTCAAAGTGGTTGTAGGTAAAGGCACTAGCTAAGGTAACCTCTCAAATCATCAAGAATTTTGTATGGGGGGAGATAATCTGTCGACGTGGGCTACCTCTAGCCATAGTCACGGACAATGGACCGCATTTCGCTAGAATTGAGTTCGTCAGCTTTTGCGCCCAGTTGGGCATAGATCTCTGTTTTGCGTCGATCCACCACCCTAAGAGTAACGGGCAAGTGGAGGCGGCAAATAAGATAATCGTAAATCTGCTAAAAAAGAAGGTCGAAAACCTAAGGGGTAACTGGATGGAGAACCTACCCTTAGTCCTTTGGGCTTCAAGAACTACACCTAACACGGCCACGAGTGAAACCCCCGTCAAACTTTTCCATGGCTCTAATTTTGTGCTGCCAGTATAGTTCGAGGTAAAGTCCCTGCGAGCGGTTGCCGCAAGAGAAGGGGAAGAGGAATGGCGGATGGAAAATGAAGAAGAGCAAAGGCTCTCACTGGATCTAGTGGAAGAGCTCTGAGACTTGGCCACCATCCGGCAAAAAGAAGTCAAGCGCCGGATGGCCAGATATTTTGACAAGGACATCCGGGTCAAACAATTTGCAAAAGGAGATATTGTTCTCAAGAAGGTCGATGCGGTCGGGAAGGGGATAGCGGTTGGAAGCTCAATCCCAACTGAGAGGCCCCCTATATATTAGAAGAAGCTTTGAAGTCGGGAGGGTACCACCTCTGGAATGGGAAGGGGTCCTCAGCCGCGCTTGAAGCGGAGATGATTTGAAATATTTTTATCCCTAATTGATCGTTTTTAATATAATATTGGTTTCTTTCATAGCTTCGTTTTTACATGTTTGTGTAATGTACATGGTGAATGAAAGTCCCTGATAGAATCCCACTGACCGAGCTCTCACGAGCATGGCAGGGCAGGCAGGTCGCTCGGTGATTGATGGTTGTGAGAGAAAGAATGTTGTGAAAGCCCTCAATTGGACCCTACTTACTGGGCTCTCATTAGTCGGCAGGTCGCTCGAGTGGCAGAGCCCCCCGATAGGATCCCTGCAGACCGGCTCTCACTAGCCGGCAGGGCAGGCAGGGTGCTCAGGTGGTAGATCATTGTGAAAGAAAGATGTTAGTTAAAGCCCCCAT